>JARLTB010000360.1:2040000-2240000 GCA_030141615.1 Unio pictorum | reverse complement strand
CCCACAGCCGCTGGCTAGACAATATTGTTATTACTGTAGAATATCAGTGATTCTTGAACACTTGGGTGCTAAAAGGAACAAATAGTATTATCGTGAATTGGTGTACATTATTTTGCACCAGTAGTAGAGAACAGGAATTTGAAACAGTGGACCGGTTCAAATATATTGGTTCCATAATCAATGAAGAGGGATCAGGAGCAGACATTTTGTTACGAGCAGCACAAGCTACAGAAGTTAAGTCAAATCTAAGACCCATCTGAGGAGGCAAGAATATGTCTGAAAACTAAAATCATATTATTGAGAGCACTAGACATCTCAATATTTTTGTATTCATGCGAGGCCTGGACCCAGACAGCAGAATTACAACAAAGGATCCAGGCACTTGAAATAAGATGCTATATAATCTTTTTCGCATCACTTACATGGAGCACATCGAAAATGAATCATTTCAACACACCATCAGGTACAAAGTAGGCCATTAAAAAGACTTCCTCACCACAGTCAAAAAGAGAAAGCGTAATTGGTTTGACCATGTGACTAGAGCAAACAGTCTATCCGAAACAGTACTGCAGGTGAGCGTCCAGGGTGGCAGAACTAGAGGTAGACAGAGAAAAAAGTATAATGGCAACATAATATTATCGACAAGGACAAGTTTTGTGGAGACAATGGCATTAGCACATGATCGAGACAACTAGAGGGAACTGATCAGATGCTCAACAGCACAGTGCCTTAACGACTACGCTAGGTCAAGAGACTGATGATGATGATGATGATGATGATGATGTGCATGTGAAATACATTTTTATTGTGCAGACATGTTGGCATATAACACGCTATAGATTCATTGCGATTACATGTAGAAACAGAAAATGACAAAAATGAATAAAAATACTGACTGAAATGGACATGGAATTGTCTGTAGTTCTTGCATTTAAAAACACCCTTTAAACCAATTGTTACAACTCAATTGTCACAAACGTACTAAAAGAAGTGAATTTTACAACAGGTTATTTTATACATACATACGAGTTTGATTATCAATCAATGAAAATTTGAGATGAACTTCCAAATATTATGAAGTTATTTGAAAATAAACATGATAAAGCTTTATGAAGTTCCAAATGAATGAAAAGTTCTGTATAAATTTCAAGACAGACAATATACTGATCCGCCAAGTATCATGGCGTGGCGGAGTTGACATTTTCCAGAAATTCTTTGAATAAGTATCAACAGTTTTAGAGTAATATTGTAGTTTCAGATAATGTGCTCCATCAATTTTCCACTGAACAGTCCAACAAAATAATAATTAAACTGATTGCTTGTGACACTTGTGAACTTTTTACAATATTATAGAACAATATTATAAAGGATTGTACCTTGGTTGACCCTGTAGGTTAAGTCATACTGCAATATTCGTCATGATGAGAAGAAAGGGTTGACTTTTATTTCACGTAATTAATATACACATTTAACAAGTCCATATTATATATACAAACTAAAATGGCCTTAATGATTTCTATTATTATTATTATTATTATTATTATTATTATTATTATTACTTTATATAGCGTAAACATGACATTTTGCAAGGGAAAACACAATCATACCAACTGATTTTGTAACGATTCTACCAAACTACAATAGCATGATCGCGATGAGAATTTCGAAAAACAAATATTTGGACAGATCTTACCTCAAATAGTCCATTGAGTCGGGCATTATAAGTGTGTCAATCTTGTTGTGTTGAGATTCTTCAAAAATTAGATTTTGGTTGTTGACATCATAGTAGATATTTGCTACCATCATAATCGATCGAGAATTAACCAATATCACTTCCTGGAAGCAGCCGAAATATGCCTACATTATCAGACGAAACCTATGTTTCACAACTGAAAAATTTCCACTAACATTTTACTAATATTATTATTATTATTATTATTATTATTATTATTATTATTATTATTATTATTAATATCTATAACGGAGATTCGGTTATATTCGAATATGTTACCGACATTTTAATAATGTCTTTGGTTTTGCACGGCTCGTTCATAAGATCTCATCCCAATTGTAAGCCTTGTCTTGAGCACGTTCAGTATTCCGCAAAAGCGTTTTCAAAGAGAGAATTTACATGTACCGGAAAGAGTTTATATTTATGAGGATAACAAAGTGTGTTTCAAATTCAGAGATTAAAACTAATGAGTATATAATATGTCAGCACATATTAAACGGGTAGAACTCGTTTATTAACACCTTAAGTGCATAGAAAGAATATAGAGTATAGAATATACTTTCTTTTGAAAGCAGACATCACCTGTCATTTGCTCGTTTGTATTCTTCTCAAGATGTAAAGATTTAACCAGCTGTTCGATGGACTGCAACTGAATCCCAAGTTTCCACCAAGTTTCTTTTCTCAGTGATGTTTGGATGCTCGGCAACTTTATGCTTGAAAGCTGGACTCACCGGGTTGTTGGCCTTATAGCAAACATCATGATAAAACTACCGATGGAAACGGTAAAGAATACAAAATGACAAGCTAGAGTTACTATGACAAAATCAATTATATTCGTTTTCATTGATATGTAATTTTATAATGTAAACGAATTATTTGCAATAAAACTTGTAAGGAAATCAAATAAGTAAAAAGATGTGTAGAAGAGGAATATAACTGAGGTAAATAATTTATCCTTTCACAAGCCTTTACGCATTATTTCTGATATCAAAGATATATTAAATCCTACGGCAGGGCACATGAAAAAGTGCAATTAATTTCTAAAATATTTTAATTCTCCTTAATCAGGTTCTTTTAATTTCATACAGGACATACATATGTCTCTAAAGAAGACTACCTCCGAAATTAACAGCGAAAATTATTTTAGTACTATTTTATTGGACATTGACGAAATTTAATTGAATCACTAAAGCAATGCTTCTTTGACCAAATCGCAAGTTATTTATGGTTTAAATATAAAATACTTATGTATTCGTTGGATTTTGTTGTGACGGTCTCAGACAAATATTTAAGTAGCATTCAAGAAATCCTTATACACTTGTTATGCTGACAATTTAACATTGAGAAAATGAATTAGATACATTAAATAAGAAGAATGGGTGGTAATTGTCTCACTGATGTATTTCCCTCCTCCCCTGCTTCCCACAAGTACTCATACTCGTACGATAGAATTAAATCCATACCGCCGTCTCTAATCATACAAAGATTAGAGACTGGAATGCGATCTGTTGAAGTCATCAAGGTCATCAACTATTACAAACATATGAATGAAATGTATTTGAAACTGCACGACTAACTGCCTTGAATTGATCATGTCATATATTGCTTGCGTTTGTATATCGTAAACGAACTACCTGTGATTGTTGATCCATAGTGAACAACTAGATTTGGTTCCCTCTGGTACGTCATTTCTGGTGTTCTATGCGGCCGAGTAGGTATAGTCATGAACCAGCTGTGAATGCAGATGTCGTTAGTTGTGTGGAGAGCGCAGGGCGTAACGCAGGTCAACATGATCTGATGTCTATCCACTGGATCTGTCTCCATACATCTCGACACGTTCCTACCACTGATTTCATATTATCCAGCTAGTTCACAATCTCATAAAGGCAGCGAATGACATCAGCATTAATGAAAATAAGACCACCGGTTTCTGCTAAATGACAGGTGATTATCATTAGAGCGTATGCCCCAACCATAATCATCCCAGATACGATCAAATCTGATGAAGACCAATAGGCTATAATTGCAGAGGTACCAAAGCAGAATCGGTGACGTCTGTGCAACATGTGTTGCAGATCATCAAACACAACCAAGTATCACTGGCAAAAATGTCTTTCTCAAACGAAAGCACTCATACTGCTGATGAATGTGCTTAATACAATCTGATAATAATATGCACAGCATTTTGCCCGATAAATCACAAGAAATGTATTGGATACACCAAGGCTCCAAGCAATGCCATCATGATAACTACATCATATTCAGGAGATGGGACAGGTTGGATGGCCGAGTAACGCTACTCAATGATAAACATATATGTTTCAAAGACAAACAAAACACTTCAACAGCATCCTCAGTCAACATTTATTGATTTTCACAGAGGTAGTTGATTGGCCGGATCTCTGCATATGGCAGACACACCTTCTGCATCAGGCTGATCATTTGCTCATCCGATGACAGTCAGAATGGATGAAGGACCAGAACGATGAAGTACCAGAGACATGGTGATTATAAACTCATAAGAAAATACAATCCTGTACACGACATTCATGGACCTGATAAAATTATTCGAAACAGTAAATGGTTTAGGCTTTTTGAAGATCATGACAAATTCGGGTTGCCCAGAGAAACTCGTAGTGGTGGTTCAACAAGTCCATGATCGCATGTTCTCTTGTGTTGTGAATGACTCCAACGCATCTGAGCTATTCCTACTAACCATTGGGTCACGCTGGACTGTGAGTTTTCCAAGCCTTTTTTAATATCATGTTCCGTGCCATTTGTGCTTACCACGTCTGTGAATATGATATAGTGGTTGGCATCCGATACAAGAATGACAGCAATCTTTTCTATCTCAGGCTAATATAGGCGAAGAAAACGTAACAGGAACTGAATTTTCGTGATCGTTTTATGTTACAGGCCAATT
This sequence comes from Unio pictorum, assembly GCA_030141615.1. Taxonomy (NCBI): domain Eukaryota; kingdom Metazoa; phylum Mollusca; class Bivalvia; order Unionida; family Unionidae; genus Unio; species Unio pictorum. The sequence goes on along the minus strand of JARLTB010000360.1, from coordinate 2,235,345 downwards.
CACTGAATGCAAAATGCAGATCAGTAATTAGACAAAAGCGTCTCGGCAGTAAACAAATTCGCTTATCTAGACAGCTCATTCTCAAGTGCAGTCCACCTTAATGATGAAACCGATGCTAGAATCCAAATGCCGAACTTTCTTTCTGCTTTTGAAAGCTGGAATGTGAACATACGCCTCGTTAAGAAGCTGAATCATTTTTAAATGCGTTCCTTAGGACACTGATGTGAATAATATATCAGAACGGTTTCCCAGACGCTAAGGTTTAACATGTCGTGCACTCTGCTGATGTGTGATTAAAATTCCACACCACAGGATGTCCGAAGTGAGACTGATCACCAAGACTTTTTTTGTACGGTGAGCCGAAAAATGAAATCGGTCTCAGGGTGGTATGAAAAAACATCCTTGAAACACGTCAGCATCGACTAACAGTCTTTGGAAGATCTCACACAGAACAGGTTTTAAATCATTGAACGTATATTATAGAATGTCACTGTTTATTTCGATGCATTGTTGTCAACGCTACTTCCAAGATAGGCTTGCCTGCGTTATATAATGAGTCATGTATCGCCTAATTATATAGTGCTTTACTCGGACCCATTCAGCGAGTCAAGGTAAAATAAGAATCAATGAGGACTTCCTGGATTAGTTAAATACATAAACTCTGATAATCATGTATTTATTATTGACTGAATTTAGTAAAAATATTTCAAAGAGGATGATTTTATGTCAGTTCAGTATCATATTGAAGTACTGCATTTCTGTATCTTCACTGTTTTCGAATTGACAGATTATGATTTTTATGAAAAGATACCCAAACCAATGAATTTTATCTAGTTTGATTAATTGATGCAAGTATACTACCAGAGTTACAGTTACAGGTTCGCTTTTAGTTAATTAAATGTGTTTAATGTTTATCTCCTGAGAGAACTACTACTTTATTTTGTGTATATCGACTCTTCCAGCCATCCCGTGTGTATATTGTGTAGCTGATTTTGCTGAGTTTAAAGAGCGCTTACATTGCATCACACATTTATATAACTGTGATATGCACAAACTTACACAATATTGATTTTACTGTTCTCTTTCGACGTATGGGTGTTCCTTATGCAAGTAATTTTTAATCAATCCATGATACAATCTGAATAAAACAACGTTGCACTCTGTAGCGAGAGGTGTTTTGTATATCGCATTCTATGTGACTTAGGTAATTTGAGTCAAGCAGAACTTAAAGGTCAAATGACTAGGTTCATTGCATATTCAATCTCAGTTACTCGCGTATTTTTAATTCCGGCTTGAATCATTATTTATAGATCCAGTTTGGAAATTACCCAACATTTCCAATATATTAAAAAAAACAAGCGTTTTCAAGGCTGTTACTAACTGCTATTATTTGATTTACAAATTACCAGGGAGATATATAATACAAAATCTTGTTTGAGTAAAAGACGTGCTTATATTCATGTACGACAAGCCGGTTGAATAGCGATTATAATGTACAACTTTACAGACATATTAAAACCTGCTGATTCAATGTAAGTAAGTGTTACATTTAGTAAGTAGGAGGAGTCTTCAGGTAAGAAGAAAACGGGAGATAAATCCACCACCATTTTATTCACTTATTTTAAAGCCAAGATCTGGAGTCTCTCTTCAATCGCATATCATTGTTGTCGTTAGTAAGACGGTTGTGGCGTGATTAAGAATGGCATCCACAACAAATGGCATTATTTCCGTCTATATATGTACTGAAGATGTATGTGTTGAGAAATTTAGAAGGATTGAAGTTCTTGATGATGAGAATTTATTCGTTGCGTATGACATACGAGAAACAACATTTAACGACTTTAAGTCTAGGTTGGAGAAAGGATATATTGTTATCATTAACTGCGAGCACATTCACAATTTTGTTACTTGCTACACGATGAGTTTCTCTGTAGACGTATTGTCAGCAGTAACAGTTGGAAACTGGCATTATGAGCACGTGAGGGATATACAACATAGTATTTCTCTGTTGAATGCAGAGGGAGAGCAACAGTTTCGGAAGAGAGTGGAAAATATCCGAATTAGAAGCGGTGTGCAACGCCCGGATACAGACTGGCCATTAGAGGGAAACAAGAATGATGCAGTTGATACTAGATATCAAAGAATTCCAGATGATCTGGATATCGATGAGGCCGAGGTGGGTGCAGTCAACGAGGAAACAGTACCGAAGGAAATATTATATTCATCCAAAAATGAATACTCAAAGATGCCTACATTTGGAGAGGCCCGTGCTAATATTATTGATGGAGGAGAAGTGATAACCCAGAATGAACTTATAACTGTTTCGAGATTTGTTGAGGCTGAAACAATGTTGCCACCGGATTCAGACTCGGGGGCAGGAGTATATGTTTGGGAGCAAGCATGCATTCCTGAAAGTGAGTTAAACTAGCTTATGGAACAAAAGTTGGAATGATTAATTCCTTATCGTTTTTAAACAGAGTAAGATTGATGAGAGTAGTGAAACTAGTGTGGTGCTTCGCTATTGTTTAGTTTAAAAGCTTATATTGGGATATGAGTTCACTAAAATCAAAATTGAAAATATACTAGACTAGTCAGAATGGGATAAATATATTTTCATAGCCATTACACTTACACGATTTCTCATTTTTTTGGACATACTTATATAGATATATTAAAAGATAAATTAATTTAACTTAAACTAATAATGTACATAATGAAATTAATGTCACAGAATTAGGCACAAAATTGAATTTATTTCTTCTTGAGTGATAAACTAATTTCAACATTTTTTTTGTTTCGTCATACATGCGTTACCTGGGGTGAATAAGTGTTTTTTTCAAGGTAAGCGACGTATAACGATTTGCATGTGCCTGACTACGAATCACTTCAAGTCAGGAACATTAGAATCATGGGGTGCACGGGAATTTTGCCGTGAATTCTCACCTATTTGAGGATATATAAGGCAGAATAATTCTGATAAAATTACGAGTCCAGAAGTATCTTATCACAGGAGAGATAGCTCGTCATTCTTTCTCCAGCCAAAGGGGTGAGTGTTAAATTTATATTTCGTTTTATTGTGAATTTTATTCAGTTTATCATTTCATGTAATGATGCCTTTATTACAATGCAGATTTAAAACATGGAATAGTTGGAATAACTAGTCACTATTAGACTTTAAATGCAATAGCGTAATCTAAGTTTTAGATTGTTTTAGAAACAACTATTATTAGTTTGGTTTCTTTATTGTAGCTGATTTGTAGCGGAACGTCTCTGAATGTCTCTGAATTGTAGCTGAATGTGATTGATTGTGCCGTGATTGTGCTGTTTTATTGTGCGATCGAATTGAGGTATCTGACTGTCTGTCTGTCGGATTGTCTGTCCGTCTACGTCTGTCGTGATGTGTAAATATCCGGAAATCTAGAAGTCTTAATGTCCGAGTGTCGGAGCTGTCTAGAGGTGTAAACGTCCGGGGTAGCATCTAGGTATTTGGGACCGATGGTTCTAGTAGATACTGTATGCTGTCTGTACGTATAACTGTAGTGGATCCGTGATGGGCAAGTGACCGATAAAAGTATTGAGTCAACCCTAGGTATTCGGAGAAGCTGGGAGGCGATTCAATAGTTGGTGAATCGTACGGTTGTACAGGGTCGAGACACACGTGTGTTGCAATTGTAGTTACAATTGAATACATTGTTATATGTACACATAGTTACTTCGAATCACAGTAGTATTTCAAGGGATTACATGAATCTCAATAAAAGCTAGCAACTTGATTAAATACATGTATATGTTTGTGCTAGTTGTCGCAATCCATACGTTCGATAGTATAGTTTGATGTTTGTATTTGTTATCGCAATTTATACTTGCGTTAATATAACTTTTGTAAAGGTTCCTTGGATCTGTGTTTAGTCCAAGAGATTCCTTGGATCTGTGTTTATTTTGTATTAATATTTAATTTATTTTTGAATTGTGAATGGTTGTGGAATGTGATTGTGGGTTGAATGCATGAGTTATTGTGTTGATACATCATTATTTTTCATTAATAATTTATTTCATAAATTTACATTATCTTTCACATATTGTGTTTGTGTTGTTCATTTAATCCACCATCCACTCGGTAACAATTCTGTTACAATGGTGTCAGAAGTGGGATCGCTGGATTAAGTGAACTGTCAATCATTTTTGTGAAAGTATACATTTAATGTTTATATTTGAGCGTGACCTTCTTGACAAGATAATACTCAAGTAGGGGTTTATTTTTGTTTAGTATAAACGTATTTAAAGCATTGGTTTGGTTACCTTCATCAGGAAGATAAGGTCAGCCTGTGGTATATATATCTATATTCATATTACAATTGTCATGTCATCCCTTAAGGACTTGGTTGCCTTAGGCAAAGAATTTGGATATGAAGGTGAAAGTTTAAGGAAATTTATTCAGGAAGAACAAGCCCGGGAAAGGCAAGAAAGGGTAAAGGCAAGGGAATTAGAAAGGTAAGCCGAAGAAAGGAAACGGGCACTAGAGAGGGAATTCGAAAGGGACAAAGGGGAAGCAGAAGAAAGGAAATGGGCCTTTGAGAGGGAAAAGATAGAATTAGAGAAGTAGGCCGAAAAGGACAGGATAGAATGGGAAAGGGAAGCGGAGGAAAGATAAACGATCAAAAGTAGAAATGTTAGAGTTAGAAGAAACAGCAAAGCAACGGGATCATGAGCGTAAGGTAGAATTAGCAACATCTGGAAGAGAACACGATTCTGCCTCTAGCAAATTAAGGGGCCCCAAACTACCTCCCTTTGACGATGAAAAAGATAACATGGATAGCTATCTTCATCGATTTGAGAGGTATGCCGAAAACCAGAAGTGGAGTCAAAATGACTGGGCACTGCTTCTTAGTGCTCTATTAAAAGGTAAAGCGCTGGATGTATACTCACGACTTCCTAGGGACGATGTGTTTAAGTGCGACGTCCTAAAGGAAGCACTTCTTAAAAGGTACGAGCTCACTGAACAGGGTTTTCGTAAAAAGTTCAGGTATAGCAAGCCCGAAAAGGGAGAAACTTTTGGTCAGATCACCGTTAGAATTGCGAACTATTTTGAGCGGTGGATTGAATGCGGGAAAGCGGTGAAAACGTTTGAAGGGTTGACTGATTTCTTGCTCAGAGATCAATTATTTAATACAGTTGGACGAGAATTAGATCAATTTCTGAAAGAGAAAGTCTTCACAAACGTAAACGATATGGCGAAGCAAGCCGATTTCTTCGCTGAAGCTCATGGGGGAACCCAGAACGTGGTTTCAAAAGATTTTAAGTCTGGAAACCAGTCTGCGAGACCGATGCCTAGGGAGCTTGTGAAATCAGCTGAGGCAAATAGGTCAGTTAGGAATGCAGGTATTCAGCGTGTGCAATGTTACTTGTGTAATGCATGGGGTCATGTTCAAAAAGACTGTCCTAAAAGAAAGGGACTTGTACATAAGGTAGCAGTGGCTATACAAAGTAAAGGTATGTCTGATAATATCGTACAGGTAGAACCATATATTCATTCGCTTGGCACGTGTCTATTTCCCGAAGCGCGTGTACCAACCGCAAGAGGGTTAGTCAACGGTCGAGAAGTCGTAGTATTACGTGACACTGGTTGCACGGGCGTAGTGATCAAACGTAGTCTCGTGCAGGATAACCAAATGCTCGGGTGGAAGTCCCCATGTATGTTACTTGATCAGACGATCGGTCGCATTCCCGTAGCAAGGATCACAGTAAAAACACCTTTCCTCACTGGAACTGTTAATGCCCTTAGTATGGAAAACCCTATTTACGATCTGACGATCGGTAATGTAAAAGGTTCCCGTCTTCAAGCCATGGCCGATTTTAAAATACCTTTGGCCCAGGCAATCCAAACGCGAGCGCAAACACGGCGAGAGAAAACCGCGTTTCATAAATTAATAGTCCCTGAATCGATCTCAGGAATTTTGCGTGATGAGTTCAAACGAGAGCAAGAACGTGATGAATCCATCAAAACAATTGTTGAGAAAATCGCGTCCGGCGCGATTAAACACTGCAAAGGTGGGGGTAGCTCGAGATTCGTACGCAAAAACGGTTTAATTCATAGGGAGTTTAGCGCTCGGGAGGGTAAGAAGTATTGGCAAGTGGTCGTACCCCAGAGATATAGATCTCAAGTACTTAGGGTGGCGCATGAGTCGAGCATGGCGGGATACCTAGGTAAGGCTAAGACCACTAGCAGAGTAGTCGCTGAATTCTACTGACCCGGTGTTAATGGCGATGTCACACGGTTCTGTAGGTCGTGCGACGTATGTCAGAAAACCGTATGTAAAGGAAGGGTCACAAGGGTGCCCTTAGGACAGATGCCATTAATAGATACACCGTTTAAAAGAGTGGCAGTAGATATTGTAGGACCAGTATACCCAGTTACCGAAGGAAAGAATCGGTATATTCTTACTCTGGTTGACTACGCAACCAGATACTCCGAAGCCGTAGCGTTACCAACTATTGAAACGGAAAGGGTAGCTGAAGCATTAGTTGATATCTTCAGTAGGCTAGGTGTGCAAGAAGAAATCCTCACTGATTGTGGTGCCCAATTCACCTCTGACCTCATGTGTGAAATAAGTAGGCTGTTATCCATCAAACAGCTAAACACTACCCCATACCATCCGATGTGCAATGGACTGGTAGAGAAGTTTAATGGTACCCTGAAAAGCATGCTACGAAAGATGTGTGCGGAACGTCCGGAAGACTGGGACCGTTATTTGAACGCTGTTCTGTTCGCGTACCGTGAAGTACCGCAGCAAAGTTTAGGGTTTTCACCCTTCGAACTGTTGTACGGTAGAACAGTTCGAGGCCCGATGCGGATACATAGCAAACTACGGACGGGTGATGTCGCGAACGAGGAAATAAAAACAACTTACCAGTACGTATTAGATCTGCGAGATAAACTAGAGAGTACATGACAGATGGCACGTGACGAGTTAATTAAATCGGGGCGCAGATATGCCAAGTATTATAACCGCAGAGCGCGAAGTAGGAAATTTCTTGTAGGAGATCAGGTTCTATTGCTTCTTCCAAAATAGCTCTAATAAGTTATTAGTCCAGTGTAAAGGTCATTATGAAGTTGAATAGGTAAAAGGTGACATGGACTATAAAATTGACATGGACGGTAATTTAAAGACATTCCATGCTAACATGCTCAAGTTGTATATCAAGAGACAGAGCAACAATGTTGAAAAGGGGGTCTTAAATGTCGTTTGTACGGCAGTCGTAGACGATGATGAAGCAGATTCGAATATCGAGAGTTCCCTTGAGTGTCCCTTGGGACTTGCAGGGGAAGGGATAGAGTCGATGTGAGTGCGGAGTTGACGAAAGACCAGCGTCAACAGATTAATGCGCTCTTGGCTAAACACTCTTATGTATTCAAAGACCCACCTAAAAATTAAACTGAATACGTCTGACCCTAATCGAATCAAGGGCTATCCGGTGCCATACAACGCACGTGAAGCTGTGGACGAAGAGGTGGGTAAAATGTTGGATCTGGGGGTGATTGAAGCCTCCAACTCGCCATATTCTTCTCCAGTAGTGCTAGTCAGGAAAAAGGATAGGAGGAACCGATTCTGTATCGATTTTCGGCAGTTAAATAAAATCTCCGTGTTCGATGCAGAACCAATGCCAGATATGGAGGGTCTATTTGCAAAGTTGTCGGGAAACCGATGGATTTCCAAATTAGATCTGGCCAATGGATATTGGCAGGTTATCATTGTCCCAGAATCCCGAGCATTGACAGCATTTGCGACCCAGAAAGGATTGTATCAATTCAAAGTGATGCTATTCGGGTTAGTTGGGGCCAGCGCCACCTGTTGTCAATTGATGCGAAAGTTGCTGAAAGGTTTAGCAAACGCCGATAGCTTTGTAGACGACATATTCGTGTACACTAATACTTGGAGTGAGCACGCGTCCGTCCTGGGCGAACTCTTTAATAGACTCCGCAGAGCGAACCTCACAGTGAGACCCACCAAATGCAGTATTGGTTATACAGATTTAGATTGTTTGGGTCATAGGGTCAGTGGTATGGGTCAGTTAAAACCTCACCCCAAGCAAGTTGAAGCAATTAGAGACGCACCAAAGCCAACCAACAAAACGCAAGTACGATCATTTCTAGGTCTAGTAGGTTTTTATAGAAAGTTTATACCGAACACTGCAGCCATTGCTAGCCCACTGTCTGATTTGACCAAGAAGGGGCAACCAAGCAAAGTTGAATGGGGACCGCCACAAGATAAAGCATTTTGTGCTCTGAAAGAGAAACTTGTTAGTGCATCTATATTAAAATTGCCAGATGTCAGCAAACCTTTTATTTTAAGAACAGATGCTTCTGAAACTGGGTTGGGGGCAGTTTTACTGCAAGAGCAAGACGACAGTAAGTTGCCCGTAGCTTACTCGAGTAGGAAATTGCTACCCAGGGAGAAAACATTTTCCGTTATAGAAAAGGAATGTTTGGCCGTAGTATGGGGAATTGGGAAGTATCACGCATATCTATTTGGGAGAGATTTCGTTCTCGAGACTGATCACCAACCGCTACTGTATTTAAACAAGGCCAAGGTCGCTAACGCTCGGTTGATGCGTTGGGCGCTGACACTATAACCTTATCGCTTCCGTGTAGAAGCAATAAGGGGAGTTGAAAATATAGGCGCAGACTACTTGAGTAGGGCATGATGGGAAATTTGTATGAATTTACCCAGTATTAAAATCCAGATTGTAGTATAACCAGTGTAAATATTGTAAGATATCATCAGTAGTTATTTTTCTTCTATTCTGTTAGTTTTAAAAATGTGTACATTTGTATTCTTAGGTGAGAGGTATTGTCACAGAATTAGGCAAAAAATTGAATTTATTTCTTCTTGAGTGATACACTAATTTCAACATTTTTTTTGTTTCGTCGTACATGCGTTACCTGGGGTGAATAAGTGTTTTTTTTCAAGGTAAGCGACGTGTAACTATTTGCATGTGCCTGACTACGAATCACTTCAAGTCAGGAACATTAGAATCATGGGGTGCACGGGAATTTTCCCGTGAATTCTGCTCACCTATTTGAGGATATAAAAGGCAGAATAATTCTGATAAAATTATGAGTCCAGAAGTATCTTATCACAGGAGAGATAGCTCGTCATTCTTTCTCCAGCCAAAGGGATGAGTGTTAAATTTATATTTCGTTTTATTGTGAATTTTATTCAGTTTATCATTTCATGTAATGATGCCTTTATTACAGTACAGATTTAAAACGTGGAATATTGGAATAACTAGTCACTATTAGACTTAAATGCAATAGCCTAATCTAAGTTTTAGATTGTTTTAGAAACAACTATTATTAGTTTGGTTTCTTTATTGTAGCTGGTTTGTAGCGGAACGTCTCTGAATGTCTCTGAATTGTAGCTGAACGTCTCTGAACGTCTCTGAATGTCTCTGAATTGTAGCTGAATGTGATTGATTGTGCCGTGATTGTGCTGTTTCATTGTGCGATCGAATTGAGGTATCTGACTGTCTGTCTGTCGGATTGTCTGTCCGTCTACGTCTGTCGTGATGTGTAAATATCCGGAAATCTAGAAGTCTTAATGTCCGAGTGTCGGAGCTGTCTAGAGGTGTAAACGTCCGGGGTAGCATCTAGGTATTTGGGACCGATGGTTCTAGTAGATGCTGTATGCTGTCTGTACGTATAACTGTAGTGGATCCGTGATGGGCAAGTGACCGATAAAAGTATTGAGTCAACCCTAGGTATTCGGAGAAGCTGGGAGGCGATTCAATAGTTGGTGAATCGTACGGTTGTACAGGGTCGAGACACACGTGTGTGTTGCAATTGTAGTACAATTGAATACATTGTTGTATTTACATAGTTACTTCGAATCACAGTAGTATTTCAAGGGATTACATGAATCTCAATAAAAGCTAGCAACGTGATTAAATACATGTATATGTTCGTGCTAGTTGTCGCAATCCATACGTGCGATAGTATAGTTTGATGTTTGTATCTGTTATCGCAATTTATACTTGCGTTAATATCACTTTTGTAAAGGTTCCTTGGATCTTTGTTTAGTCCAGGAGATTCCTTGGATCTGTGTTTATTTTGTATTAATATTTAATTTATTTTTGAATTGTGAATGGTTGTGGAATGTGATTGTGGGTTGAATGCATGGGTTATTGTGTTGATACATCATTATTTTTCATTAATAATTTATTTCATAAATTTACATTATCTTTCACATATTGTGTTTTTGTTGTTCATTTAATCCACCATCCACTCGGTAACAATTCTGTTACAATTAAATTTGTACAATATTAAAACCTCAATGCCGCCGTCATAAGTTTCGTCATTCCTTAATCTAACTAAAGTTTGGAAATAAGGTAGTGATTTGTTAAAAAAGCTATCCGACTGAAACAGTTCTTTGAAATAATCAATGTGTAAGGTTTAAACTATATTTGAATATCAGGTAATGTAAAGATGCCATATTTTTATTCAGACAACTAAATCTAACGTAACTTCGTTCTTTACCGTGTGTACTCAAAAGTAGTTATGTGATCCATTAATGAAGTCTGTTAATGAGTAACTTAATACCAACATCATTCACGAGTGGCGTAATAATTGACTAGAGATTGAACAAAGAGAGGCAGGCCCGCTTAAAAAACAGATCTTTTAAGGACGAACTAACCCAGTTGTTGCGGATAATTATATAAACTGGTAAGTATACGACACGGATCTATAAATAATAAAATGAACGTCAGTTGTGTCTTCACAGAATAATACTTATAAATTCAGGGCAATGTACTGCGTCATATCGAATTCAAAATAATACTAGCATATTACATAATAATCACTTACCAAATTCATCATAGCCTTTTGTTGGTAATGTCTATAAATCAAATCGTGTGTTCCAGCCTTAGACTGAAATCGGTTGTTCAACGGCTGTCACTGATCAACAGCGGCTTACTTGCTAAACCTGCGAAATTTGCTGAACGGTCGATATTATTTCTTTGTAATAGCCCTGCGAAATTTGATGAATGGTCGATATTATTTCTTTGTAATAGCACACATGAATGTTTAGGATCAATATATTTCAATATTCAGTATTATTCAAATGATTTTCATATATTTGTGTTTAACATAACAACGCCATTGCGGCGTTAAAATAAATACAAATAGAAGATAGAGGAATACATATTTTGTTGTCTTTCTCCGTCAGCTGATTATAGCCAATATAAGACTTGAGGGTATCATTTTACAAAATAAGAAATATCACTGGAGTAGCAACATTATATATTCACAAAACTTTGTATTAAATATGGGGTCTGTACCAGTTGCCACAAGTTGGTTAATTAGCTTAGATTTCAATGGAGAATGCTTGTTAGTTGACCACATGAAATATGCATCGCCATACTTGATAATGTATCATTGATTCTCTTTGCAATGGACAAGGTAACCATCTAATTCAGTGTGGTCAATAGTGAAGGTAATATGCAAATCAGTAACACTGTAGTATATATTTGTAGACGTTTCCTATCAACTATCATCAATCAAAACACGTTAGCATCTTGAATGTGTTCACCAACACAACCAACTTGATTTAAATGTTTAATGAGTGCACACACGGGAACGAATAGCTTGATCTCAAGATACTGAAGTCATAGGTTTTCATGTAAAATATGTGAAAGATCACCTCTTTGAAAAATGATTGGATCTAAAACAATGTAGAATTTCATCATTGTGTATGAAGTGCCAGAATTTAGTGTAAACTGGAATAGATGCTACAAATTGCCGTCTTTGTGCTACAGGTATCGGAATGTTTTATATTTTGTCAATTTATATAGTTAGAGCCTGGTGATCTGGTACTATATTTTAACAGACCGATAAGTAGAGACATATAGAACACGAGTTTGTCAACGTTTCTTGATGTATTTTTTCTTTAAGGATTGCATTCTTTTAAATTCAGAACTATCAAGTAGGATTTTCATTTTCATTTGAAATGTATCTCTAACCATCAAGTAAAGGAAAAAAAATAGTTTTAACAATAACGAGAGAGAGAGAGAGAGAGAGAGAGAGAGAGAGAGAGAGAGAGAGAGATAGAGTATGGTCTTAGCGATTGAACCATGCTATTTTTGTCCGTTATGTTCTTTTAATTAATGTACTCAGTGCGCTTACAAATATTCATTATGTAGAAAACGTTTAGTTGTTTTTAAAACAAATATTTGGACACTATGCTTTTGCTATAATGAATATCGACTTCAGCATTCTCTATTTTAAAATAATTTGCGTTTCTAAAGCCATGAAACTCGTGGTATTAGTAATGAAAATAATATACGAGATTCTTACTTCACTTGACACCCTGGATATCTCGTGAACGCAATCTACGTTCGGAGTGGTAGGTATAGGCGGTTCATTTGATAATTTCCATCGACTTCAAGGTGTACAAAGATTGCAAAATGCCTTTAAAGCGATGCAACTAAATTATAAATACAGAATATCCATTTTGTTACCACAAAAACGAAACTGATGATGAAAAATATTATTACTATCAAATAATGTTTGCAGAGTCACTTCCACTTTTGTTCCCCTCAGTTTTATATTATAGCTTTCATTCTTACATTATCGTAGGTAGAAACAGAATAATATCCACAGACCCTGAAACCATTCTGGGAAAATTACGACAGGATGACGGCAATGGTACCTTTGAAAAACAGATATTGGGACAATTCCTACCTCAAAAAGGTTGTGACTGGGGCATTAAAAATGTGTCATGCCTGTTGATTTCTGATTCTGCAAAAATTAGATATTCCGTTATTGAGATCATAGAACATATTTGTTATCGAAGTAGTCCATCGAGAGTCAACCCAGATGACTTCATTGCAGCGGCAGAAACGACTCTTGCCTCTATGATCAAGCATACTGGAGACGAAAAGTGTGTTGCGCAACTGTCTTACATTTTATTATTAATCTTATCCATGGTTTTCCTCCAAACTATCGCCACAAAAAATGTATTTCCTGATCTACTTGGCAAGAAACTTGAGAAATATTACATTCAGCTATCAGAACTGAATCCCAAACAGCACATATCAATCAGATATTTCATAGAATTCCTGCAGCATTTCATGCAGGGTCTGCTTGCAAATATTAAAGATTTGAGCAAAGTCCATTGGCTGCAGATGGAAAACTGGGATGAGATTCTAGCGGCTAGCAGTATGAAAGCAGAATACATTCGGAAAGTGGTGCCAAAATGTAATCCTTGTGATAAAATCTCCGTAATAGTCCTGTTGTTGAATTTGGTGAGTACATATATATATATATATATTGTCTTATAATTATTTATGAATTAATTTGGCATAACAGGGATAGGAACAAGTAAACTTTAGGTGCAATGACTGTTGATATTCTTCAAAAGATCAAATGGCCATAAAGGGAGAAAAGATCCGAAATTATACCAAAGAGTGAAGAGAAATAATTCTTCAAAACCAAATATAGAAAGAGGCATGACATATGGAGCAGAAAAATATTAAATTATTTTTATCTATTTACAGTGTTAGTTAGTATACACATTCAATAAAGCAATACAATAAGTTCATAGGTAGATCACAGGAGATAAATGCAACCAATATCAACGTGAATTTAGAAGTCGTACATTAAGTTATTTATATTTAATATAACATTAATACCATTGCTAAAACATACTCAAAATATGCGGTTCTTCCCTCACAATTTTACGTAATAGTCAATTTGTGAAGGAAAAACGTTTTTCTTAATGAAACAGAATTAATGAAGCTTGTTGCTTATAAAACTAGAGTCACTTCATAGTCTGTTTCTGAGATGACACTTATACATTTCAGCAAACAAGAATTTCATACAAACTGTCACAAAATAGTCGAATTTCGTTTCCGTATGTAGCAAAGGCAGTCGATGTTCTTTTTTGCCGTTCAAGTTTACAAATTTAATATTCTCAGATCCATCGGTTAGATGACACAGACCTGCCTTCACAACTGCTCATGGATATTGTTAAAGAAGCTTTGCATCCCACAATGCTGATCAAGTTGAAAATTCGGAGAAGTAGGTTAAAACAACACGCCATCGCCTTGTTGATTTCAAGAGGGTGCAGACATGTACTTGAGACGAAATCATTGATTGGTAATTTGTTGCTTTTCTCGCTATTACGCAAGAGAGCTGGACAAATCGATAATATGAGGCACTGAGTACAAAAGGAATGCTGTCTTTCCATTGTTACTTCATTTTACAAGTTCATGATGTTAACTTAATTTATTTTAAGTTCAGAAAAAGCCAAACCTTTTGTGAAAATTTTGAAAGATCTAAACGTTTTCTAAAATAGCTTGAAATATGTTATTTATAGGAAGACTATCAACGATGACTTGTGATATTATATAAAACGTTGAAGGTGAAATATATTTTAAGATATCTGATACGTTGTCAAGATGTAAGCATTTTGTTCTAGCAATTATTTCCTGGATATTTCTACATGGTATAAATATCTATAAGATATTGGCCTATTTGTCTTGTGTTAGAAAGATTTAATCCATCTCTACTTCTGTTTCAAAGATAAATAGTTTCAAAGGCCATTAAAATAAATCCTAGATGTGTAGATTTAATCCGGCATGACAAATGATACTGTTGTAGTCAAATCATAGCAGTTTTGACAGATATGCATAATTCACTATTACAGAAGCACAGGATAGTGCCGGTTTAAGAGAGAAAATCAGAGACATTCTTTCCATTGTCTTGGATACAAAAGAGCATACGAAGCATATGGTTTCAGAACAACTCAAATGTCTTTCATTTTACAAGACAAGTGATATCAAAAGTCTAGTAGCTGAGAAGATAGTAAGAGAAGGGCAATTCACAGATGTGTGTCTTCATTACATTTGTCACAAACTAAAGCGCACAAAAGTATCACTACATTGCAACAATAGCAGCATTTATAAGGAGGAGTGGGCCAAATGTCCCGGAAATCTCGGGAATATGCGTATAAAAGCAATGTGTTTCGTTGGAAACAAAGATGGCAACAATTCAAAGTCGTACAGAACAAGCAGGAGAAAATCCCGTTATGCCACGAAAGGAACAACTGATTACTATAGCGATGAAATTGATAACAACTTGTCCACACTGGTGTTACTTCAAACGAAGAATGTTCACTCCAACATAGTGCAACTCATTGCCTACCAGTGGAAGACAGATCCAAAGTTTTTCGTTGTTGAAGAGCCAAACGGCGTAAAACTGCAGGAATACCTTCTGTTGAAGAGAACTCACAGTGACTGGTTAAGTGAATTAAAATTGATATTTATCGTGAAACAAGCTCTGTGTGCAGTGCAACATCTGCATGATAGGTATATCGTACATCGAGACTTAACATCAAACAGATTCAAAATTTGCTCAGAATCTCTGACACTGAAACTTGTGGACTTTCGACTTGCAAAGGAAACAAACAATCAAGATGTAATCGTTTGTCTGAGTAAGTAAACGGATGCCATTTTAGATTTTAATATATGTTACCACGTAATCTGTAGAAACAATCGGTTCGGAAACAAATGTTTCTTTAAAATGTGGTCATAACTTTAAATGATTAAATAAATCACAAGCACAATTGATATCAAATAATAACATTTAGAACTACAGTGCTTTAGATGGCATCATGTGATTCAGTGTTACACAACATACAGTTTGGAGATGTAAAACAACGTTCTATAATTAGCGAATAGAAACCTGTGTGACTTACGAGATATGTTTAATGCGCGAGGATAATTATCAGTTTTGGGACACCATAATTTCTAGTAAAAATATATTTATCCTAATATGATTAGCACCTTTTGTAATGTAAGGTATTGTCATCACTTTCAAATGCATTTAACGAATTTGTGTAAACTTTACAAACAACGCAGAATCATGATTTGTGAATTGCCTAATTATAATCACTACCTTGTTAGTTATTAATGACTTTCTGATATTGATAACGATATTATTTGGTGGATGAACGTTCAAACTGTGAAGTTGAGTCGAACTAGATGCCCTCTAGTTTAAATACATCAGATATATTAATTAACTCCGAGTCAAACATATTAGTAGTGAAGGATAAAATGGAAGAAAGTTTAGTAGAAATAATACAAAGCATTTGCATCCCTAACTTGTAGAATATTAGAAGATTACAAATGTTATCGAAATGTGAACATGCAGTTTATAAAAATTATATTTATAAAAGACATTTTTATTTATTTCAAATGTGTATTCTTACAAATCTGAAAAATAATGTGTGTTGGAAACTGATAGAGTGTTAAACGCAACATTGATGACTATAATGTGTCTGGATATTTTTAAAGGCGCGAGAATGTTGTAGGGAAAAGAGAGAAAAATATGACTTTTTTAACAGACGTTGTCTGTTTTCTGTTTGACTCTTTTAAAGATGAAGAAACCCGTCTGGCTGTTCGGTGGACTGCAGCTGAGTCTCAAGTTTCAGACAAGTACTCATTCCGCAGTGATGTTTATATGTTTGGCCACCTAATGCTTGAAATATGGACTCATGGTTGTTGGCCGTTTAGCGAACACCATGATAAAAGTACTGACAACATCATGGAAATGGTAAATAAATTCCAGTTGCAGTGACATAACCAATCAAATAGAATCGTTTTGGTTTGTCTTAACTATTTGCTATATAGTTTTTATTCATTCAAAATAAGAAAAATTTGAATGAAATAAATGTGTTACCATTAATAAGATTTAATATTCGCACATATTTGGTGAAATCTGAAGAAAAAAAGATGTTTAAACGCGGTATAACCTATTGGGCATGTTTCGCATATTCGCAAAACATTGCTCCCCAGACACAATGGTTCATTGGTTTTGTGAAGAAACAAGAAAAAGGTCGCTGAAAATAATCAAACAATATGCATAAATACAAACGAAACCTCAGTGCACATTAAGGAAAATGAAATTCATTTTAAAAATAAGTTGACTTGAAAATGGCGTGCCAATCTATTTTTACCTTTCCCGCATGACATCCGTACTGTTGACTAAGCTTGAAATCAACAAGGGCAATAATTGATACAAATAGATCAATGCGATATATTAGTAACTGCACGACAAATTACAAAGGAAGTGTGTTAGTCAAAATGTACGTCTGTAGATGATAGCCACAAGACGTATGAAAAATTCTTGTTTCATCACTTTACTGCGAAAATACGTTCGTTTACATTTTGTCTCAGCTGACATGCCTAAGTAAAAAAGGGAATACCTCTTGCAGCAGTTGCACGTATTGATTGATATGTAGATCTACTGATAATGACCGGTAATAATATGCACATAGTTTCCCATCCATCATATTGAACACCGTGAGATTCGTTCCATTACTAATATTCTACCAGTGATTGCAACCAAGTTTAAGTAAAGAAGGACTGAATGACAAACTCACAGGAGTCCTGAAATTTTAACATGCGCATCTCTAGTTGGTTGCCACCGGTAAGTACCGAGAATTATAGAAATACGCGAAACATTGCAAGACTGATTCTGTTCACAAGTATATCTCATGCACAATATACCGCTGATTGCAAAAGATGGCAATGACTGACAAAAAGTGTTGGATCACAGGAATTTGCCAATATAAATATCTTCAGATAATGAGCATATACTTTCCAAATTTATCAGTAACCCATAAATCATTTCGAAACTTGTTCTGTTCACAATATTCTCTGAGAGACGGATAAAGCAAGTAAGTTAATAAACACCCTGTCTAAAAAGGAGGGAATAAAAACCAATTGATACAGGTACTAATTATAAAATACGAAAATACATAAAAGGAATTAATAACGAAAGACATACTATTACCATCAACTAGATAGAGAAAATTGAAACGTGTGTCAGTACAAATATTGATATTACAAAAGTAATTGAAAAAACATGTTCATTCAAGATGGTGAGAGGGGGATTAAAGCCAAAGCAGCCGCGCTGTGTGCCAAAGGAGGTCTTTAAGACGATGCTGTCATCCTGGGAAACAGAGGAGAAAAGAATCTCGACAAACGTATTGATGGAAGACCTAAATAATCTTCTTGAGCTGTATTCGGAGAGAAAAGGTTTGGCACATGTAATATTATAATGAAATAAATCAAATGTATGTCAACGAGAGATCAAAAG
Source organism: Unio pictorum (assembly GCA_030141615.1). Classification (NCBI taxonomy): domain Eukaryota; kingdom Metazoa; phylum Mollusca; class Bivalvia; order Unionida; family Unionidae; genus Unio; species Unio pictorum. The sequence continues at coordinate 2,217,188 of JARLTB010000360.1, read as the reverse complement.
CATCATGGACACACATTTATATAGCTTATTGTAAATTTCAATGATATAAATCTGAGGCAACAAACACTTGGCACCATGTCATACAATAATCTTGAAAATGTGACTAATTATGAGTTCAGATTGATGGCGAATGAATGAAGTTCATTTGTGAATTTGGTTGCCGTGATTATCACAATACAGATATGCTCACTACTAAAGGTTTTCAAAATTTAATAATACTTGTGTGATTCAAATCTGAATAAATACATATACAATTTGATAGCATTGTTAACATTATATTACATATTCATATCAGGCACAAGGTCCTCTGCAACGCAACCAATGGACGAGAACTACCCACCCATCTCGAAGCTGCAGCTGGAAAGAAACCACGAACCGGAATATGTAGGTTTTCACTTAATAATTAGGTCAAGCTTATGCAGTGATCTATTTTTGTTAGTTCAGTGAAAAGAACCGTACAATGTTTGTTTGTCTGTCTTCATCTCTGTCTGTATGTCTCTCTCTATACATTTAAATAATTATATATTTTAAAAAAAATATTACTTTATGGTTGTTTACTTTCAGTTACTTTGACATAAAGTATATCATAGTGTTTATCTTTTTGTATAAACAAATTGAACAAATTGAACAAACTATTTATATATCTAGGCCACAAAAAAAAGGAGTTTTAAAATAGATGCAAAATACAATAAGTTCGTTTCGTGTGTTTGGAACATTTTACATTTCTATATGAAATATGTACTATGATTAAGAGAGTATGGATCAGAAAAGATCCATGTAAAGATACCCGTTTTCAAATCTCTTTACAACGATAGAAACAGTTTTAAATTGTACAGTTTATATGGAAATGCTATCCTATGAAATAAATAAAATATCTCTTGTATCAGAGATACGTCATATAAAGAACATTGCTCTTAACTGTTGTCTTCGAACTGCAGTAAGTACAGTGTTCGTGTATTTTCTTGTTTCAATTTATGTATGTAAGAGTACAATACCATTTCCATGGAGTTATGAAGACATTTTGAAGCTAATGTTGAGTAAATGAAACAATGAAATCCGTTTGTGTTTTCTGTCAAGTTTGATGTATGTAATTCCCATTATAGTGAAGTGACTGGAGGTGAGCAGCCAGGTGTTACGTTTGGATACTAAACGATAACACGGCTATTGTATTAGGCATGTATTGGGTAATTAATTATGAACATTTTGAAACAAAATAACAAGATATCCGAATTCATTTTGCAATTTCACAAACAGCACTAAATTATTTGTATGCTAATGAAATATTTTGTTAATTCGCTGCCTTGTTTCGATGTTTCACATTTTTAAAACCATCGTATTCATCTTTAAATTTAGGAATGTCATGCCGTGTACAAAATATAAACATAGTCGGTCTTTAACATCTAATCACAAAAAGTTGTTGTCTAGTTTTCATTCTATTTCTTTATGTCAAATGTTAGAGTACTGTTTCTAGATAATATGTTTCTACAAATTCGTATCTTTTTACGTGTATTATCGTCTGATGTTTTGAAATCGTTATAATGTCATTGTTTCCAATAGCAATATAAAAGAAGCACTTAATGAAAGTGCATGTTTTAATGATATACTGAGCGGCCGACATCTCAAATGGAAACTTTCTTTCGACACAATGTTTGTTAATTAAATGCATAGAGGTACCAGTTGTGTATTTTGTGTCATGAGAATAATTAGGAAACAGAAAGTAGAGCTGGGAAGGTTTATCGTCGATTTGATGTTAATGTCTCTGATTTGTCTATGCTTGACTTATTATATATGAAAATTATATATTGCAAAGGGCCTCTCCAACCTGTAGATCGGCATATGTATAGTCATGTTTCACATATAAGCATAACACTCGATAAGAGAGCGACGCAATTAGAACATGCATGGAAAAGATACGCACATTCCTTGGCAATGACGTTAGAAGTACTGAAAGAAAGGTGAAAGACGAGTTATTTGGAATTGATAGGGCTCCAAAACTCAATGATAAATAATAATTTAGACAGGTGATGTCTATTTTGAACGAGGGTATAATACTTCCAACAGAAGCATGAGTCCATCAGTTTATGTCGACTTAACTTGAACTAGTGCAAGGAAGTTATTAACAACATACCAATAGGCATAATTATGAAAATAAATATATTAATATTCGTCTGATATTAATTATCTCAAATGATAGCGTACATGAACATAAGCAATATAATTGAATAATACAATTAATGAAAAAGGTTTTCGATATACACACACGGAAATAGAAGCAATCATTATCTAACATTGAAACTATTTGAATCACATTAAGTTTGCACCATATGTTAATATTTCATGGCTTTTACTTAATTTCTCTTATAGTATTATCATTCCGCTGATAGAATTATTTTAGTCTCTTTCAAAAGAAGAATGCTCTCTCTTATTCGAAATGTTATTGTGAGTACAGTAATTCTCTTCATGGTAAACTTTCCCACTTATAACTTTGACTTGCCTTTTTGTATCAAAAAGTGTTAGTTGAAACGAATTTCTGAAAAAGATACAAAAATTCGTTTTTAATCTTTGAATTTATAATTTAAACTCGTATCTTCTGTCTTTCTGTCTCTATTATATATCTTGTTTTCAAGTTTCGTGCGTAGTCGATTGGATTGATATATAATCAAAGTGACGGATTCCTTTGTTTTATCGGTTCAGCAAAGAGCCTATAGAATTTCATATGTGAAGGTGACCACTGAGCTTACTTTGATTCATCTGTTATTTATATTTAATTTTTTCGTTCGTTATTCGTATGGATTATGTGCCATATACATTTGTATTTTGTACTAGACCTTGTCTAAAATCGAGTTCGCTGTGTACCTGACTAGATTGATTGTCGTTGTGAACAAGATAATATGTAGTTATATTCACTGTGAAATTTGGTTCAATATTAGGATCAATATCAATGAAAGTATACATGTTTATCTTAATCGGTCCAAAACATGGAATTTCTTCATGCAAAGTCTGGTCTTTCTGATGTTGGTCATGTTTTTAAAAAAATATAATATCAATAGGTCTTATATTTCAAATAACGTATAATGTTCCAAAAATGAACACATTGCCCTCGTCTGGTACGCTTTTCGGTCTTAGTTTTTCAAGTCATGTTATTTATTTTAGAAATTACTAATTGTTGCCTAAATATCTTGAAGCAGAATTAATGTTATTGTTGTGTTCAGATTTTGATTTGGGTTTTAATTATTTATTCAAATTAGTATGCATTGGAAACATAAAGTGCTCATCAACAACATTCTTGGAAAGAAACATTAATTAGAAAATATAGTGTTTCCAGATTCTAAACTTTTTGGATTTTCATAGTGTGATACATCACAACGCTTTTAACATATCGTGAAAATCCAGGCTATTGCTACATTAGCACATTCGAGATTACATCAACGCATTCAATACTGGAATTTAATTAAATACCACACGAATTGGAACTGTATACAATTAGACTTGTATAAATTTGTGGACTGAAAATTATAACATCATGCTTTTCTGTAAATCTTACTCATATTTCATTAAAGCGAGGAGAATGATAGAGATGTACTTCAAAATCAACAAATGTTCTTTTTTCTTCGGACAAGTTCTGTTGAGATATGCAACTCATACTGGGAACATTGTAGAATTATCTGCTGATTGCTGGATCGAACGTATTAGCCACAACATGTTTCAAACTTTACTAAAGTGACTTCTTTTTCTTTTCAGGGCGTGCAGACAGCAGTGTTGAGCATAAAAGTAACTAAACAAAGTAAGTGTTGTTTTCCTGTTACATTTTCAACATCTAATAACGAGTCACACGCTGGTCTGATTTGGTAAACGTACAATAGCATACTATCTAAATCGACGACATCAAGTTACAATACCCTCATTATTATTACAACGCAGTTGTTATTTACATTGAATAATTTTGGAGTTTTATACTAAGATTGTTGAAGTGAGGCTTGATATGTCTTAAAATATTTATTTCATTTCGTCTCAGAACATTACTATAACGATGATCTGTATAAAGGACGAACAAGCACAAAGATACAGCACACGGACTTGGTATCTGACAACGAGGCGCATATACTCGAGGTATGTAAATTGTCTTAATTGTATCTATGTATGTATTAATGTCTGTTTGTTGTTACCGGCTCTGATGTGCTGCTAATTTTATATTTTGATGGATCCTATACAGTAAGTAAACGTGAACTGACATGTAATGGGTCCACAGTGCCACAAAACAGGAAACAAATTGTATGTATGTATATATGTATGTATGTATGTATGTATGTATGTATGTATGTATGTATGTATGTATGTATGTATGTATGTATGTATGTATGTATGACAAGCAATGGATCCTAGAATGCCCCATACTATTGATGTGCTAGTATGTATAGCATTACACCGTAATACTGCAGTCAGAAGAACGTACGTCTGAAAGACATATAATCTGTTTTCTTGTGTGTCCGTATTGCAATAGGAGTAGGGTCATATTGGAATGTTGCTCCTCATTTAGTTGTAATGTTGTATTAAGAACCATTTTACTTAATTATATCACATTCTTATTCAGATGAACTGATTAGTTTCCTCCAATGTAGTAATATTTTCCAATAAAAAAGAAAAAAAATGAACGTATAAGAATCAAATAATAAGGAAAACAAAAACTTACTGTTACGCTTGAAGAAAATCACCTTTTGCAGACATACACAATTTTGGATTCATGTTCGTGTGCATATGTAACTGGATAGGTTGATTGTTTCTGTCATTATTGTAACGGTCAAACATTCCGACACTTTTCAATTTTTGTGGCTTTGGTCAATGGTGGGGCATACACCATTGTACTTTCGGATTTGTTTTAAATCACACACACACACACACACACACACACAACGACATCTCACAGACGATTGTTTACTTTTAAGCTTCTTTTGTTATCTTACCGGTTTTCGATTTTAAACATGAGGCATACTTATTTCACTTTTGCAGGATTCTGAAGGTATATGTACAGTGTCCGAATCTCTTTTGCCGCTTTCAATTGCACAGACTGTTCCACGCCTTCAGGAACTTGAGAAGTTATCTGGAGCCATAAAACTGGAATTGAATTATGATAATGACATGCATAAGGAACTGGTATCAACTGATATTATTTTTTATTCAATAAGTAGTATACACTGGCACCATATAAATTTTGAATTATCTGACTTTAAGAACTGTGAAAATACCGTTGATATGTGTACCAATAGCGATTATTTAAACATGTAAATGGGATGCCTTTTCACTGGATTCAATTCATCAAAGCCTAATACATCTGTACGATTATTGATTTAAAAAAAGCAAATTATGCAAATTTTACAACTGAACATCTGGACCTTAAACATATATTAGTTTACACGAAGCAATTCAAATTTCTTCAGAGGTGTATTATTGCTTTTTATTTTTGTTTTGAATGGAGTATGTGAAATAATTCTATAATTACATTTGCAGGTTTTTCAGTACCCGGCCGGGAAAAAATTGCGGGATGTTGCAATGGCTACGACAGATGTAAAGAGCTTATTGCAAGTCCTGCTTAATACAGCAAAACTGATTGCAGAATTTCACAATGCAGATTGGATAATGCGGAGCATCTGTGCATTCGATATGTGGGTGGCTGAGGAGAACACTAGAGTAAATATCGATATTTGTTATGTATTCCAATTACGTGAAATGGAATCATTATTTCATCTTTTTTAATGTTATTAGCAGCAATATATTTAGATTCAAAGCGTTTTTAATGCTTACGCACTATTTAATAAGAGTAAGGAAATCGCAATATTTGTAGTGAATTAAGTTATATGTGTGTGCATATTTAAAGCGCTTCTCATGTACGTTGCTTATACGTTACACACATTATTATAGTTTAACACAGGTGACAACTGTGGATGTTTACGATAACTTGTCCAAGATAAAGAGAAAGAAAAGGACCTGAGTAATCCACTGGCGCTTTACAGGAGATAAAAAAAGTACAATTTAAAAAATACAGGTATAATGTCAGAGTTTGATTAATAATTCCTAAAGGACGATCATATTGTTTTTCATTTGAATGTGATTACCTTGCACAATCCATACCATTCTGTTTTGGACGGATTATTTAATAAAATGTTATATTTGTCCTTCTGTTAGCCTCAGATGGTTGCATTACATAGCACTAAGTTTAATCTTCTCACTAGACATGTATTGTTATTTCCCACGCAGGTGTTTCCACTGCGTCTATCAAGATGCTGTGCGCTCCCTCCATCTGAAGACTGGATTATTGACGATGTATTCATGGACAGACAAAATTGGTGAAATTACATTTGCTCTCTATGTGTGCAGGAGAGAGAGAGAGAGAGAGAGAGAGAGAGAGAGAGAGAGAGAGAGAGAGAGAGAGAGAGAGAGAGATATATTCCAACGGTAAAGAATGAGTAGAAGTAAAGATTTAATTCAAGGCAATATATTTATCACATAATCACATGAGTTAATGTAATTTGAAACTAATATTCTCATATCATAATGGAACATCCCGGATGACAAAAACATTACATAGTGACTAAAGATTCTGAATGAATGTCTAAGTCATTAGAATACACTATTATCAAGTTCAGTTAAAGAAAATGTGAAGCAAATACTAGTGCTGATTCTAAATTAGATTTATTCAACTGCTCGAATTTAAATCTTATACTCATCATGTATTACATGAGATAGATATGATTCAACTACTACTGTAAAAAAGATCCAATACTTATGTTATTCCTCTTGCTGAGCAGAATGTTATTAAAACGGTTAAAGAAGACAAGATCTCGTAAATTAAATATGTGTTCGTATCTACTATATATATATATATATATATATATATATATATATATATATATATATATATATATATATATATATATATTCTATGATCTCTGGGTCAGGAAAGAGATCCAACGGTTCCTTCCTTATTTCGACCATTCCAAAGCACAGAGCTGCAGTTACAGAAGGAATTCTGACAATACAAATTTCAATCAAATATTCCGATTTATATTACTCCAATGCAGAACTGATTGCATAATAAAAACATATATTTAGATAATCGTTTCTAAACTTGTGCAGGCTACCAATTGAGACACTGAGAGACGAGGAATATACAAAAGAGGGTGACGTTTATCAGTTTGCTATGACTGTCGTTGAGGTATTCAATGTACTGGACTTGAGCGGACCAGAGAAGCATTTGTTATCAAGCATCCCGTTTGCATCGATTAATAAAAAAACCGATGTAGGCAGCAATAATAATCTATGTTTTTATAGTATAGAAAGAAAAATTAAAATCTAAACAATTTAATGTAATTGAAACTTAACAATATTTGTGCAGTTTTATTTTCAAATGAATCAGAGTAATTTTTGGTTGTTAGATTCGCACGGTGCTTTTTTAACGAGTTGATCATTTAAGTAACATCATTTGAAAGTTTGAAATAATTTGCAGGGAAACATGCATTTTGAGAGCTGTTAATTACCTTTGATCCGGCAATATAAGCCACATTCCTTTTTCTTAAAAGAATTATTATTAGGTCGTTCATATTCTGTCACCACGTGATACTAAAATATTTACACATTAACACTGTTGCATACTTTGCACAGAAAAATACATCGTATAAAACCAAAGCCATGTCAACCAAATGTTTGTATTTCCTATCTAATTAACGTAGAAACCATTACAATTAATAAACTTTTTTCTATAAATTTATGTTTCACAGTTAGAAGATGCTCTTCTTCGAGGCGAATTACCACAACGCCCGAGCAAATGTCCAGACAGGCTGTTTGCGGTACTCGAGCGTTCCATGAGTAGAGAAAGGATAAGTAGACCAAAGATCCAAGATGTTCTCTCGTGTATAATGAACTGGTAATTGATGCAATTGATTATTTTTAATATTCCGATTTTATATATTAAACTACCGACGGGGCAAGTCTCTATGATAAAAATTACAGAACATACAGTCACATATAGTATTCAAACCTAATCATATCACATGGAAATACGCCGTGTAATATAGTTGAATATGTATCACATATGATGCAGACAAGAAAAAACATTATTATTTGACGTCATTGGTAGAAACATTTATATAAATAGTTCCCTTTATCTTCGGAACACTATCATATATTAAAATCATTTTTACAATTATAACGACCACTGACAAATTTGACATTGTCTTGTAAATCGTCTTTAAATTATTGTTAACTAGAAGCAATATTATGTCTTGCTAATTTGTAATCTTCAAACCCGATTATTAGGTACGTTTGTATACAACAATTTAATATATATATATTATATATATATATATTATATATATATATATATTATTATATTCATGGAATGAAACACTTTGCTTTACTGTGATTCAAGAAGAATAATCTTAATTTTTCTGAGGATTAATTAATTAATTAATTCTGAGGATTGCAAAATTAAAATATGAATTTTAGATTTCAATCAAGGCAGATGGAATCATTCTTAAAATTAAAGATGGTAATAAAGAGATTTAGAAATATAAGCAATATTTTAGACTTGTAAAATTCATTAACTAATCTGCGATAATGAAATATGGAATTTGAATTTTAGTTCCAATATATTTATTAGACTTTATCTATCGAAGAGATCGAATAGAAGTTATAACATCTAACAAGTTTGAGTATTCCCTTATAATGTATATAACTGGTCAGGGTTTCATGTGTGCATCTACAACATATCTTTGTGTTGGACCTTACCTTTAAATTGCCTTTCATCCTAATTTTTACATATGTTCCTTTTCTTATACACAACGCACATGCACACACACTAATATAATGCACTCTCAAATATTGTACACAACCTGTTTTGAATTCCCTGTTTGTTTGAGGTAAAAATAACAAGACTCAGCAATCTAACCGAAAGTTAACAAAACGGTCAACTTATTTCGTAAACTCATCACTTATTTGTTTTGCTTGTGCGACATATTTTTCCAGCGTTTCATTGATAAAACATAATTTTGTATAGCTAGGGAAAATCTGGATTTGTGATGAACATATTTAAGAACCAACTTTAGTAAACGGATTCTATGTATAATGTTAAGTTTAACCTAACCAGTTTTGAGTCCTTTGCACAAAATTTAGCCTAAACAAAAGAGTTGGTTCATTCCTATGAACCAATTGCACACGCTAGCTGCCTGGATGGATCAAGTTTCATGAATAGCATTTAGCATTTTTGTCTTGGTTCTTATTGTATCTTTATAAATAAATGTATTCTTTGCTCTTATCCTATGAAGAGAATTTTTGTCCAGTATTACTACTCCACTGATATCTTTTGAAATACGAGCAAAGTACTATATAAAAACTATTATTTTGTGCTGTTCGTTTTAAACATAATACAGATCCTGGGTTATGAAAAAGTGTTGTTTTTTTATTAAAAAAAACGCCGACGTTTGGTCACATCCTTTTGCATGAATTAAAAATGCCTATATTTAATATACTAAAAATAAAACAAGTTATCAAGACAAGTTTATATTTAAATTTTCTATTGTGATAAACCATAAATAATATAACGTCGAAAGAAATTTTTAATTGTTTTAGACATTTCATTAATTTTGATTTTTGACCTACACAGTTTTTACATTTGTTTTCAGAAACCATATTTTGCCATAAACCATCATCATTTAATGAAATATACCTATCCATATATAAACGCACAGATTAGTTAAAGTGAACCATATTTAATCCCATGTCTTCAAAGGAAGATACAAGGGTATCTTTTTTACTACCTCGATTTTGCCACCGCAAATGAATTTGCAAAATAATATATTCAGTTCGTTTTCTTTATGGGGTCAAGGACTTGGCAGTGGTTTAACATCTTGAGTATTCTTCTTCCGAGTCTTGGAGAAAAACGTGTTCAGATCAAGCTGACATATTGGATTTTATAGGTACAATTATTGTAAGATATAATCAAAGATCAAATGATCTCACCAACGAGATATTTAATATTGTCCATTCTTTACTAAAAACAATAATTCATAAGTTTGAGGTATTAATTTCACTACATTTCTTTATTTCAGCATTAGAAGCAATACAGAGAAAACAGCGGCGGTAATTAAACGCCAAAGAATGAGCACATCCAACGTCAACAGAGCATCAGAATATTATGTGAATGCAAATAATACTACCGTCTACAAAGATCCAGTCGCGACAAAGCAATGTGATGACCAGTGTGGCTCAAAAGGAACCAATGATCGAAATGTTATCCTTTGCAATTATCAATCTGAATACACCAATGTGTCTGCATCAAAAGAAATGTATGACAAAGAACATAACAAAATATCAATCAACGAGGATACAAATATTTTGTCGAAAAATCAGAATGTATCTGTACATGATGTGGGTGACATGTGCACCAATCCAATAGCCGACTCTTCTATAGTTGAAAGCAATGAATATTCAGATTCATATGAACAGAAAGACACCCTACAACGTAGTACCATTATTAACTCCAGTCATCAAGCTAGAATTCCAGAACCTGACGATTGCGATACAACGCAAGGAAGGGCGCCATTATATAAACAGAAACGAGACAGCGAGGTTCATACTGACATTGAAGTGATGAACATGTCAGAACACCAAGATTATACAATACAAAATGTGTTTAAGAGAACACATCTCTTGGATGGATCTAATTCCATCAATGTCCCTGCATCAGAAGAAATGTATGACGTATCAGAGGAACACGAAATATCAATGAATGAAAAGAAGATTCAATGGTCGAAAAATAAGAATGTATCTGTGAAAGGTACATACAAAATGTACCCATCAGGTGTGCAAAATGAGGCATATTCATATGCAACAAAAGAGAATTTACCCAACAGTAACATTGTCAATTTCAGTAATGAGGCTAGAATTTCGGTTCCTGAACAATTTGATCCAACGCTGCAACGGAGGGCTACGTTACCTGGCCAGAAGGTCGACCGTGAGCGCCATATTGATGTTGACTTGGGCCGAAATACATTATATCAAGACAAGAAAAAACTGAAAAACATTCCACATCAAATAAACACAATCTCTAAGAAAGCACCACGATTGCCTAAGTTGTCCAAGTTGAAATCAAAATTTACAAGAAGATTCTGGTCATCTAAATCACATTCAACTACACCTAATAAAGATACAGAGCACAGAGATGGTGCTGGGAGTGCGTCCTCCTCTAATGGAACGATGAATAACAGCAGTGGAGGATCCTTAATGTTCTGCAACGATTCAACCAGTGGGACATCAGTCGAAATAGAGGCAGAGGATGAGGCGGTTTATGATGAGATACCAGAATATGAACACGTTTCATTGCAATATTCTTTGTCTTGTGGTAGTACATATGATAAAGATGCATCTAACGGAGAGGAGCAGGACATATTTCCTTTGAAAGAACACCAAGATAGTCCTCGAATAAAGGAAACTTGTTCCACATCGACAACATCAATAGTCATAGAAAATGATTCGCTATTGCAGTCTGTTTCAACGGATATTCATACAGCATCGCTTGATGAAGCAAGCTATCATGATATTACTTTCGAAAACGAAGAAATATACGAAAGTTCATCTGTTGGCCTCGACTCTATTATTCTTGAAGAAGGAGATGCTATAAAGACTCTGGATGACAGAAAAAATTAGAAACCCTTAATGTAATTACATGTATACTTACACTGTTCAACAATATGCGGCAACCGATTATTTTATAAATAAATAAAACATCATTAGTATTTTTCTCTAGCTTTCCTCTAGATGAAACTCACTGCTTTTGTTATAAATTGCAAGTTGAATAACCTAACGCGTGACAGTAGAACGACATTAACTGTATAAAAACAAGCTAGACAGGTTTTGATGTATCAGACTAAATGATATCTTTTGAAATGCGAGCACAGTACTGTATTAAAACTATTAGTTAGTGTTGTTCGTTTTAAACCTAATACAGATCATGGGGCATGAAAAAGTGTGGGCTTTTTTAAAAAAAAAGACGCCGACTTTTGCATTAATTAAAATTGCCTATATTTAATATACTAAAAATAAAACAAGTCATCAAGACAAGTTTATATTTAAATTTTCTTTTGTGATAAACCATAAATAATATAACGTCGAAAGAAAATTTTAATTGTTTTAGAGATTTCATTAATTTTGATTTTTAACTTAAACAGTTTTCAAATGTGTGTTCAGAAATCATACTTTGCTATAAACCATCAGCATTTAGTGAAATATACCTATCCAGGAAAGTTTATATAAATGTACAGATTAGTTCAAGTGAACCATATTTAATCCCATGTCTTCAAAGGAAGATACAAGGGCATCTTTTTTGCCACCTCGATTTTGCCACCGCAGATGAATTTGCAAAATAATATATTCAGTTCGTTTTCTTTATGGGGTCAAGGACTTGGCAGTGGTTTAACATCTTGAGTATTGCCTCTTCCGAGTCTTGGAGAAAAACGTGTTCAGATCAAGCTGACATATTGGATTTGATAGGTACAATTATTGTAAGATATAATCAAAGATCAAATGATCTCACCAAAGATATGTTTCATATTGTCCATTCTTTACTAAAATAAATAATTCATAAGTTTGAGGTATTAATTTCACTACATTTGTTTATTTAAGCATTAGAAGCAATACAGAAACAACAGTGGCGGGAATAAAACGCCAACGAATGAGTACACCCAAAGTCAACAGCGAATCAGAATATGATGTGAACGCAAATAATAATAGCGTCTACAATGATCCAGTCGCGACAAAGCAGTGGGGTGACCAGTGTGGTTCAAATCAGAATGTATCTGTACATGATGCAGAAGACATATGCACCAATCCAATAGCCGAGTCTTCTATAGTTGAAAGCAATGAATATTCATGTTCATTTGAACACAATGACACCCTAGAACGTAGTATCATTATTAACTCCAGTCGTCATGCTAGAATTCCAGTACTTGAAGATTGCAATATAACGCAAGGAAGGGCGCCATTATCTAAGCAGAAACGAGACAGTGAGGTATATACTGACTGTGAAGCGGTAGCAAAGACACAACATATGGAAATGAACATGTCAGAACACCAAGATTATACAATACAGAAGGTGCCTAAGAGAACATATCTCTTGGAGGGATCTAATAATGTCCCTTCATCAGAAGGAATGGATGACGTATCAAAGGAACAAGAAATATCAATAAATGAAAAGGGAATTCGCTGGTCGAAAAATCAGAATGTATCTGTGAAAGATACATACCAAATGTACCCATTAGGTGTGGAACAAGATGCATATTCGTATGTAACAAAAGAGAATTTATCCAACAGTAACATTGTCAATTTCAGTAATCAGGCTAGAATTTCGGTTTCTGAACAAGTTGATCCAATGATGTAACGGAGGGCTACGTTACCTGGCCAGAAGGTCGACCGTGAGCGTCATATTGATGTTGACTTGGGCCGATGTACATTCCATCAAGAAACGAATAAACTGAAAAACCTTCCAGATGATATAAACACGATCTCTAAGAAAGCACCACGATTCACGAAGCTGTCCAAGATTAAATCAAGATTAAAAAGAAGATTTTGGTCATCTAAAGCTACACCTAATGGAGATGCAGAGCCCAGAGATGTTGCTGGGAGTGCGTCCTCCTCCAATGGAACAATGAGTAGCAGCAGTGAAGCATCGTTGATGTTCTGCAACGATTCAACCAGTGGGAGATCAGTCGAAACAGAGGCAGAGGGTGAGGTGGTTTATGACGAGATACCAGAATATGACGAGGTGTCGTTTCTGTATCCTTTGTCTGGTGGTAGTACATTTGAAAGCGATACATCTAATGGAGAGGAGCAGGACATATTTCCTTTCAAAGAACACCAAGATAGTCATCGAATCGTGTTCCATATCGACAACATCAATAGCCATAGAAAATGATTCATTGCAGTCTGGTTCAACTGATATTCATACAGCATCGTTTGATTAAGCATGCCATCATGATATTACTTTTGAAAACGAAGACATATACGACAGTTCATTTGGTAGTATCGACTCTATTATTCTTGAAGAAAGAGATACTATAAAGTCTCTGGATGAGAGAGAAAATTATAAACCTTTAATTTGATTACAGGTGCGTTTGCACTGTTCCACAATATGCAGCAAACAATTATTTTCTAACTAAATAAAACATCATTAGTATTTTTCTCTAGCTTTCCTCTAGGTGAAATTCACGGCTTATTTTATAATAAGTTGCAGGTTGAATAGTCGATCTCGTGACTTTTGAACGACAAATGCTGTGTAAAACAAGCTAGACGGGCTTTGCTGTATCAGACCAAATTTATGTGCAAAATACAAATGTATTTTTGAAATTGAATTTTGAGTATGAAACACTGTAGCTATTTGAATCTGCGATCTATCCGTGGCAGAGATATATTTTGCAATGGCCATTTTGGATGACTGTATGCGCATTTGTTTCTATATTTATCGCTTGCTTAGACAATGATGTTTAACAAAAAGGTCATAGATTAAATATATTTTCCTATGTCACCAATTTACTTTGAAAATGGAATTTATTAACCGAAATTTATGTAAGATAAAGAAACACTATGTCCATTTTTACTGATAACAAAGGTCACGTAATTCATTTATTTTTGTCTCATGTGCCTTTGAAAAGAAATAAATTATATTAAAAGTTAAAGAATTGAAAATATCGGTACAAATTGTTTATATATATATATATATTCAACATTTTTAGGACATTACGTATACAATAGTATGTCTGAAAATATGCCAGTAAATCTATATTGATGGATCGATTAGCAGCATGTACTTCGTAGTATTGTTCTATTCTTTAGAACCACAAATGCCATTTTGCACAACATACACACATTTTCGATTGCAAATTGTGATATATATATATATATATATATATATATATATATATATATATATATATATATATATATATATATATATATATATATATATATATATATGTCTCATTATGATTATACACCAAATGTTTGTCTACTTATGCGTTTGTAATAGATATTATAAGTACCAAACTACCTTCGTCATTAAAAATTCTCTCTCTCTCTCTCTCTCTCTCTCTCTCTCTCTCTGGCGCACATGGGAAAGTTTTTTGTGTACTTCTAATACTTTATGGTGAGTCGATGGTTGTAAAATAAAATGGCGCAGACCAGACTACTGCTAAAGCTACTGAAATGACCATACTGAACGTTTTATTATGGCAAATGCTCCGATATAACCCATACTGATATTGTTCTTTCACAAAAGACTTATTAATATGTCTTTGACTTTTACAAAATGTATATTGTTCTAAAACCAACATGGTGCCAATGTGGCGTTAACAGCCGCTCGCTTGACAATTTTGTTATTGCTGAAGAATATCAGTGATTCTTTGAACACTTGGGTGCTAAAAGGAACAAACAGTATTATCGTGAATTGCTGAACATTATTTTGCACCAGTAGCAGAGAATAGGAATTTGAAACAGTGGACCGGTT
Source organism: Unio pictorum (assembly GCA_030141615.1). Lineage (NCBI taxonomy): Eukaryota > Metazoa > Mollusca > Bivalvia > Unionida > Unionidae > Unio > Unio pictorum. The sequence goes on along the minus strand of JARLTB010000360.1, from coordinate 2,201,641 downwards.
CAAATATATTGGTTCCATAATCACTGAAGAGGGATCAAGAGCAGACATTTTGTCACGAGCAGCACAAGCTACAGAAGTTAAGTCAAATCTAAGACCCATCTGGAGAGACAAGAATATGTTTGAAAACTAAAATCAGACTATTGAGAGCACTAGTCATCTCAATATTTTTGTATTCATGCGAGGCCTGGACCCAGACAGCAGAATTGCAACAAAGAATCCAGGCACTTGAAATAAGATGCTACATAATCTTCTTCGCATCACTTACATGGAGCACATCGCAAATGAAGATGTGCAAAACACCATCAGGTACAAAGTAGGCCATTAAAAAGACTTCCTCACCACAGTCAAAAAGAGAAAGCGTAACTGGTTTGACCATGTGACTGGAGCAAACAGTCTATCCGAGACAGTACTGCAGGTGAGCGTCCAGGGTGGCAGAACTAGAGGTAGACAGAGAAAAAAGTATAATGGCAACATAATAGAATCGACAAGGACAAGTTTTGCGGAGACTATGGCATTGGCACATGATCGAGACAAGTGGAGGGAACTGATCATATGTTCAGCAGCACGGTGCCTCAACGACTACACTAGGTCAAGAGACTGATGATGATGATGATGATGATGACGATGATGATGATGATGAAGATTGTGATGATGATGATGAGCATGTGAGCTCCTTACAGAGTGACTTGTTTCAAACAATACAGAGCTCTAAGTCATATATATCTTTGTATATTGTTTCAATACAATTAATATCATCATTTACTGTTTCATTAATCTTCTTGTCTTGTAACATTTAATTCTTTTTTGTTCTATTAAACGAAACAGGTCGATGATCTTAATTTCTGTTTAATTCATAGAAGATTATGTGGTGTATTTGATGTTGTGTTCTATAATCATCATAGCTTCTCTCTCTATAAATCCCATAAATTGAAGAGATACAGTTGGTGGGACACATTAAATTCATTTCTTGTTCCTCCGTTGTAATTGATTGTATAAATATTGGTCTAGGATTGTCTTACGCATCATCTAAGTAATATATAGTTCTTTCATCACCATACTTTTCAGCATCTAGAAGTGGACTGTCAATGGGATTTTCACGAGCCCTGCTGTATACAGACATATCGAAGATGATCTGACTACGTATTCTAAGCCTTGTCCATTCATTTCGCCAAATGTGCAGCTTCTCGTTAAATTTTGAAAGGAACACGTGATGAAGAACACTAATATGCACATCGTTCATGATGTCCAAGATCTCCTCATCGTCCATGAATTAGAAGAGCTTATAATAATCACTAAGAACCCCTTCATATATATATATATATATGACATAATGCCATGTTAATGAGATAATGCCATGTTAATGACATAATGCCATTTAATAAACTTATGATTAGTGTCTTCATGCCATAACTGATTACGTCCAGCTACGTTATACACTTTGCGATGCAGTCAACGTCTTCGTCTGCTTTTGATGCCAGTTCCATCCAAACAATGTAAACGGTCCCTACGTTGTGATCTTGGTACCTGTTTGAAATGGATATTACAATGTACACGCTGGGTATAGCAAAATTATTGACAAAGTTAGTAAGACTAATGCAAGAAAGGACAGTGATATTTATGTATTTAACATGTTGGACAAATGTGTTGTGAGGCAAAAATTACCAACAGATAATCATTTTGGTGTTTTCGAACGAATATGAATTTTAGTCAATATCTAGTTAAAGGATTGTGGTGCTTATCAATGTTTCTTATACACATTTAAGGACATAAAGTTTACTTCCAAGAACAGATTTATTCAATTTAACCACATTCAGGTTCCCCACTTTTTATACAAGATATATGCAGAGAAGGCAATGTCGGAGTTGAATATTTTGTATATGACAACAATGCCTTCTTTGCTTGTGGAGTGGCGTTACTGAAAATTTTCAGCAAAATAATAATCACTGTAGCCGCAATAAACTAACGCAAACACCTAAAAGCTGCCGTAAGTACTCACTCTAAATTGTTTTTTCCAATTAAATATTAAATAAACATTTGAATTTGAGATCAATTTATTTGAAATCAATTATTTGTTAGCTATGATTGAGACAGTCTTTTACATTGAACTCCCAATGACAATTGGAAAGTAGACTGTTTACCACACTTCCATTTGGGAAAATATTATTGCAAAAGTCTTTGTAGAATTCCTTCAGAGCGCCGTGATTACATCAATTCCTAAGAAACATCAATACAATGGAAATATAACCCGCAAGTGTTTTGCGTGTGTTAACATTCTGATATTAGCAGTGCTTTTGAGACCGATATATTTAAGCTATATAAATGTACATTTCGTGACATGTACAGTTTAAACCGTTACGTTTAAATTGTCTTTACAGTAATTTCTTACTTTTATCATCACTACATGCATAGTGGGGGATAGAAAAGGGCCTATCAGTGTGTAATTCTGCTCATCTCTGTGTGGTGGGAAAATAGCAAAAAATCATTGCTTATGGGTTAGGTAAACATAAATGCAGATCTGAAATATCCGATTGCTGAATAGTATCAACTATTTGCATAAGAAGATATCATCCATGATGCAATGCAAATTTCACCTGAAAACTTGATGGTTAGAAAACCTTATATTATTCTTTGATTTTCAAAAATACAAGTAAGTTATATTCCAATGATTCATCACCCCACACTGGTTGAGCAGTGAGGCTCATTACCATAAATAACTTTTATGCCCTACTTGGAAATCTAGTTGCCTTCGATATTAGTATTGCAACATGGTTGTCATCTGAAGATTGTCTTAAGGGTCACCGATTATACTCCAATACCATTGAATAGAGTTATGGCCCTTGATGATTTAAAGCTGTAGAAAACAACCTTGTACACTGTACTCGATTACTTATTGAGACCAAACAAAGGTGTATTGTTAAAAAAAAACTGTTTTGATATTTTGTTGGGCTAATCCAAAATAGTTAATTCTGACATTGTAGAGATCTTAGCATCCAAAGTTGTCACAGAAAATGATATATTTGAAATTAGCCATGCTTGCCCACCATAACGTGTGAGAGTCATCATCTACTATTAAGATGGTACAGTCAAAAAGGTGTATAAAGGACAGTAAATAAAAAGGCAGGCCAAAAATTTCCTTTTTAAATTGGTGCCCTTTATAAACAGGACACTAATGGTGTAGTTTAATACACTATATGCCTGTTTACGTATTTCTTAATATATAATTCATAAGATACGTTGACAATGAATAATTGAAATACTTTTCTACAATACGAGCGTGGCCACCATACGATTTGATATTTAATTATCACTATTAAATTTAATACAATTTACTTGTAAACTTTATTTTAGTTTGCATATTTTCTGTTCTACAAATTAATGTAGGGTTTTTAGGTACTAAATGACCAAGATACTAAGTCTCTTAGCTTTTAAGGCAATGTAAAATGTCCTTTGCAAACTTGTTCTAGGAAGTAAATGTCGTGGTTTAATTTATTTCATCCAGGTAGAGCAAGGCACATGATTTCCCATTCTAGCTTCAGTAAACGAAAAGCATGAATATGGGAACAATGAAAGCAATTCCGTCTTTGTGATTGTTTGAGCTAAATAAATTTTCAATATATTTAGCACTTTAAAAGGTTTAATATAGAGTACCCATATGTCAGTGGCTATTCAACGTGTTACAAAAATGTATTCAAAGCAATATTAACTAATAACACAAACCTTCCATATTTCTATGATACAAAATCTGTCATCATTTTTCGCCACAATGTTGGAATTCTCTTATTATTTCATTAACGGAGAAGTCGAGCGTTTCATCATTGACATATGAGATGTAAAATCTAATGCGCTTGTATTTGTCTCATTTTTTGTTATACAGTAGTTTAGTAAACAGACAGTTTGTTGCTGATATCCATAAATGTAAATCCTGTTTTGAGAAGCTCTTCAGTAGTACGCTTTGCTAAATTCATGGCTGCCATTGTGATTGCTGATCAAATCTAGTTGATAGCTTCCGTATTTTACGCATTCTATGAGGTTGTATTGTCTCATTCCTCATAATGTCAGACCTAATGACTCGGCTCAAACATTGAAAGTCATACAATTATAGCTTACACACAATATCGGGCGAGATTTTCTGCTATTCCATTACCCCAATGTAAGAATCTAAATTGACTTGTTTAATGAACATTCGATACCGAATCTGCCATTTTAACACATCTCCTTGGCGTTCCATAGCTTGGCAACATCACGTGTTTTTCCTTCTCATTATAATAAAGTTTCATATAAATACTAAACCACCGCAAATAAAGAAAGAAGTTTGCACATCATACAAAGAAGTTTGCACATCATATAAGGACTAAAGCACATCATACAAAGAGGTTTAGCAGCAGAGGGGGCGAATCCGACAACTTTTTATAGGCGTCGATTCGGCAAACCGAGGCTTCCTCGTAAATGTTTAATAGAAGGGTCCATTTGGTAAAATAGAATTTTAAAAAAGGACGCCAATGTCGTTGTCGCACCCCCTCTGCTGCTATGGGTTAACAATTCTTGATATCGTAAACGATTTTCACGATGAAATTGTAAACAATTTAGGATGAAAGTCCTTTAGGACTTTACAAACAGGCTAATTTGTAAAACCTCATTTCGTAAATCAATCAGATTATTGGATTGGTCAACGAGTTTGAAATTAATTCTCGTTTACGAATCATTATGACATCTCATATAGACTGGATTAATTGGATCCTCAATGATTAGAAATCCTGGGGGAGCTGTTGGTGCAAATGAATATAAAATATATCCCTGCTGAGCTTGATTTGATCGCTCGAGATTTATTTGATAACATCACATACTAAATTCAATGCAATCACCGAGGATATATTTACGCTGAGTGGAGCGAAATGCCTACCACCGCCATCTGGGTCATTATTATGTTTGAGGATGGTTGGACCCTTGTTTTGTTGTCTCCGTGCTGTGACTATCGTATTAAATATTTCATTGATAAGATCATTAAAGGATTTTTTAGTTCGTGCGCGTTATACCCAACAAACTTGAAATTCGGTAGATCGGCTTCTGTTATATTGTAATCGGTTGGAAAATTTCGTTTAGAGTGATTAATGTTGTCATCGCGTTGATTAATTATTGCTTGAATTACTCGCTGGTTGATATATTCCATGTCGGATGCAAGTTGATTTAATATCTATATGTGCTTGATGATTTCACTCCGATTAGACTCATTGAAAGCTTGTTGTAGTTATTGACTTTGTTTTTGATTGATTTCTCTAAAGTACTCAATAATTCTATTATGGTCAATATTTATATATATCTAGCAGCAGAGGGGTTGAGTGCCAACGACATTGGCGTCCTTTTTTGCTCTATAAAGCATTTACGAGGAAGCCTCGGTTTGCCGAATCGACGCCTATAAAAGTTGGTCTGTTCGCCCCCTCTGCTGCTATGGGTAAACAATTCTTTTTCAACCCGACATGATATCTTGATCTCGGGTCATGCAAATTTATCGTTGCAAATCCATGTGGGTTTAACTGAGCGTGACTACAGAGATTATAATTCATATCTCCACCGTACCAAGTTTGCCAAATATTTCGTAGCATATGTGTATCAACTCCGTTGAATACATCAGTTATCGTTGATCACTTTTGATATTTGAGTGTATCGTTGAGTGATATATATCACGTCAGTGTTTTATGCCTACCTGGGAATATATCCTAGCGGGACACGCTTGACGATCCAACATCACATCATCATATACGACTAAATTGTTAATACCTCCATTGATATTCATCGCGGTGAATAATATTAACATCTATGTAAATTTGAAATGTCAAAAAAATAAAAAATGATTAGTAGTATTTATGTTATAAATGAAAACGAAAAATCATAGGAGTTAAAGGATGATAATCTTGAAAGTCATTCATATGTTGGTGTTAATTTAACTCGAAAAAGAATAGCAATTTTCCCAGATGAACAAATACTTGCTAAATTGTTGGGTTTTGGAGCAGAAGTTTTAATAGATTTAAAATCTGGAACTAATGGACGACATATTCGATATATATGAGGAAAGTGTCATATTTGTTGTAATAATACAATTTTGACACTTTCCTAATCGATGATAGAAGCGTTAAATCATCGTTCTGAGCTTAAAAATCGAAGATTTTCAGTATCAATTAACGATCCAAACAACAGATCATCAATCGCGATGGTAATTGAAAAAGTGTCGCAAGTGTCGAAATTGTATTATTATAGGAAATTTGACACTTGCGACATTGATGATAGAAGTGCTAAATCATCATTCTGACTGTGCTATTATTGTCATCGTTGTCATTAGTGTCATTCAACGACAACTGTCAATTACTGTATTTTTTTTGTTATTATTAATGGGAGAAGTGTCAAAATTGTATTATAAGGAAATATGACACTTCTGCCAGACACTCAACGAAGTTGTTTTAGATCAGTCTGAATTATCGTATCCACTGAACCATCCATTAACACTCCAAACATGGAATTTCAACATCGTAGTATGATCATCAATCACGATAATATCATTTCCGCCGTAGAATCCATTATCGGTTATTGTTGTATTCATCCATGATTGGTTATCTAGAAAATCCGATCTAGGCCAGACCAGATAATATAACGTGTAATCACCTCGATTTGTGTGTCTATTTGTATCATCTGATTTCAACTCCGCACCAAACACTTTATAGATCAATTTGATCTTCTCGATGATATTTTTTATGGTCAAATCTCTCTTTCGAAATCTAATATCGGGAAATATTGAACTGAAGTTATTTATGAATAGTTCATACTTGTCGAGTTGCGGTTTATCATGTAACATTGCAACGAAATTAGATCGATTAACAGGTAGCGTTTTTTTACTCAAATCTTCCGGGACAATATCGGGCAATGATAGCATCGATAACACATCGCGGATTATTTGCATATGTTGTCGTGGGGATATTTAATCACCGCGGAATGATTGTGTCGCTGTTGTTTTCCCAGAATTAAATTTATTAACTATGACTCGTTGAGCTCGTTATAATCTTGATGAGGATTTATTGAGATGTTCTATTGTATCAGTGTCGAGTTTACTCACAACGGTTTGAAACACATTATTGAGATATACTAGTTTCTTCTGATAAGGGTCTAATCGTGATTCTGGGTCGTATTTGAAATATCGCGGAGAAGTCTCTGTTGTCGTGCCTGATTGCGCGATTCTTTCCCCGATAGAACTCTTCAAGAAATCGTCAACGACCGGGCTATTATCGATCTCCATGGATGATATTTTTATTTCTTGTTTTTTTTTCTCCAGCCATGTTTCGTATTCATCCGGTAGCGTCTGCGTGATTTCATATCCGGAATTCTTCATCAGCGCAATTAACCGCTGAGTGAAATAGCACCGGGAATTATTCTCATCGATGACATTACTGATGTACGCGTTGCCGTAACTGGTATTCACCTCGCCGAGATTAGGGGTTCGAAATAGTAATTCTGTTTCGGTTAGATTTCTCTCATGAGATTTTATGACCTCAACGATATCATCTCGAGTCAGCGGTAATTCAACGCTGCTCACACAACTATTTACCGAATAATGAATTTCATCAATGTTTTTCTGAAACGATGCAGTGCTTGTTTGGTGGCCTCCACTGATCCAAGCTGTTCCGAAAGCGCGAATAGATGCTTGAATCGATCATCGATGATAGAAATACCAGCCTCGACTGTTAGATTGTATACAACATCATCAAGGTTGTTGAATGCCACACTGATATCAGAGAAATCTCTTTGTTTCTCCGCCGGATCAGTGTCCGCGTGATAATATTTTATACGATACCCCTTACACTGAAGTTGTTTGGCGAGACTCTCTACGGAGAAATCTCCGCGTCGTTTATTGTGTGTGAATACAACAGCGCCATTTCCACCCGTGAGTGTTTCTAGCAACGCTGCATAATTATCCATGTGAGATGATTCTACAACGAATCTCTTATCGTGATCGATCTCATTGTCGTTGATGACGAATTTCATATCACGGCGTTGCAGAATATCTCTGAATAACACTAAATCATCATTGTTGGTATCAGCATCTAACAAAATAACTCTGTTTGCGGCTGTTACTAACCCAGAGAATTTCTCCCAAATTACCTTGCTGTTCCGCGATGACATAATCTGCCTTAGAATACCATGCCACTCATCGATGATAATCACATCAGGGATTCCTCGTATGCGTACAATAGACTCGATTTGGGTTATCACCCTGCGAGGATTATCAGAATTAAATATAATCCCACCGCGAATCTCATTATATGATTCAAGATTATAGTCCGCTCGTGTTTTCTCCGTGAATGTTTATCGATATGAAATACCTAGCACTGATTTATCATCGTGTAATGATTTCCAGGTCGATTCCGATCTACCCATTCCACAAGCTGATCCATCTATGTAGTCCTCGTGGAGAATGATTTTACATCCTTGACCTGATTCATGTACTGGTGGTTCAATATAATTGTAGTCTGGAATTCTATCACTGAGATGCCCAGGATAATCAGCGTTGCGATACTTGAACGATTTGATATATTTTCATAGTCGGAATCGAGTTGAGTATCATCACTGGAACTCTCATTGGAATTTTCAATTCTGGGGACTATTATTTTTTCACCTGGAGCGCAAAAACATCCCGCAAGATAACAATCAAAATACAATACAGCGTAACAATCAACACAAGTCTGTTCCACGTAATTGTATATCTCATTGTATCCATGTCGCCGTTGACAGATGTTACAAAACGCGGCAGGCTGTCTTGACAGTGATATCATGTTTCCGGAACCACCTGATATTCCAGTGATTTGGTCTGGTTGTCCTGTTACCGCGATAGAGATTTTAGTCATATCTGCCGCGGAGATATCATCTGCGGTTCGAAGATCCCACGTGAAAATCACATCTGTGATTTTCACGTATTTGGGCTGGATCGAACATGGACACGCTAATAAATCCGCCACAGATATATTTGAGTTCCTCGGATAAATAAGTTTTTTATCACGTGAATACGGTTTTGCTGATCTAGTATTGTTGAGTTTGATGCTGTGAAGACCCGCCTGTGGATCAATATTCCAGGTGGGATTATCCGCCGCGGACTTCTCTATCAGTGACGCATGAGTCTCAAAATCAACCGGGGTGGACTTAACTAACACGTGATACCCGTTAGTTGTTTCTGAAATAAAAATATCACCTGGAAAATACTCAATGATTTCCGCGATGGTGGGTTTCTTTGAATCAATATCAAATACGGGGTATCGAAGTCTCCACCGGGGAATGATTTCATTGACCGCGGATTGTCCGGTGAAATCAATGACATCATCTTCGTCCACGAACACATAGAATCGTTTCAGATGTTGAATGATAATTCTCCGCGAGAGATATTTCTCATCGAGGTAATTGGTCGCCGTGAGAGCGTCAATCGCGGATTTCTTATCGAGGAAATATATTGCATCGCTGTATCGGTTATAATACTCGCGCAAGTAAGATAACCCCTGTCGAGCAAGATCGATCGCGTTGTCGTCCGGAGTTTCATCGAATAACACCGAGACTATTTCCGAGTTAGCTTGATTCAACGCCAATTCAATATAATCATACTCCTCCATTATACAATAGAATTATCATCTAATGGAGTAATTATTAAGCCTCAAACATATTAACTATTAAAAGTATATTGTAATTATATAACAATGCCAAGCACAGCACTAGCCGTTAATAAATGTCGCTGGTTATTTCAAGGATCTAAAAACCCCTGTTGGAAACATTTGGTCGCGGAATTCTGTGGTCCTCATGCGGTTATGGCAAAACAGGGTTGTAAGACCGGTCCTCGTCCTTACATTGGATATGGTAAGGGCGTCTGAGGAAGATATCCGATTTGTATCGAATGTGGTGGATCGAGATATCGATCGATGATAGAGTATCATACACGAAAGAATAAACCAATCCCTACCATTTATGAGTTTTTGAAAATCCGCGCTGAGAAAATTTGAAATGATAAAATATTAAAAAAATGACCGAACGTCTATTATATGAAAGGGGAGAGGTCTGTGATATTTCAGTGTTGTCAAGTAAAATAGTTTGTGTTAATCTAACGCGAAAAAGGATTGCGTTGATTCCGGATATTACAACAACAAACAAATGTTATGTGTTAATCTATCATGATGCCAATGGGGTTATTGTTTCAGTACGCCAACTGAATCATCATGGGTTTATTGGCTGGGTTTCAGGGATCTATACGGTTACTTAAAAAGACAAAAAATGAATCCTTTTCTAATATAATATCATCTAATGGTATACAAATAAATAACGACAAACCCGCAAACGGATAAAAAAACGGTATTGAGCAGTATTATTTGATAATTGATTGGCAAGAAATAAATTCATAGATGATTTTTTTTTTTATTCAAACAGCGCGCCGAGAAAATTTGAAATGATAAAAATGTTAAAAAACGCTTGAGGGATTTTACACCGAAGGCGGGAAATATTATACGTTTTCAGAATTTGACTAAAAGTCATTTTAGTTAATTAACATTAAAACCGATAATTAGGATTTTTAATACTATCTATATATCCCCAATCAATTACCAGGTAATATTCTTCAATACCTGTTTTTAATCCATTAGCTGGCGGAACTATTGCCATAGAATGTTGTAATTCTTGTAAAGTTTTTCCGATAAATCTAACAGCTATAAACTCGAAAATATTACTACCATGAGTTAATAAAGATTTATACAAAAACCCACGCCAATTATGATAATCTTGATGGTAGAAGCACAAAATCGAACCATCTGGTGCTCCAATATAATTAATATATCGAATATGTCGTCCATTAGTTCCAGATTTTAAATCTATTAAAACTTCTGCTCCAAAACCCAACAATTTAGCAAGTATTTGTTCATCTGGGAAAATTGCTATTCTTTTTCGAGTTAAATTAACACCAACATATGAATGACTTTCAAGATTATCATCCTTTAACTCCTATGATTTTTCGTTTTCATTTATAACATAAATACTACTAATCATTTTTTATTTTTTTTGACATTTCAAATTTACATAGATGTTAATATTATTCACCGCGATGAATATCAATGGAGGTATTAACAATTTAGTCGTATATGATGATGTGATGTTGGATTGTCAAGTGTGTCCCGCTAGGATATATTCCCAAGTAGGCATAAAACACTGACGTGATATATATCACTCAACGATACACTCAAATATCAAAAGTGATCAACGATAACTGCCGTATTCAACGGAGTTGATACACATATGCTACGAAATATTTGGCAAACTTGGTGCGGTGGAGATATGAATTATAATCTCTTTAGTCACGCTCAGTTAAACCCACATGGATTTGCAACGATAAATTTGCATGACCCGAGATCAAGATATCATGTCGGGTTGAAAAAGAATTGTTAACCCATAGCAGCAGAGGGGGCGAACAGACCAACTTTTATAGGCGTCGATTCGGCAAACCGAGGCTTCCTCGTAAATGCTCTGTTTGGGTCTATTGCCATGAAATGCATGCAGGAGGTCTACCAATCCAATACCACATATGTAGAGAGCATAATTCAGATTGCAAAATACTTCTCGAAAGAGGAAGTAATAGGTCCAAACTGTTGTGCACATAGTGCAACCGAAAAACATCGACTCAAATAGACGTTGTTCTTCGTGTAAAGTGTATATCCAAATAGAATCTTTTCAGTTAGTGAGATATCGATCTTTGACCAAAATCTTAACTTTACATAATATAGAAGGTTTATTAAATGTGTTTAAGCAATTTGAAACCATATGTTGTCCAGATTGTTTCTCACCCATTGCACATAAATGGAAGCAGTTAAAATGACCGGAATGATCTTTATATCTTAATTTATCTTGTCGACGTCAAGGTAATACACTTTAGATGGGAACATAAAGTACATATTAGGCCGATGGTGGATCCAGTATACAATACAATGGGAGGAAATATGTTTTTAATACCAGATAACAATGCTACTAGCTGCATCGTAGTAATGGATTTGAATATTTCATTATTACTATTTCATTATTACGCTTATATAACTATTATCATTAAACTAATTCAGTATACAGATTTTCAGTTACAGAAAAAGCTGACAAGTAATTACATAAGTCCAAAACCATCTATACTGAAATTATTGTGTGTATTGCAAACCAAAGATACATACACAATTCACTACATATACCTATTGTGTTACATACAAATTCCATAAAGAGTGACAAATATACACAAAGTTGAGACATTTGGACTGCAGCAATTGTTCAACTAATACAATGATCTGAATATTTTTTTAACTGATGACGAGCCATGTACTTGAGACGAATATGGAAAATGATATAACATTATACAAGTAAAATATGTGCACATCAAAATGTATATTTAAACGTACATCTTGCACTATGAGATTAGGTGTATTGATGATGACTTGGTTTGACAAGCAAATTAGCCAGTCTAATTTACAGTAAAGTTACAAAGAAAATCTTAAGCAGATGATCGATTAACGAATGCTACTTCCACACGGTTAAAAACAAATTAGGTGAGTAAATGAGTCATCATATATGAGGCCGATTCCATGTGCATCCATGTTGAGACTAAAAGATACAGATTCATTGTGCAGACTTGTAGGCATATAACACGATATATATTCATTGCGAATACATGCAGACACAGAAAATGATACAAACGAATAATAATAATACTGAGTCAAGGTAACAATGACATGGAATTGCTAAAATGGACATGGAATTGTTTGTAGTTCTTGCAGGTCTTTTAAAAACATCTTTAAACCAATAGTTACAAATCAATGGTCACAAACGTACTGAAAGAAGCGAATTTTCCAACAGGTTAGTTTATACATACAAACGAGTTTAATTATCAGTGAATGAAAATTTGAGATGAACTTCCAGTATTATAAAGTGATTTGAAAATAAACATGATAAAGCTCTATGAAGGTCCATTCAATGAAAAGTTCCGTATAAATTTCAAGACAGGCAATAAACTGATCAGCCAAGTATCATGACCTGGCGGAGTTGGCATATTCCAGAAAGTTGCAACAGTTTTAGAGTTATATTGCAGTCCAAATAATGACTACAATGAACAGTCCAACAAAATAAAGACTCCAAAAGAATAATTAAACTGTTTGCTTAGTTGCTCTCCTTATATACGCCTTCTGTTATGGTTATATTTCATAACATGCCCGACTTGACAAATCTTACTTGACAGATCTTACTACTCCATTTATTTGAAAATGCCCGTTCATGTGATCTAATCAAACCAATGGTAAATATCTTCAATGTTCTAGAACCGTTCAAACCCAACCAACCGGAAATAATATCGAGCTTATCGAGCTTCTAGAACAGTCCAAAACCACCAGCCAGTGAGAAAGTAACCCAACGTCGTCATCAAGTTTTCTTATTTGGACTATTACTAACAAATTGGCATCATATACGTAAGCATCTATTTATTGATCCTATGTCATTGTATGACCCGAATCTTTCTAAAACAGTCTCGAGTCAGCTAGAGGAATTATATGCTGTATGATACTATAAAGTCAATTGTAAATATAAATTTTGTTGATAATATTTTGTCTATCGACGTTTATCTGTATGTCAAACCTATGATAGTTTTAGCTATCAAAATACTTTTTTTCAGCTCATATTTTTTCTATTTCAATTGAAACAATGTTTATAATTTTGAAGTTGTAGCACATATATTTCAATTTGTTTAATTTATTTACAGTCTTATCCCACAAAAACGAATTAAATGGCGTGTTTTCTAGCTTTAAAAAAATTGCAATTTGGTTAGATTCTGCTAAATTACGCATTAGGTTTGCAATTTTAGTATTAATTATAGTCTCCATCATTGTAGTAAAATATTCCCTCTTTCCATGTCGTGAATTGTAGTAATACGTTACTTATCTGCCAATTGTGGTACATTGTTATGGTTAGGGTACGCTAGTATAACATGCTGTCTCAGTTAGTACAATATTCCGGTTTCAATTTAAAGTTTGCCAATACATGTTTTGTTTTGGGTCTGAAAGTGTTGTATTACCCTTGTCTAATTTTATACGTTACTCAGAGTTCCTTTAAGCAGTTGCTAAATTAATGTACATGTTAAATGCCCACACGCCCTCAAATTGATTCATAATGTTAAACACATGAACGTATTCAATATTAAATTCCCTTTGTTATCAGGCTAGTTCTTAACGTTAGACTTATTTATCTTGTTGACATTAACTTTGCTTTGAACGTGCCGGGATAACAATAATTTCAAAAATTGTGATGTAAGCAAGCCCCGAGAGTGCCATATTCGCTCAGGATGTGCTCCATTAACAAATGTCGAGTTCATGTTTTGTATTCATGTTTTGTGAATACATAGTAAAATATCTTAGTGTTTGCGGATTAGTATTTTATTCGAATTAAATTAACATAGCAGGTTAGAATACATTAGAACATGGAATAACTGAAGATAATTTGGAATAAAGTAAGTCCATGGAAGTAAAAAGCTCCTACTATGTTAATGAAATTCTCATATGTAAACTTAATGTTCTGAACCTAGCTTCTAACTTATTTTTAAAGCCGTGTAATTCAAACCTAGCTTCTAACTTATTTTTAAAGCCGTGTAATTCAGTGTGTCTTGTGTGATACACTGAAAACATCAAGTCCTTCATAATACAGGTAAGGCTTTGTATGTGGCTTATAAAGGTACGAGCATATGCGGATCTTATTTATCCAATATATATATATATATATATATATATATATATATATATATATATATATATATATATATATATATATATATATATATATGGATCGGTATATACCCAGTTGGGAGCCCCGTAAATAGCCCCGTAAAAAGCACGCTTTTCGATTGAATGATGTAGTCTCTATTCAGTGCACTGGATTAGGTTCATGTAAAATCATCAGTATCATTACTTTTATCATACCAAATGTAATAAATGAAGATTATACGTTAGAGTAAAAGTGGAAAATGAGGTTTTATACTTAAGGTAAGCCAGATCAATCAATCTTTTAAACGTCATGAAATGCATTTAAATTTTCCGTCGCTATAAAGTACCGTCATTTTATCATCATTGTTAAAAGTGTGTGTATAATTGATATTGACTCCTTTATTTTAAAAGAAATACTTTCATTTAAAAATCAATTATAGTATATACAACTATTTTACAACCCGTTGCCCCGTCCACTAACACATTCCGTGTGCTGCTATGTGTAATTTGATATAATGTGAATGAATCTTAACTTCCTTACTTGGCAAAGTATTATGATTAATTTGTCATTTTTACTGAACTGATCAATGTGATGAGATTTTGATATGCCAGACAGAATTTTTCAGTCTGTATGTACAAGGAAGTTGAAGTTTACATAATTAGAGTGTATTCGGTGCGAGTGACATACGACACCAGTCGACGTTTGAGCTGTGTTGGAGCAAACATATTTAGTGATCCGTAACATATTCGTTTTTGCATTGCTTTGTTCACAACGGATCTCTCGGAAGAAGGATTGTTAACAGTTCATTAATAGTTAAATCATATTTCAATCTGATCATAAATAAGATGAAAAGTACCATTATGTTAGCATGGGATAATTGTCAGGTTTGGCGTCAACAGAGATAAATATATATATATATATATATATATATATATATATATATATATATATATATATATATATATATATATATATATATATATATATACATATATATAGTCCATAAGAAGTAGTTATTAGAACAAAAAATGACAAGATAGATCTAATGCATGAAATAAGGCTCTGCTGCTGTATAGTGTATTTCACAGATATCAACAACATATAAAAGCTACATATTTCCTTCATTGTAATTTCAACCAACATTCGTGCCACAGGTAGGAACGTAACAATCAAGTCAAAGCCAAAGTGTATCGCAAGTGTGCAACGATCTGACATATCTCGGACAACAAAACATATATTCGTTATCCATATCGATAGGCATCATTGGTGTTTCTTAATTTGTTATTCAATTCTACTAGACTACGTATTTGTAAAACGATGCCACTTGTCATTGTTACGATTATATGGTCTGAAAATATGTAAGAGAAAAAAGAAAAACCAGTACGTATTGTACAATATAATAAATAATTTATTTCCTTTGACTATAACATGAAATTTTATAAGAAACATACACTATTGCGAATGAAAACTCATAAAATCCTAAACGTTCCAATAAAAAATCCAACGTTATAGATTATACCGAATGAAGAACATATTTGAATATGCTGATGTACCAACATTCTTGATATATCGCAATGCTATAATTCAGAATTTCTTGAAAAAATTCATAATATTCCCACAATCTTGTTTTTGTTCAACGGTCAGTGAACGATTTTTTTTATTCCAATGAATATTTGAAATAAATTATTCTTTGGAAATTATCTCTGAACACATCAGTAAAAATGTATATAGACTCACCTTTAAGTATACATAATCTAGTTAACCTCTACCTTTTTTAAGAAACTATGGCACATCAAAGTTACAAGGTTGGGTCACTAGATCAACTTCCAGATCATTTTAATTCGCATATTTTGTTAGACCTTAAACTCAGATACCAGTACATATGTCATTTATAACTTACAAACATGTAAGAAATCAGATAGGCCATAACTACTCTAACCTCATTTACGGACTAAAGTAAACTACACAGTAAAAGGTATATATACATCGCAGTAATTAAAGATAATCTCCAAAGTGCATAGTCCAATATCACTACTGAGTTTGAGATACAGTTCTGTATTGTTATTATGTTTTTGTCTGAGTTGTAAAATTGTTGTCCGAAATTAAATGTTTGTTTTCATTCATTTGTTTCTTTGTATTTGAATGCATCCTCATGAGCTAAATACTTTTAATTCAGATAGCAGTGTTCAAATTCGGAGACCAGTCCCAATTCCCTCCGCCCAAATGAAGATTATGACTTGTTTTGTTATTCCAATTTGACTAATTTAACTGATTCAACAAAAAAATTAGCTGATTCGACAACTACATATCAAATCACAGTAGGGTCTTTATTTTTTCACAGTGTCCAAATTGGCAAATTGTAGAGCATAATTAACGAGAATCTTTAAGGTCTTTTGAAGTATGAAGAATCGAGATTCAGCATAGTATATTCTGTTTTAAATTTCTACTGCATTTACAAAGTATAGAATGAGTGTTTCTAATATTTTGTACCATTTTTCAGTATAATTAATTTAAATCAATACTAGATGGCAGATCCATCTTCTGAGACTTCTTCTAACTTTAGCGTCTGTATATCTACACACTTTAATGGGTTTATTGGAGTTTTACGTCATTCATGTTTTGCTATACATTGACATCTATTAACTGATCTTCAATAATGTTATGGTAAATCATCTTCATGAATGAAGGTTGTGTGAATGTGATAAAGTGGATATGGTAATTCTCTTCCGAGAAAAAGTCGAAGTTAATAGTATATTTTCTTTGAATTCCGTGATGATGTTTGAGAAATGTTTAAAAAAATCTCAATTATTGCATCACCAAGTATTCTTACTTCCATAATTTGGCACATGGAAGACGAATCGTTTATAAACAACTGTCTTACGTGTAAACAATCTCGTCCATGGTTATCCTCCAAACTATAACCAAACAATGTGTCTCTCCAGATATACCTGGATATAATCTTCAGAAATATTAGCGTCAGCTATCTGGATCGAGTTCCAAGCAGCACATCTGCATTACATATATCTCAGAATGCATGCATTGTCTCATCGCAGTCGTTAGAGCTTTTACTAAAGCATACTAGTTATTGATGGAAAACCGGGAGGAGATTCTATGCACAATAAAGTAGTGAAGGAGTAGACATCGAAATATGTCGACAACATTTATTGCTTGTGAGCGAATATCTGGTTCAAGAAATGATCGGTAAATATATATTTTACAGACTGTTATTAGACAGAGCAGGACAATAAAAAGCTAAGTAAATTTTAGGTGTAACTTTAACAATGGTGTCAAGGAGCATAATTGAACATGAGAAGTTATTAATTCTAGACAATATGAAAGAAATGCCTGAATGTGAATCATAATTCAACAATGCCTATAAAGATATAAATTCATATTCACTGCGCAGCCCTTCTTATTCTGCAGTCCTTTATTCTTAGAGAAATGAAGATATCTCCAACATTCAAATCTAGAAACAACAACTAGATGTGATTTAATGTGGGCATTGTGTTACAAAATACGTTTATACATGGGTTCCTTGATAAAAATTACAGTGAAAGTATGATCAAAATAAACCTACAAGGGTAAAAATTTCCTTTAACAGTTCTAGTCTTGTCGTTTTTTACCTATTGGTTTTTAAAAAGATCTTTCTAATAATCACACAACAATTATGATCACAATGCAGTGAAATCAATACTCAAACTCCCTATAGAATTTTGAGTTCCGATGTACTATCGTAAAATCATTGGCCAATAGGATGTCATGAAGGTAATCCGAGTATTACTATTAGAATGCATTACAATAACGAAACCATTTCCTCGGTTTATATCTAAATTCGTTTTCATATTCAATGTAAAGGGATTAGCAATTGAATTTTAGATCAGAAGCTAGATCCAAATGAAAAGTTGAATGGTGCCATTCCTTAGATTTAAAAAATGAAATATCATTTATAATATTTGGAACTATTTTTGATGGGGTTAGAAGACTGATTAAGAAAAGGGTGGCAGAGTCTTGACTACATAAGAGCGGCAGAGGAAATTGTATGTTCAGTCATGAGAATGATTCATGCATTCCAGTGAAATGTATATGTTCCTCGCTGAATGTGACCTTCTGATGCAAACCAAATTACACTGGAAACAACAACGATTAGTTATATATCAATTTTAATCTCCACATATCAAATTTAACTTTTAAATGGAACAGACTGACACATCAAAGATAATGCTTCTTATCGAATCAGCACAGACATAGTATCTCACTGAAAAAGGAAATATAATGTTTCTAAATGTGAAAGGTCAATATCAAGAGAATATATATTATCAGCTTCAGGTTTATAGATGTGCCGGTCCCCACCTTATTTATACGTATTGTCATGATAAGTTCGTCATATCTTGAAACATGAGTTGTTTGGGTTAATTCACACTCTTGAATATTGCTTATGGATCAATATTCGAACCTTAGAGCAAAGGATTCCAAATGAGAGAACTAGGCTTAATGTAAAACATCAGCGTGGAATATTGCTTATGGATCAATATTCGAACCTTAGAGCAAAGGATTCCAAATGAGAGAATTAGGCTCAATATTAAACATCAGCGTGGAAGGGGATTGATTATCTCAATAGCGCCATATAATGGAAAAAAAACTAAAGTATAGGATATTTGAGAAAACGTTAGTTTTACTAGTCAACGAAGCGCTTAAGACTAAAATTAGGTATAATGAGAAAATGTATTTGTCCCAAATTTATGATTAATGTTAACAGGATAATTTCCCTGCGATTTCTGATCTCCACTTGTAAAAAAACTGAAATCCCAAAAGCTGATTACGAAGGATACTCCAATAAAAACATCCAAAAGAGCAAAAAAAAATAGTCTTATGACACAGGCCAGACAATGCAAATGCTTGATTCCTGATGTCAACCGTAACAGTCAGGCTACGCTGGCTTTTCAGCTGCTAAACAGGTGCTACATTCTGAGAACATGAATTTCAATTCCCGTGATAGATTGTGAAAACTATATGCATCATTGTCAAAAGTAAATAAAGAGACTGAATGCATTTACTTATGCTATTTCTTCTCTGCAAATGAACACAACTTATTAAAGTTTTGTATACATCATTTCGAGAGATTGAGTATAAAGGAATGAACAGCAAGCAGGTGGCCCTAGTATTAGGAAGGAACTTGCAATGCAGTTTAGTTACTGTGACTCGTTTTACAACCAATTATAAGCTATCAGTCAAATATGAGTAGGAAGGTCCTATCATCCGATTCAGTTCAAATGGAACAGAGAGAACTAGATAGGATCGAATGAAAAATTACTGCAATATGTCACCTTTAAATAGGTTCCACAAGTGTAAGTATATACTTGACGGGGGGGGGGGGGGGGCGCCGAGTGGACGAGTGGTCTAAAGCGCTGTTAGTTACGGATCACTGCCGTCTCACCTCTGTCTGCGTGGGTTCGAGTCTCAGATTCGGCCAATGTGGGTATGTGAGAAAGCTTGCCAGTAGCTTCTCGTAGGTTGGTGGTTCTTTCCGGGGGTTTTCTCAGGGTTCTTATTCAACCATTAATACTGGCGTTAAACCCTACAACAACAACAACAACTCTCTCTCTCTCTCTCTCTCTCTCTCTCTCTCTCTCTCTCTCTCTCTCTCTATATATATATATATATATATATATATATATATGTGTGTGTGTGTGTGTGTGTGTGTGTGTGTGTGTGTCTGCATATGCAGCCACAACAGAGCAAACCTGGATACAAATTGTAGCCATATTGTAAAAGTATACGAAAGAGTCAATCGATTGCACATATTTACCTTCAACTTGTTTTCATAAATGTGAGAACGCATTTTATTGTCAGCCTTTATGTCAATGTGAGAACGCATTTTATTGTCAGCCTTTATGTCAATGTGAGAACGCATTTTATTGTCAGCCTTTATGTCAATGTGAGAACGCATTTTATTGTCAGCCTTTATGTCAACATATCTCTTATTATGCAGGCAAAACAGGAACTCCTTAGTACAGCCATGACTGGCATATTAATAATTTACAAACGTGAGAGTAAATTTGAGAGACTTCCGTAAAAGACGTGTGAAGTCCAAACGTTTAAAAAACGTAAATTGCTTTAACCACGGTAAACAATAGACCTATCTTGCGCTAGTCGTATGAGTGACACACTAATAGATATACATTACCTAATTACGTGTGTGTGTGTGTGTGTGTGTGTGTGTGTGTGTGTGATCTGGGTAGTTAACGTAGCTTTAACAATTATGCAGCCATATCGCTACGACATATGTAGTGTGACAGATTATAGTGATGCATAAGATTGGGGCATTCTGCCGCAGACATGTAGCATTATGACCCTCCCACCCAGTCACATTATCATGGCACCAGTCCTAGCACTATATTCTTAATGCTGAGCTTAATACTAAGTCTTTGGTATGTGTCGGGTAGAGTTCGAACCCACGCCCTCCCGTACCCGAGGCGGACGTTTTAAGAACCAGGCCACCGGAGCGGTGATATTACCTAATTGCAAATTATAGCTTTATTCAGCCTGACAAATATATTGCTGGCCTAAGGTAGAATCCTTTCAAAAATCACACTTTATTAGTTACGATTTACCCCTGGAAACTAGTCGAGAAAATTACATCAGAGATGGTAACGCCAGCATTAATTTCAAACTCAACCTTATCCCCGCTATTATACCAAACTATTTTCAATTAGTCATACCATTTTTAAAGTTTTCAGAAATGTAAGACACTTTTGGCAAATGGATTTTAGGTCAATATCATAAATTACTTGATTAGATATTATGTTAGAGGAAAGACGTAAGTACCATCTGATTATTTTTAAAATAAGGCGATATAATTTCAAATCCATATTTTATATACAAAGTTTTATTTCTTTAACTAAATATTGTGTCGTTGGAAAATCAAAAGTAAAACTGGATGTTTAGGAAATTCCAAGTGTTTTCCAAATAAACAGATGACATCATTTTGCAAATTTAACTTCCTAGTTGCTGATAGAAGAAGGTAGACTAATTAATAATCACAGAAACGAATGCCATACAAAATATTCATGTAGCATGTTTTATCGATCAGTTATATTTGCAAGCTCTTCTCGCCAGTCTTCCATTGTTTACATCAAGACATTTTTAACTTCGTCTCTTCTACGTATCTCATACCCAGTTAGACTACTGCACTGTGACACATTATCCACTTCCCATGAAGGCATTAACTTAATACAATTTGGTGTTCATCATAACATATCATAAGTGACTTGTTTCAACGAATTACGTTCTACCTTGTACTGAGATTACGTTAGGAAATTTCATGTATTGATTATATAGGCTGTGTATAGGTGCGTAATATAGCACAGTACAGCTACAAGGACTGAAGATACATGTATACATGCCCCCAGACAGAACGACGGAAACGACAAAGGCAAGTTGTTCTTGCTCTTTCATTCATGGCTTCGCTTAGACAGTTGAATAATCCGCTCTGCCTTTCACAATCAATAATATTTGCATAAATTTACTTTCTTTCTTTCTCTCATCAAAAATTTTAATTTCAGGAGCAAACATTACCCATAGATCCAATTTGTACATTATTCAACATTTGAAAGATATTAATAAATATTAGACAATTCAAAATTGCAACACACCATAGTTTTAGTTGATTTGACAACCCGCTAGGGAAAATGCAACACAAATGCCATTGAAACGGTTCGTTTTCAATAAGGCTTGTTTTCTTAAAAGTGTACGACTAGGAGATTGAATAACGGTTATGATGAATATCTTAGGAGGTGACATATGATCAACTAGTTAATGAACCATTGAACACCATTTAAAAACATTTTTTGCTGTTTAGTTGCGTCACTGTTATATTACTGTGCGAAAGGAGGCCTTCTTCGGCTAAGAAGGAAGGAATATTCGCTGCCCCACAAATCGTAATGTCAAGATCATGAGAAGGTCTCTCTTCAATCACCAAGTATTGTTTTGATGTTGAACAGAAGATTGTGACGTGATTTAGGACGGGAGCCAGAGTCAATGTCACTATTTCAGTCTATATGTGCAAAGAAGATGAATGTATTTAGAACATTATAAGGATTGCAGTTCTGGATGATGATACGATATTTTGTGCGTTCTACATGAAATAAACAGCATTACATGACTTCAAATCCCGTTTGGAGAAAAAATATATATTTATCATAAACTGCAAACATATTCACGACATTGATTTTTTAGAATGCATTTCTCAGAAGGTCCTTTGTCAACAATAGTAGTTGGAAACTGGCAGTTGTTTTTTACTGACGAACTTTGAGGAAGAACAACATTTTCAGAAGATAGTGGAAGATATCCGAATACGAAGAGACGAACAAAGTCAAGGTACAGAATTTTCTTTACATGGAAGAACAACATCAACAATGAATTAATACTGGTGACGAAAGTCTATGCTCAAATGTGTCCTACCTCAGAGTCAAAATCTGCGTGGTGGATCTGATAATTTAAAATTTTACAGATACATCCAAAGCGTTCAGTGGTTTTGTAATGGGGAGTGGTAATAACATGGATGGTAAACGTCAGTCCTCACATCGGCTTATTCAAACATTACAAATGCATCAACATTATGGAATGGTACGGTCAGTGGCAATACAACTGATGGCGAAGTGACTACGGAGCATAACTTGTATCAAAGTCTAGATTTATTATGGCAGAAACGATGTTACCACTTGATTTAGATTCAGTATGTGTGTGATACATTTCTGATAGCAAGCATGCATTCCTAATGGTAAATTAAACCAAACATTGAATTAGAACCATGAACGATTTATTCTATAACGTTTTCAAATAATATAACATTGACAAGTTGTAAGACAATGGACCACATTAGCTTCGATTGTAAATCAGAACTTCTCTTAATATTTCCCCTATATAATGTGTCAGGGATCCTAATCCATTGTCCAGTCGCCCTGTGAAGATCGAGATAGTATATAGTACTGCCCTCTCCATTTGGGTCGGTATGTAGTGCAGTTCCAATACAACTATCCAAGAGACAGAACCTACATGCAGAAATAAGAATATATTCCTGAATGTTGTGATGTGAATGTTGTGATGTGAATGTTGTGATGAAAGTTGAAATGTAAATGCAAGTAATATTCTGTTCTGAAACATTTGTAGTGAAATAAATACCAAGGAAAGCAGATATTTAATGAATCTATACCAAACAATTAAAAACCAATGACACATTTAATACGTATTTTGACTAGAAGAAACATAATTAGGAAGAATGAATGGACAAAAGTGATTACTTTATTAGATATTTAAATTAGCATAGTTTTACATTAGCAGTAAGTTGACATTTATATGTATTATTCAATGATATGGGCCCAATTTTGAACATCAGTAGTCTAAACATTTAAGACGTTTGTTATGTTAAAACTGAATTACACATACCAATCAGAAATACATATGCAGTGAATTATCCAAGAGTATGTAATCGTTCATGACGTCTACAGATTTCTTAACAGACTGAATAAAAGTGAAGTGTATAATATCATTCAACGTTTATCTTATATTTTGCTTCAAACGTGTGTGTGTGTGTGTGTGTGTGTGTGTGTGTGTGTGTGTGTAAATGTGCATCAAATATATCAGTATGTTAGACTGTCTTACAAGAGGTATTGACATAAAAATCAAATGACAATATTTTGATTCAGGTTGCAATGAAATGGTATTGTAATCACTAGATTTCTTAAGATTGACGAATGGAAATCTTCCCAGTGTTTATTAACTGATCCGATTGAAATTATAATTTGTCAAATTCACTTACAAACGTGATTGTGTTAAGGAGAAATTGATTTTAACATTTATTAATACTATATCGTTTGCTAAATTGAATGATGACTTAATCGGTCTCACTTGAGACATATTTTGAATATTGAGAAACGTTACACTTGTGAATGTTTAACAACATTATAGAACAAGATTATTAAGGATTATACCCTGGTTACAAGATTATTAAGGATTATACCCTGGTTACAAGATTATTAAGGATTATACCCTGGTTACAAGATTATTAAGGATTATACCCTAGTTACAAGATTATTAAGGATTATACCCTGGTTACAAGATTATTAAGGATTATACCCTGGTTACAAGATTATTAAAGATTATACCCTGGTTACAATATTATTAAAGATTATACCCTGGTTACACGATTATTAAGGATTATACCCTGGTTACAAGATTATTAAGGATTATACCCTGGTTACAAGATTATTAAGGATTATACCCTGGTTACAAGATTATTAAGGATTATACCCTGGTTACAAGATTATTAAAGATTATACCCTGGTTACAAGATTATTAAAGATTATACCCTGGTTACACGATTATTAAGGATTATACCCTGGTTACAAGATTATTAAGGATTATACCCTGGTTACAAGATTATTAAGGATTATACCCTGGTTACAAGATTAGTAAGGATTATACTCTGGTTACAAGATTATTAAGAATTATACCCTGGTTACAAGATTATTAAGGATTATACCCTGGTTACAAGATTATTAAGGATTATACCCTGGTTACAAGATTATTAAAGATTATACCCTGGTTACACGATTATTAAGGATTATACCCTGGTTACAAGATTATTAAGGATTATACCCTGGTTACAAGATTATTAAGGATTATACCCTGGTTACAAGATTATTAAGGATTATACCCTGCTTACAAGATTATTAAGGATTATACCCTGCTTACAAGATTATTAAGGATTATACCCTGGTTGACCTGTAAGTTAAGCTATACTGCAGTCTTCCAATGCTGAGAAAAGAGGGTTGAATTTTATTTCATGTAATTAATATACACATTTAAGAAGTCCATATTATATATGCAAACTAAAATAGCTTTGATTATTATTATTATTATTATTATTATTATTATTATTATTATTATTATTATTATTATATAATTTAAACATTACATGTTGCAGGTGAAAACAAAATCATACCAACTGATTTTGAAACCATTCTATAAAAACTAAAACAGCATGATGGCGATGACAACCTCGAAAAACGAATATTAGGACAGATCCTACCTCAAGTGAGCCATGAGTGTGGCATTAAAAGTTTGTCAAGCTTGTCAATCTGCAAATATTGGATGTTGACATCATAGAAGATATTTATTATCAGCATAATCCATCGAGAATCAACCCAGATCACTTCCTAGAAGCAGCCGAAATTATTCTTGCCTACATCATCAGACATATTGGTGACAAACCATATGTTTCACAACTGTCTTACATTTTACTATTGAGCGTCTATCTCCAAAGTATCGCCAGACAAAATCTCTCCAGATATATTTAGCGAGAAATTCTGAAGTATCACGGACAGCTATCAGAATTGAATCGGAAGCATCAAATATCCATTAGGCATTTCATAGATTTTTTTGCAATATTTCCTGCAGTGTCTGGTTGCAAACGTTAGAGATTTGAATAAAGGCCACTGGCTACAGGTGAAAAACTGGGATGAGATTTTACGAACGAGCCGTACAAAAGCAGATGACATTAGTAAAATGTCGGCAAATATATGAATATAACCGAATATTCGTTTTGGCTCTGTTGTTGAGTGCGGTTATTCAAATACATGTAATGAATAGAAAGCATATGCAAAATCAAAGAAGACATTCGAAGAATTTACATTTCGTCACAGTTCTATCTTCATTTGTTTACAATGGTAGTTTCCACGTTATATAAAGGGAGATAACTGAAACTAGCGGCTAACTTGATTTAGAAGACATATTTCATTGAGTTATTAAAATAATATTTGTTATTAATACCGTTGACTAAAAATACACCAGATATGTCTTTATTCTCTCATAATTACAATAAATATTTATGTTTTGCACTGAAACTTGTTTCGTAATGGAATAATATTGATAAATCTTGTTATTCGTAATACAGAGGATATTTCCTCTTCATTTTCTTTGAAACGATGTCTGATATATTTTTTTCAGTTTCAATTAGTTATGTATAAATATGCGCACAAGATACAAATTCGTTTTGCCCGTCTAGAAAAGCCGAGTGGATTTTGTTTTTAGTTTTAAACGTTTTACGATATAAGTATATAGATCCATCGGTTCGATGATACAGAATTGCCTTCATAATTGCTGATGAAATTGTAAAATTGGCTTTGGATTCAAGAGCGTGGTTCATTAAAAATCGGAGAAGTAGTTCAATGCAACTCGCCATCGCCCTATTGGTTTCTAGAGGCTACAGACACATACTCGAATAGAAATCGTGTATTGGTCATTTAGTATTATGCTTGCTCGTACGTAAGAGATTCAGACAAATATGTACCTTATTAGGAATATGGTACAAAATGTATGTTGCTATATCATTTTACACTTGATGACGATCACACTCGATTCTGAAACAAATTTAATTGTTTTTACAAAGATAAAATCTTTCTTATTAATGACAAGAAGAATCTTATTAGACGTAGGCGTTTTCTTAGCACATTTAGCCTAAAATATCTGATTCTGAGGAAATCTATTATGTTGTCATGCTTCTAAATATTGCAGAAGAAAAAAGATTGAGATATATTGCAGATGCTGTTCAGTTTTGGTACATATTTCTGGATATTTCTTTATATTATGAATATATGGAACATAAATGGCCAAAATGTATTGTTTCAAACCATTTTCATCTCTCTAAACTTATGTTTGTCTTGAGACAACTTCTATTCATCCAATTCCACATCGTTTTAGAAATAAAGTGCTGCAGAAGTAGTTAAACAAGTTCCTATGCATTTAGATGAAATCTGACATGAGCCATGGCACTGATAATTATCTAATCATGTACATGACCTTTAAAAGATATGCATAATTAAATCTTAAAGAAGCAAGAGTTAATGACGATTTAAGAGAGAAAATAAAGAAATACTTTTAACTGCATTGATATTTAAACATCAGTTACACAGGAAATAGTTAAAGAAGGGCAATGAACATATGCTTATTTTGATTTCATTTGCCACAAACTAAACCGCATCTCCATCTCAACAATAATAAGCACAATCGGCATTTGGCCACATATTCTGGAGATCTCCGAAGTATGCGTGTTTGTTTTATCGGGACTGGAGAAAGTATGAATTCAAGGTCGTCAAATACAATCAAAATTATTACTAATTACGGCAAGGAAGAACACATTGATTATGTTGATTATATTCTTTCCACACTGATGTCACTTCAAAGGAAGGATGTTCATTGCAACATAGAGCAACTCTTTGCCTATTAGCGGCAGGCCTATCCAAAGTTTGTCGTTGTAGAAGAGCCTAACGGTGTAAACCTTCAGGAATATCTTCTGTATAGGAAGATCATAGAGACTGGTTAAATGACCTGAAACTGTTATTTGTTGTGAAACAAGCATTATGAGCAGTGCAGCATCTGCACGATCGTCATCTAGCACATCGAGACTTTACGTCACACGGATTCATAATTTACCCAAACACAATGACGTCGAAATTTAAACTTGTTCACTTTTGAATTGCAAAGGAAACAAACAAGCAAGATGTAATCACTTACTTGGGTAAGTAAAAACATGCAATTTTCAAGTTTATTCGGCTTACCGTGTAGTTTAATCAAATGATCCTTTGGGAAACGGATAGTATTTTTATGAAGCGGTGATAATTTAAACTGATGAAATAAGAAATATGATTACATTTCCAGTTAGGATTAAAAGCGTTCTAATTAGACGAAATCTTTTAGAATGCAGTGGTTAGCCATGCAAATGTATCTCAATCTGAGCGCCTTGTCTCGCGCATGTACAGTATTCCGTTTGTTGGTCTTTGTCTTTGTACATGCTCTTGTCAGCTTTTCCAGTTATATTTTCTTACAAATATTCTAACTTTACAAATAAAAAGAATGTATAATCAACAACCTGCTCGGTATTAATTTTGTACTGCGAAAAAGAAATTTTTTTCAGACTATGAATTTCACTATGTAAACGTGAGGGGAGAAATGTCTTCCAGTATAAATACATTGCTTAAATTAATTCTAACAACTACGGTACTCCACCATATTGGTAGCTAATGCTAAACTGAACGATTGATACGTGGGTAATAGACATAACTTCTACATTCCTTCTGTACGCCACATGGGCAGAGTATTTTTATTTAACATTATGATAAATGACTTGGATAAAAATGTAGCTACTCCGCAAGTTGGGCTATCACAATTTGCCGATGATAGTGCCCTATGGCGAGCGGGCGACCCATCAAATCGAAACCATATTGCTGAAATACAAAACAGTTTAGATAATATAGGTAACTGGGCTGATAAATGGGGATTTAAATTTTCACACCAAAAAACAGTAGCTGTACTATTTACCCCTTATAAAAATAATATAATATATCCAAAACTCACCCTACAAAATCAAGATATAACATTTGTAAAGGTAGTTAAATTTCTAGGAATGTACTTTGATCAACACATGAAATGGTCATATCATATTACAGACCTAATTAAAAGGTGTAATTTAGACCTTAATCTAATTAAAAGTATTCAAGGTACACATTGGGGTGCCTGTCAAAAAACAATAATTACTTTATATAGATCACTTATTCGATCTAAAATTGATTATGGGTGTCAGATTTATGCCACGGCATCATCAACACTACTCAATAAAATTACTCAAATACAAAGAAAAGCCCTCCTTATAGCAACTGGGGCATTGCCATCTACGTCCACAGAGGAGTTACAGGTCCTGTCAGGTGAACTTCCACTTCATTTGAGAAGACAAGAAGTCATGTTGAGATATGTCGCTCGTTTGTCAACCCATAAGGAAACACACCCCACATTACAGGTTATTAAAAAATGCAATAAACCACTAATAAAACGAGGCAAATATTCTAACTCTTTTGGTAAACAGATAAATAATATAAAAACCAAACTCCCTGTTGATATATTTCAAGTACAAAAAATTAAACCTCCAATTATAATTCCCTGGAGATTGAATTATATACACGTAGATCTCTCCTTACTAAATCAAGGTAATAAAATACAGGACCCACATTTTTTGAAAATGCTTGTAAATGAAAAGATAAATAATAAATACAAAAATCATTAAAAAATTTATACGGATGGTTCTAAAAAAATCGATCCTGCACGAACAGCAGCAGCATGGGTCATACCTAATTTTCAAATAAAAGAGGGAAAACGCTTACCAGACTATTGTTCCATATATAGTGTTGAATTTTGGGCTATACTACAAGCCCTGATGTGGATTCAACAAAATAAACCATCAAAAACACTAATTGTCAGTGACTCGCTTAGCGTCCTAAAAACTATTCATAATAATAACTCTAATAGTAGGAAAAACTTCCTTTATCAACTACAATATCAAATAACTAAACTCAAAATACAAAATATTATAGTAGATTTTCTATGGGTACCTTCACACATAGATGTAAAGGGAAATGAAGTAGCCGATCAATTAGCTAATAACAAACTAAATGAACTGAATTATGAACCATTACAGTATAGTCATACTGAAATATATAGATTAATACATGATATGATAAATAACATATGGCAAAACACCTGGAGTTTATCCAATAAAGGGAGAGTATTACATAATATTATAAAAACTGTTAAAAGAACAGCAATAATACTAGGCAATACAAGGCGGGAACAAATTAAAATGAATAGGATAATGATAGGAAAAACAAAGTTGGCTAACAGCTTTGGTAAATATATAGGACCATTTCCCCATAACATAAATTGCTTTAAATGCAAACAACCGGAAGATTTAGATCATATATTCAACAAATGCACAAACAATATTATCCATAGAAA
The DNA here is from genome assembly GCA_030141615.1 of Unio pictorum. Taxonomy (NCBI): domain Eukaryota; kingdom Metazoa; phylum Mollusca; class Bivalvia; order Unionida; family Unionidae; genus Unio; species Unio pictorum. The sequence goes on along the minus strand of JARLTB010000360.1, from coordinate 2,171,011 downwards.
CACACTTAAAAATAAACAAAAATTAGGGAAAACAACAAGTGCATATCCAAACATACTTAATCTAGCACAACCCAATATACAATCAACTGCAAAAAACATAATTGATTTTCTTATTAATTCGAACTTAATTGACAAAATATAACATTATCATAGGATATTATATACTAAATAAATTCTCTAAAGTAAAACATAAGTTACATTACTGGATCGGTCTGAGACTCTGAGGGGATGGTGAGAGAGGGGGGCTTTGGTATTGGTCTACATGACTATACGCACCTTGCGAGCCAAGGTTGACCCATAATTGTCAATTCACAGAGCTTCATGCCTTTTTGATCCTCTGGATAACTTAATTACTAATAACATTATAAATATTAAAATAATTTTAACAATAATATTTAGTTAATTAATAACCATGTTTAAAACTAGCCTGTGACTCTGTCGGAGTCGTGATTCGGGTGGGTGTAGATACTGAGTTCATATTGAACTTACACGCAACTTGCGAGTTTACATACACTCATTAACACGGTTCTGGCAGAGATAACCGCTAATTATGTATAAATATTAAAATAAATTTTACCAACAATAACTGGTTAATTAATAACTATGTATAAGACTAGCCTGTGACTCTGTCGGAGTCGTGATTTGTGTGGGTGTCGATATTGGGTTCATATTGAACTCTACGTGCCTACGAGTTTACATTCACTCATTGTCACGGTTTTGGCAGAGATTACCGCTACTTATGTAATAAATAAATGTGGTCTGGCTAAAAACCTCCTTATTAACATCACCCTCTTTTCCAAGCTCTTTTCTGTCAGAATAAGAAAGCTAATGGCACTTAATATTCAAAATTATTTGACCTTGAACTGGACTTCACAGAAAGAGAGGATTGCATAGACAATATTCAAAGGACAATAAATGGAGCCATTGATGCTATCACTGACATCGAGGGAAACGTGGAGGACCAGATTACAGAACAGCCCTTCTTAGGGCTACTTAATGTTAATTGTTGTAATTGTTGTACTTGTTGTAATTGTTGTAATTATTGTACTTGTACTGAACCTATTTCCCACCCGTTTTACCTCTCGGGAATAGGGGAAGACTAGTGGAACTGTGGGGAAACAGGCTCTTTTCTATATAGGAATCGCCTGGATTGGTGTACGCACATGTGTACAGCCTGGTACATCTCTGTGCCTAATCTAATCATTCCCTCAGGGAAGCTGGTGTTGACCCATTTCCCCCCCCCCCTTTTTCTAAATCTCTATGTCTGTATGTTTGTATGGTCCTGTCGGTTTCTTTGTTACATGTTCTTATATATTGAATTCTCGCAATATTGATTGGTATGAGAATTCCATTTGATTAACCAAACATCAAATCTCAAATATGACCATTTCGGATCACACCCAACCAAATTCATAACTTAAAACAACCTAACCTGAACAAAACTAAATAGTCACTCTGACACCCTAGTATAGGTATTTTGTTTTTTCTACGGTGAATTTCCCTCTTCGAGAAGGGATTTTCACTAGTAGGATGGTGGTGACTTCTACAGTACACTTTGTACTTAACTAGGGGCATAGTGATAAGTGTTAGGAAATTCCGTAACTTATATATCTTGACACAATTGCACAGATGGCTTACACATGATTGGTGTAGGGCATCCACTAGTATAACTGGATAAAATTTGACATAAAATTAAAGGGACTGCAACCTCATGGACAACACACACACACTCACTTACATACTTATATGACCTTATTAGAAATATAAGGTAGTCTTAACCAAGGACTATCAGGCCCCGCAACACAATGTTGCAATAATAATGAAATATACTAAATAACATAGAAACAATTCACATCACAACATAGTATAGCACTTCCACTCTGGCACAATGTCATATGGGGTTGCAATTATTAACCTAGGGTGTGGCGCCTCGTGTTTCTTTGTTGGGGTCCGGGTGTATGTGCGGCGCTGCCTCTGCGTGTGGGACGACGATGAATTAATTCCGGGATCCTTTCCGCCTTTGCCTCTTCCTGCTGATCTGCTAATGAGGTTGATAGGGGTAGGTGTGGATGGGTCTTGCCTACCTGCCCCAGGGCTTCCATTTATACCGATAGTTACTTATTAGTAATTCGGTATAACGCCCAAATTGATAAGGGCACTATTGTGCACATATAAAAAGGTTAAATAAATGTCCAGCGATATGCTGGATATAAAAGTAGCACAAATGACCCCGAGTGGTCGGTTGTTACTTAAAAAATCCAACTTGCTTGCTTGTATAATGTTTCTGATAACTGATGGATAACGGATGGATAGCCATGCGCTGCATAAGCGTTTTCAAAGAGAGAATTTACATGTACCGGAAAGAGTGTATATTTATGAGGATAACAAAGTGTGTTTCAAATTCAGAGATTAAAACTAATGAGTATATAATATGTCAGCACATATTAAACGGGTAGAATTCATTTATTAACACCTTAAGTGAATATAAAGAATATACTTTCTTTTAAAAGCAGACATCACCTGTCATTTGCTCGTTTGTTTTCTTCTCAAGATGAAGAGACTAAACTGTCTGTTCGATGGACTGCAACTGAATCCCAAGTTTCCACCAAGTTTCTTTTCTCAGTGATTTTTGGAGGTTCGGCCACTTAATGCTTGAAACCTGGATTCACGGGGTTGTTGGCCTTATAGCGAACATCATGATAAAACTACCGATGGAAACGGTAAAGAATACAAAATGACAAGCTAGAGTTACTATGACAAAAAAATCAGTTATATCCGTTTTCATTGATATGTAATTGTATTTGCTATAAAACTTGTAATGAAATCAAATAAGTAAAAAGATATGTAGAAAACGAATATAACTGAAGTAAATAATTTCTCCCTTCACAGGCCTTTACACATTATTTGTGATATCAAAAATATATATTAAAGCCTACGAGAGGAAACAAGAAAAGTGCAATTTATTTCTAAAATAGTTTAATTCTTCTTAATCAAGCCCTTTTAATATGATGAAGGACATATACCTCCCGCTAAAAAAATCCCACCTCCGAAATTAACAGCGAAAATTAATTTAGTACTATTTTATTGGACATTTGATGATATTTAGTCGAATCACTAAAGCAATGCTTCTTTGACCAAATCATCCGTTATTGTTGGTTTAAATAGAAAACATATATTTATTCGTTGCATATGGTTGGGACGGTCTCAGAAAAAAATATTTAAGTAGTATGCAACAAATCCTTATACACTTGTTACGCTGACAAATTAACTTTGAGAAAATGAATTAGATACATTAAAATAGAAGCATGGGAAGTAATTGTCTCACTGATTTATTTCCCTCCTCCTCAGCTTCCCTCAAGTGCTCATACTCTTACGATGGAATTAAATTCATACCGCCGTCTATAATCATACGCAGATTAGAGACTGGTATGCGATCTGATGAAGGTCAGCAGGGTCATCAACTATTACAAACATATGCATGAAATGTATTTGAAACTGCACGACTAATTGCCTTGAATTGATCATGTTATTTATTGATTGCATTTGTATATCGCAAAGGAATAACCTGTGAGTGTTGATCCATAGTGAGCAGCTAGATTTGGTTCCATCTGGTACGTCATTTCTGGTGTTCTATGCGGCCGACTAGGCACTGTCATGCACATGCTGTGAAGGCAGATGTCATTAGTCTTGTGGAGAGCGCAGGGCGTAAGCAGGTCAACAGGATCTGATGTCTATCCACTGGATCTGTCTCCATACGTCTCGACACTTTCCTGCTACTGAATTTATATCATACAGCGAGCTCACAAATCTCAGAAAGGCAGCGAATGACACCAGCGTAATGAAAATGAGACCACCAGTGTGTGCTAAATGCCAGGTAACTATCACTAGAGCCTATTCTCAATCCATGACCATCCCAGATGAAGGCCTTTAATCTGATGAAGGCCTTTAATCTATAATTGCAGAGATATACTTTCCAAATTTAACAGACACCCATAAAACAGCGTGCGAATAGTTGTGTTGACAATATTGTACGACAAACGGACAGACAAGAGTATTCATATAAACCCAGTCAACTAGGTAGGAGTCATAGAAAATTTAATCTTTAATGATAATACATTTAGCATACGACAAGAAATGAAAGGACATTAGGAAAAATGCAGATAATGTCTAGAACTGCCATCAGTTGTATTTAAAACAAATATCAACGATAAAACGTACTAATGCCAACATCTATACTGCATGCCAATTAATAAGTCATGTGATTTTAAGGAAGTAAGAGGAGGAATGAAACCAAAGCAACCACTGTGTGCGCCTAACGATGTATGTGAGTTAATAATGTGAACATGCATTTGAGTGGTATCTTTATCACAGTGCAGAATTGCATATTACGAACATTGCTTAAATCATGAAAATTGTGTGCTGTACTCAACCTCACTGAAATTAACAATTAGTGGCTTTGTTAACATAATATTACATTTTCATGTTAGACATATGATACTTTGCAACAAAATCAATGGATCAGCACTACTCTCCCATCTTAAAGCAGCAGATGGAACGAAAGCATGAACCTGAATACGTATAGTTTCACTTAATACCAAATGTCTGTCTATCTATCTATCTATCTATCTATCTATCTATCTATCTATCTATCTATCTATCTATCTATCTATCTATCTATCTATCTATCTATCTATCTATCTATCCAAACATACATACCTGGCGTCTTCTTAAAATATTTACATTTGTTTTACTGTTACACTGATACATGAGAAACATATAAGTTGTATGATAAATTAGGGTAAACATAATGAAGAAATCATCTAGAAATTGAGGCTACAAGCGATAAGAGTATTAATATCCATAATGATATAATGAGCGATGAATATTGTATAATAGTATCCTGCACTATATACGAGAGGTATTTGAAACCTTATGTATTTATGGACAGTATATCAGTCCTTTCCCTGAAAGTAGTTCACATTCACCTTTAAATACCTCTTTCTCCCAATTGAGCGCTATGTTATATTCACTTTTGGCATGTTCTTCATACACTGGGACCTATGTACTACTGAACGAATAATCATATGTCCCTCCGCTTATCGTTGATAAATAGACTCAGTAAATGATCACTTAGAGATAAATCAGTGCCACATGAATCAATTAGAGATAATTCAGTGCCACATGAATCACTTAGAGCAACATCAGTGCCACATGAATCAATTAGAACTAAATCAGTGCCACGTGAATCACTTAGAGCTAAATCAGTGCCACATTAATCGCTTAGAGACAAATCAGTGTCACATGAATCACTCAGAGCTAAATCAGTGCCACATTAATCATTTAGAGACAAATCAGTGTCACATGAATCACTTAGAGAAAATCAGTGTCACATGAATCACTTAGAGCAGCATCAGTGCCACATGAATCAATTAGAGCTAAATCAGTGCCAGACGAATCACTTCGAGCTAAATCAGTGCCACAAGAATCACTTAGAGCAGCATCAGTGCCACATGAATCAATTAGAGCTAAATCAGTGCCAGACGAATCACTTAGAGCTAAATCAGTGCCACAAGAATCACTTAGAGCTAAATCAGTGCCACACGAATCACTTAGAGATAAATCAGTGCCACATGAATCACTTAGAGCAAATTCAGTGCCATATGAATCACTTAGAACTATATCTGTTCAGTGGAAATAGAATGTGCTCATTTTTGGACTATACTATTATTCTGGAACTATTGTGAATAGCTCATTGCAGATGAATTCATTTCTGGTTTTAAATATATACGGATTGTTTAGTTTCTTTAAAACTTTCGCAGATCGTTTCGCTCTATACTCCTAATATTGCGACGATTTTCATAAGATATCCCACTTGACGGATCGTATCACTAATTTTGCCTCGGAAGTGCCTACCCCTGTGAACTAGTCCAACTAATGGAAAGTTTCTGAATTATATTAGAACAGTCAAAACCCCATCAGCCAATAAGTTATTAATCCAAAGGTGCAATTAAATTTTATTTTTAAGATTACTATTGGAAATCATCAAAATATATGTCAGCACTTACTTATCACTCATATGTAATTTTATGATCTTGACACACTCAGGTCACCTAGGCAAAATCTAACGAAATATATTCTGTACAATTTACAACATGAATAAAAAAAATACACAAAATAAATAAAATCATATACAAGGAGTTACAAAAGAATTATATATTCATAAAGCCTCCAAGGCACTCGACGAAGATGCATTCTTTCAATGATCGATGATATTATCGAGAGGAATAAAGAACTTCGCTATAAATTATCTTTGGAAAATCTACTCCAATCTCTGATTTAATTTATTCACGAGATGCTTTATTCTTATTTCTTTGAATATTGCGGATTATATATCCGTCATGGTCTCGGTGTAGTTAATTATAGACTGCTTGTTGATCTATTCGCAGATGTATCAGACACGCAAGTCTGGGCCTCTAAAATTCAGCTGTAATCAGTAATATTGTCATGGGATATGGAAGGTCCGTTGCTGTCATTAACACTGCGACAATGTAATATAAAATAAAATCACTTGATAAAACACATTTTAACAAATCCATTGACCCTTGATTATATTACCACCAAGAACACCTCACAATTAGCGGTCACACCTGTCTGGAATGAATTAAGGTCAGGAACTAGGTCAACATTATGTTATACGGAAAGAGTCGGGCTAAACTGATTTTCTGAAAAAAATTCCAAATCAAAGTATACAAGACTACATTATAATAGCATGTAATATAGTAAACCAACTTAAACTGACAAACAAACAATTAAATTAAAATAAATATAAATTATATCAGATATAATTAACACGTCCCCATTGAGAAAAGAAATATTAATGTGATAAAGTTTTTTTTTTAAAAAAACTTATATTAATTATACATAAAGCTGAGCAGAAACATAATAACTCTTATGAACTATACACGGTGTACATTAAATAATATATTCTATACATGGGAAAATTCATCTGCTGTAAAATGTTCAATTCTCTTGATGTTTCTAATGTCAAGATTATGTTCCTGAAACAAACAAAAAAACTTATTAATCTTTGATTTTTATTTTTCCTTAAAACTGTTCCAACCTCAATATCACTTGCATCAACTGACAATTTGAATGATTGGCTGAAAGTTTGAACTTTAAGTATGGTTTTTAACTTATCAAAAGAATCCTGACATTTTTCGGTCCAAGGAAACTTGTTTTTCATGTATGTACATTTTTCAGGAGTTCACCAATTATGAAAAATTGGAACAAAATTTCCTAAATTATCCATTAATAGCTAAAAAAATCTCATCAGTTGTTTTTTACTAACAGGTACGGATAATTCAGAGATAGCCATGATCTTAGAGATTTTTAAATTGCACTCAAATGTTGTGTATTTTCATTTAATTTAAATATCGCTTGGATAAAACAAATGTATGCATTAAGAGATTCTTTCATGTGCATGTATGTGGAGGATTATGTGGGATGATAAAATGGTGTTACACAGTTTTAGAGGCATATTATAAACTACTAATGCAATCAACCAGCAGGTAGGAGTTACTACTTAAAATTGATATCTCACTGAGGCCATAGATATATTTAATTTTTCGTACTTGAATTAGGTCAAAACTATTTGCCACCATATAATCATGAAATTTCAAAGAATACAATAAATAGAAAGTCTTTGTTTAATCTGTTACATTTTGTTTCATTTCTATTCAGATGGCCGTGATAACGTTCTGAAATTAATCCACAAAGAATATCAAGATTTCAGCATCTAAGAGCATAGAAGATTAATGTACCCAGAAGTTTCGAAAAGTTGAATTTATGCATGATCAGAAAGTATTCTATACGAGTGACTTTAAAGTACATGTGTTAAGAATTCATTCTTACAGATGTAATAACTATGGATGGTTTAAAATAAAAAATTAGAGAAATTCCATTGATTACCATGAATATAGAGAATGATACTAAACATGTTTTCAGAAGAACTCAGATGTCTTGTGTTTTGTACGATACAAAATATTCGTAGACAAATTGATGAGAAAAACGTAAGGAGAAGGGCAGTTAACTGATGTTCTTTTTTATTATATCGTCCACAAACCAAAGTACACACAAATACCACTACATTGCAAGGATAGCAGGTACAGTCTGCCCTGGGTCACATATCCCAGAGATCTAGGAAGTGTTAGTGCAAAAGCATTTTGTTTCGTCAGGACTGGAGCAGGTATAAATTCATCTAAAGAAGGATGTTCACTAGAACAATAGTACCATTCGGTAAGTATCGGTAGAAAGCGGATTCCAAGTTTTTCATTGTTGAAGAACCAAATGACAGGAATCTTCAGGAATATCTTCTTTTGAAGACAAATAATAATAATAATAATAATAATAATAATAATAATAATAATAATAATAATAATAATAATAATAATAATAATAATAATAATAATAATGAGGATTTTGTATAGCGCCTAATCTTTAGAAGCTCTAAGCGCTTTACACCATCAATAATGATATGACTATGCTACAGAAAAACAAATGACAAAAACAATGAAATTGGAAAACATAAAAACATGCTGAAAACATATAAGATACAAAACATTATTTGGTCTCTAAGTTTGTTTAAGAAAGACCATGTTAACAGACCAGAAACTTACATTTATCGTAATGCAAGCATTATATGTGGTGCAATATTCACACGATCGGGATATAGTGCGCCAGCACTTAACGTAACACAGATTCAAAATACAGAAACGTGGGCATTGATGAAACTTGTGGGCGTTCGCCTTGCAAAGTAAACCAATCAAAATGTCGTAGACTGTGTATCATTAGGTGTAAAATGATTTCAGGTGTTAAACAAAGATCGTTTGTATGAATAAACATGATTTGTGTGCTTTATCATGTACATTGTCCAAGCAATTTGTTCTGAAACAGATGGTGTCTTGAAGCTGTGTCCAAAATTTAAAATGATAACTAAGATGCACAGTTCAGACCTTTAGATGGACGACAGTGATTTAGTTTTTGTACAAAATGCCGATTGGACATTTTTAAAATTAACGTTTGATTATTTGGAATCTGAGATCAGTGGCACTATAATTTAAGTTACTATGTAATATAAATGGTGATGACTGAAGTAAAATGGAAATATTTAGCATTACAAACCCTTAGATGTGAGGGAATATTTAACGTTTAAACAATATACAGATTGGCCATGATTAGGAACTTATATATATATATATATATATATATATATATATATATATATATATATATATATATATATATATATATATATATATATATATATATATATATATATATATATGGCACCTTAAATGAGGCTACAAACATCATTTTAGTGGTAATGTTTTGGGAATGTGTTGCTAATAACTTTTGTGAGATACCGTGATAAGCCAAACAGATGTATCTCCCTTGATCTGACCACCATGTTTTGCGCATGGATAGTTTTCTTAATGTTGGTTCAGACACTTGCCATCATTCCCAATTGAATCTAAGCTAATTTGTTCGGTGGTAATGATATCGCTCGAGTCAGAGGTTATCGAAAGTTTTTTATTTTATTTTGTTCAATTAATATTCAATCTGTAAATGTAAGTAAATAAGTATCACTTCCATTAAAGTCAGTTCTTACATAAACAACCTCCATCAACCAAGATACTCTCCCATAATGTTTGTTTGATTAGGATTTTTAACGTAGCTTTAACAATTTTTCAGTCATATCGCTACGATGTCTGCTGTGAGGCAGTTTATAGTGATGTCTAGCACTGAGGCATCATGCCGCAGACATGTAGCATGATGTCCCACCCAGTCACATTATCCTGACACCAGGCCGACCAGTCCTAACACTAACCTCTTAATGCTGAGCGTCAAGCGAGGCAGCTGTTAGTACCATTTTTGTAAGTCTTTGGTATGACTCGGCCGGGGGTCGAACCCACGACCTCCCGCTTCCGCGGTGAACGCTCTAACCACTAGGCCACTGGAGTGGTTCTCCCATAATGACAGTGAGTGCTGAACTCAACAATACATTTATGAGGGAAAAAGGACTTAATCATCCATATTGTCAGGTATATGATCACAGTAATACCTTTTACGAATACTGGAATCAAGCCACCAACAAGTATTTAATTTGTATTAACGCCAATAACAATACATATACATTGACGACAACGTGTGTGGCCAATTCACGGAGAGGGAACATAACTTTACTGAGCACATAACACGACTGTATGTTTAGACGGTTAGAAATCATTTATCTTAACATAAAGGTAAACGAAATGCATTTGCAGCTTTTATTAAATTCATTGAAGCGATATCTTCCGCCATGTGCTTGACATTTTTCAAGTTGAGAAGACTAAACTGGCTATCAGATGGATTGCACCTGTACTTCAATTTCGGGCAAGTTCTAATTTTTCAGTGATGATTGAATGTTCGGCTACTTTATTCTTGAAACATGGACTGATGGTTGTTAGGCTTTTAGCGAACATCATGATAAAATTATTCAATAATGAGCATGGTAAACAATACATGAGAAGTCATACTTACTACCACACAACAAATCAATAAATCAATTATTTTTTAATTCACTAGCAGGAAAAACTACAACGGAATCAAACATTACAATCAGTAAATATCCTTTCCTTTCAATAAGGTTTCATGTTACACATTTTATTCGTGAAATCTAAGATAAGAATGGCTGCCGTACGGTTCACAACATGTGACGCAATGTGCTCTTCTCAAGTTTTGTTATAATTAAATATTGTGATCTTGCTTTATTCACGCACATTTCACGTGACACGAAAGTAAGAAAACAACAACAAAAAAAAGCCCCAACTGTATGACATCTACTGGACCATCGCGCTTATTCAGTTGAACCACAAACGCAATACTTTGCTGACCTATTTGTTGGCTATTTGTGTTCACAAATATCAAGATGTTATTATTTTTTTAATTGTTATCCATATTTATAAATTGTTATCCATATGTATAAATTGTTATCCATATTTATAAATTGTTATCCATATTTATAAATTGTTATCCATATTAATAAATTGTTATCCATATTTATAAACACTACAAAAATATTAAGTAATATGAATATACTCTTTAGAAACGTTTAATACGGACGGTTTCACTTTGACAAATTTATCTCAGTTGCAAGATAAATAAAACTATAAGAATGTAGGCAACTGTTATAAGCCAGTATGTTCCCTTTTAGCTCGCACTCCACGCGTGCTCCAACGGTGAAGCTGAGTCCATATTACTGTCTTAAGTGATGCCAACTTTGAGACCAGTTTATTCTCGGTGGAAATTAACAACAGCAATAACTCTTAGAAACATAAGCATTACTGATTTTACTAACTGTACGGCTAATTTGCATTCAAAGGATTGTGTCGTTTATTACACGCAGATATTAAGTGCAAAAGGTGCAGGGTCTGTTTGGAATATCGCAGGGGCGAAGGTTTTGTTAGTCAACAGGCGCATATTCAGCTGAGATCCACGTTATACACCAGAATTTCATCAATTAATGCGAGACCACTTACATTTACATTCTTGTGTCCGAAGTTCTATATCATTGTGATTTATGTGTCGCCAAGTCTAATAAGAGGTAGACCTCTGACGTCAATTTGTAGGAATTAAATCATTGGTGAATATGTACATATTCTTATAATGAACACTACTTAGATGCTCAAAAGTTCACAACTATACAGTTGAAAACTACAAGACTAGATGCGTTTAAAGATTCCATGATGTACTGCATCGACGTGTAAGTAAATTCTTCAAATGAGAGTCACGCGAGCACTTTGATTTAAAAAAACGTGCGTTTTTAGTTGAGCACCATTTTCTTTACGTCGTGTTGAGAAAACCCGTTAATATTTATATCAATACTGTTCTCAAGTAATTATCCTACACTATATACATCTCTATGCAAACCGGAGTGACAATTCCGATAGAAAACGAACCATCACATTGATATCTCAAGATGCTTCTTTAGACTATAAATACATTAATTCTAAATTTAATTTTGTTTCTTTAGACTATAAATACATTAATTCTAAATTTAATTTTGTTTCTTTAGACTATAAATACATTAATTCTAAATTTAATTTTGTTTCTTTAGACTATAAATACATTAATTCTAAATTTAATTTTGTTTCTTTAGACTATAAATACATTAATTCTTAATTTAATTTCAAGCCACTAAAGATTTCGAGACTTATTGAGTTCACATTATTCTAACACTGTGGACAAACAGAGGTAATTTTTTAACTACCTTTTTATGATGTAATCAATCGTAAAATATACTAATTTCAAACATGTGAAGTGAAATGAGGAATTTAGAAATAAATCTACATCAAAACTGTCATCAGCTCTTTTTTTTAAACAGAGAAACCAACAATTAAATGTACCTGTACCAAAACCAATTCTTGCAGTCTAATTAGAAAAAGAAATGGTATTCAAGCTGTAGATAAATGGAATGAAACTTTTACCTTGGGTATTTATTCCAGATGATGTCTTTGAGATAATGCTGACAATCAAGGAAACGAATAACAACGAGAATCACGACTAAACAATTGAAAGACTTGGATGGGTTTTGTGAACACTTTTCAGATCGAAATGGTTAAGCAAACTAAAGTTTACGAGCAGGATTTACAGAAAGAATCACATTTATATGAATTAGATGGGGAACATGAAATCTGTTGAAGGAATGTATTAAATCTATATATCTCTCATCGTGGCTACATTATCAAAAAAATATTTATTGAACTTAGATGAATTTGGAAGACCATTAGAGAACTTTATAAGTTTAAAACAGGCTGTATGAGATTAACATTTCATGATTATCCCAGTACGTAGATATATACAACAAAACGTACTTAACATAAGGCTACAACAATACAAGTAAAATCTCCGTATAGCTGGTTAGCATTGATATCATTATATTGCATATTCATATGAGTCACAAGGAAACTAATGGAAGGGATCTACCCAAGCATATAGATATATTCCTGTTTGATTGTGCAGTTATTTAAACACGCATGTGCAAATAGTGCTAGTTTATGATATTTACTGTCACTTTATTGATTTTATGATTACATTGATCTGGATAAATAACGTGATTGCTAGAAGCGAAAGGAGCTGTAATCGTCAAAATAATTATATATATGCAATTACAGAATATTGCTATAAACGTTTTACTCTGTATAACTGTTATTTACAACAACGTTTCTAGCACTGACACGTTTGTTTAATGTGCGTCAGAGTGACATACACTTTATTAGTTCCATACACTTATTTTAATTCTTTTATACTTTAATTATGTAAGCTGAGTTTATAAACACTGTAAAGCATTTTTCCCTTTTCAATTAAAGCATATTTTATTACCATTATAGCGAAATGAATATAGAGGGGTTGAACAACATGTTGTCTATCTTAGATACAGCCTATCTAGTACATGCAATCATTATGAAAAATATAGTGGTGTTGGGTGACCATGAGTAATATGAAACATTACGCATTAAGTCTAGGTTGTACACACTGTTGGGTTAACAATCACTAATCAAACAAAAAAACGGAAAGAAGATACAATCATGTCTATATCTTAAAACCCAATACCCAAAATGGTTGAAACTGTGTTAGCTAAAACTGATATAGGTTTTTCTCGCAGACAATGATCGGATCAAACAGAAAACATTATTAACAAAATGTATGACTCAAATATAAAAACACTGTCAGCTGATTTTTCCTGTTTCAATTAGTCATTCTAAAACCAAGTATCTAAAGCAAATAAACTGTTGTCTGATAAGTTTCGAAATTAGGAGACAGATTAAGGAAAACAGTTGAAGTCCTGAATAGAAAAGTGCAGCCAAAAACATTTTTATAGTAATTTAAATCAATAAATACTAAACGCTGTCTCTTTTCTGTCTGGAGATGTGAAAGGAAAAATAATCGCATCTTATTTTATCACAATCTCTTTATTGGAGTTGCAACCAATTACGAGACTAAAATTAATATTTATAAACAGATCAAACGCTATAGATGTTTGAGGAAGAATTAGAGAGCAACACTTTATTATATGCATCATATTATTTGAAAACGTAAAACATATCTTGAGGTAAAAACATCAACGATCTCGGTTCCAAAAAACATGTCAGCCCCCAACGTCAAAATAAATGTTTGAAGATTTATATGGTCAGTAACTTGTAGTAGACCAAGTTTATATATGTATGTTAATTGTTGTAGAAGTTGTCATCAAAATCGTTACTAATATGCGATAATTAAACTTACTAGATAACTGATACGTTGTAGAGTACATTGTGCTGATATTAGAGTGCGCGCTATTTATTTCTGTTTTAATCTGACACTTTACGACAATTTTGGTCTTCACTCGAGTATCTTTCACAACATCCGATTTTTCCGCTTCTTGACACACGTGACATGTATCAAACTGTAAGTAATGGTTCAGGAATATCATTTTATATGTCGTGCTTAAAACGAATTTCCGACAGATAAAACTATTTTGTAAAAAGAAAACTTTTTAAAAAATTTGTCATGATAAATTAAAACATACTTTTAAATCAATACTTTCCTAACCGGTTTACTCAGAAAAGTTTGTACATACCGAAACTACCAAGGTACTTCTACGTTAAACAGTTCAATGATGCGTACCATCACAACAAATATTGCAGTAAACTGGCATACCTGTAACAGGTACCGTCATTGATAGCATTAAGAAAAATACCATCTATAGCGGTACCGTGACAAATTTGGTCTGTAACACACGGTAATGTTATCACTTTGATGTACTTTGACACACTCTCCGTGACAATGGTTCTGATAGGTGCGTTATCAGGAAGAAAAGAAAAACGGATAAAAGTTTTGGTCATGGATATTTCTTCTTGTTTCTAAAGACCATTAGGGATGATTCGCTCGTCTTGGTAAGCCGGGAGAGAGATACAGAGAGGAGGGTTGGTATGCGTTTGCGACTTAGAATTGGAACTTTTGAAATCAAGCAAAGTAGCATTTCATTTTAAAAAGAAGACACAATATTGTCCGTATTAAACATGCCTTCCTTAACAATAGGAACCTTTATTAAGAGAGAGACGAAACGTGTCTTCAAGATCTTTCAAAGTAACAGTAAAATACTATATGCATTTATTCGACCTTTATAAATCAGTACTAATCGTAAATTGTAAATACACTCAGTGAAAATCAAATCGTAAAATTAAACTAGAATGATCCCAAATTGTTTTATGATCCATCTGACAGCTAATCTAAAACAATTCAGACATCTTTAGTTTGCGTGGAAAGAAAGATACTATATTTGAATGTGTACAGTCCTGCCGGGAAGCTCGTGTCTTTCATTTTCTAGAGACCAGAGAGTACAGCCAAAAGACAAAAAATAATACAATCTTGAAAGTTTAGATTCTATGATAGATACAATTAACGTCACACCTCTTTGACGCGTTAGAAAAATTAAATCATCTAAACATTTTTCAAGAAAGCCATAGTTCTGAACTTAAAACATGTGACAATCTACAAGTGAAAAGCATCCTTCTACATTGGAAAAGGAATCAACCTAATTGGAGTCAATTTGGTCACAACATTGAGTGAATGATTAGTCCGGACAGCTGAAAACCGCTTATTACTTGCTAAACTCAGGATGAATAGAAAAAAAGTAATGCAAAAAAAACTTTTATATAAAAATTGTATTTAGATAATTTAGATAGATTTCAAGACGATGATCATTTTCGATTAGTCTGCAAACATGTGAAATTGGAAATGAAAATGATAAAAAAAAGCTATTTTTCTGTATAAAGAATCGACGAACCTTGGCTAGCGAGAATGGGGTATTGTATTCTGTCCACGTAAAGAGCTTCATTAAATAAAACTTCGAGCTACCTAACAGTGGATGCCTTGTTAATGAAATCCGCTGACGTAATGATTTGAATAACGTCAATTAGACTTATAAGAATTAAATGATCATGGCTGGGTGTCCATGCCAAAATTGCTACCTAAAACACAATTTTAACATAAAGTCCTTCGGTAATATTTAAACATCGCAAAATACCCAGCCAAAGCCATTTACTCCTATAAATATAATAACTGAGCACCACCAACTCCCCAAAATAATAAGATAAAAAAATAATAAATAATGAAACCGATTTTAAATTGATAAGCTTCTACGTGTGAGGGATTCTTGGTTGAGAAGGTGTAGTCACTCACTGCTTTAAATAAAATACTGGAATGTACAAAACTAAGAATGCTATGTAGAGTTTGCAAATTACCCTTCAAATACACATGGCAAAGAAATAAGTGGAAGACGAACAGAAAGTCAAATATATCTCTATTTTTAAAAAAATTATGTCTTTGTATGTAAATTTTCAAATAAAACGGCCACATTTTCAAAGCCAATTAATGCAGTTGGGTATGAATTCGACAGAAGTCTTTAATCTTTGAAAACTCAACACTATTGTTTGGGAAACAGACTTCTCATGACCAATAAATCGATTGAAGTAGTACGAAAAATGAGTTTAAACGATGTTTCAAAGGTACAAAAGAGAGGGGTGTATGGCATATTTTCTTACGTATAATTGAACACACACAAACATATAGTTATACATACATACATACATACATACATACATACATACATACATACATACATACATACATACATACATACATACATACATACAAACATGCATACATTCATACATGCATACATACATACATAAATACATACATACATACATACATACATACATACATACATACATACATACATACATACATACATACATACATACATTATCTATCTATCTATCTATCTATCTATCTATCTATCTATCTATCTATCTATCTATCTCTCTCTCTCTCTCTCTCTCTCTCTCTCTCTCTCTCTATATATATATATATATATATATATATATATATATATATATATATATATATATATATATATATATATATATATATATATATATATATATATATATATATATATTGTGATGTGCCAAATTTTCGGTCAACCTATTAATAAACCATTAGATGTGGCCAGCTAGCCATTAGTTAGATTTAGGAGACATTTCGTGCAAGAAAGGTGCCTGTAAAGGCTAGCCGAACGCTGTACTAATTAACACGTTGTTTATACAGGAGCCAGTACTGACCGACGGCGACCTTGAAAAGTTTCATTTTATCACGAAAATGTCAGAATTGAGAGAAAACAGAGATTCTGTTACTTAACATGCCCATGACGTAAGCGACTTTTAGAGGGAAGCGGGAGAAAATACATTTGATTTTGATTGGTCGTGGTTAAATAAGGGGTGTAATTTACACGAGAAATCTTTAGAACATAATATCGCACTAGCTAAATTAGAATTCAGTCTTTAAAAATTTCTCTGCAAGGGAGGAGGAGGTGTAGAATTATTATTAGTAGAACTCCGGATCGTATTTTAGAGAAGTACATCCGTAAAACAACGGACTAGGGGAAAAAAAAACGCCAAAACATCGGTTGAGTAACACGCAAAAGCACAAGGTATTGTCTCAATTCCATGTTTATTGTGATGCAATTAATATAATGTCTGCTTCGTTTACAGGTCTGCGTGATTTCGTTTGATACATTTGTATACTTGATTTAATGTGATATACTTGTATAATAATGTGTTTTGTATTATGAATCAGAAGTATCTGCATGAATTCATTGGGCACATTTATTTAATAATGTGCTTTTGAATTATGAATTAGAATTCTTACCTTAATTCTTAATTAAGAATGACGTAGTGTTAATTTATGTCGTAAAAACACTATGTTGAGTTATGGATAGGAAGCGTTAAGTTAATTCTTGAATTGATCATATTGTTTGAATAATGATTGTGTTCTAAGAGTTTAATGTATTACATTAGTTAATGATTTACAAGAATACATGCGAATTCACCGAATTTTGATGTCATAGATATTTTAGCGACAGTGTACAATTCAACGTCTCGCTTTGTAAGACGTTAATGTATTTGGTCAAGGCAAAACGAATTAACAAATGGTTAAACTACATTTATTTGAGGACATGTGTAGTTAATTACTAGCCGTAAAATTGTTATCACTGATAGTAATATCTGATTGTTCAACCAGGAATAATGGGCAGTTTCAACTGTAACCATTGTAACGAGGGACTTAGGTTGTTTCAATTTTCTTTTGGAAGGAAGAAAATAATTTTTTGGGAAGACGTGAAGAAGGAAACAGAGACGCACACGTTGGAAAAAAAGAATTGAGAGGTGTATACATTGACACAGTAGACAAGTCTGAGTTCAAGCGGAACACCCACGAGGGAAAAGTATCTCGAGAGACAGGAATTTCTAGAACAACATTGGATTGAACAGAGAACGTGGTTCGAGGATAACAGGTTATGAAAATCGAAGAAAGCATTGACTTCGATTGTGATACTCGATCATATGATGATTTTTAACTATCAGTAATAGAACGGCTAATTTATTTAATTCTACTTTAAATCTATTTGTAATTCGGTGAAAGTTTATTTCTAAACCGTGTGTATTCCTAATAAAAGGAAATTTCATTGTGTATGTATTTGATTAAATTGTTTATCTATCTTTACGGGGGCTCGGAGTTGTTTTGTTTAATATACCAGCTCAGGTTACCATATATTTTCTCTTACTCGAACCGGACAATTATACCGATCGTTATATCTTGTGCAATACCCCTTGACGAAGTGGGACGTAACACTTACCCTTTGACAAGTGGGGCTTATACAATATTATTCGAGTAACGCTAATGATCCGCGAGAATCTGACATATATATATATATATATATATATATATATATATATATATATATATATATATATATATATATATATATATATATATATATATATATATATATATATATATATATATATATATATATATTGGAATAATATAAGTTGGAAATAGTGTTTATATACAAGATTGACCAGATCTTTTATGATATATGTAATACTGATACCTATGCTGAAATGTATGTACCTGTATAGAATATTGTTCTTATAAATGTGGTTCCCAGTATAGACACGCATAGTCATTCATGTTAATTATATATGAATGAGTTTGCGAGGATACTTTGATTATATGTATGAAAAGTTAAAATGAGTGTCCGATAAATTCTTTGTTTGTTTTTCTTGCTGTTGTTTGACAAGAATGTTTCTAAAATTTTATATATTTTTTAATGCTTAACGCGAGCCATACTGCTTTTATAATACGAAAGTAATTTGTTATCATTAAAAGCTTCTTGTTTCTTTTCAAACAAGAAGACGTTACGATAAATGCAGACATTTTTAGTCAGTGTTTTCATTTTACTTTTATACAATTCTGTATTCGGTATGAAACTTTGTACCTGACGTGAAATTCAATCGTACCATAATTTTCAAACGGACAACCTTGTATAGTGTAGTTTCCTTCATTTTACACAGAGCGTTTGTCTAGAGGAAATGAAATATATATTGATCTACATCGTCATGCAGTGGAAACATTGATCTAAATGTGAGAAGCGTTCTAATGGCTGTCAAGAACTTAAAACTACAATCGACGAGTAATCTTCTACCTTCTTTGCGCACAATATAGTCTTTCAATAGCCGGCAATTTGATAATTGCGATGTAAACAGGTTTTACACTCAAGGACGTACTCCTACAGGTATGAAATAATTGACAGCTGTGTCTCGTGGACCATGATTGTGCCTGACAGACATAGGGCACTTATTTTAGATATTGCCACGCATTTTGCAAGTGTCGAGTTGCATTATTTATGGCACAAAAGAATATCATTATTCAAACGTCCCCAAAGTTATAACGTTTCAACACTATGGCCATTTTAACAAATGTTGTTCCTGCTGTCTTACGTATTTTGCATTCATTTTTATGCTCTCATAATTCACATTAGCTGAAATGTAACTCATGTGTCGAGTTATAAAGATCATCTTTGGTTATCTGCCCACAAAACCTCACACTGTTTAAATAGTTTTGGCAGGTGGTAATTTAGGTATATGGACACTTGGAAGGTTATATCGCGACAATGCAATTAGAGTAAAATATCATGCACAAAAACATACACCGTTAGCCAGTCTGGGATGATCCAATGACGGCCTTCTAACCCACCAAAATTCTGGTCAAGAGTCGAACGTCTCACCCACTGAACCTCCGCAGGTTGAACACAATTACTGGCGTGTATCTTTTATTAAATCGAAAATGTTAAATTGCATTTGGTAGTATCATTATGCATAAATCAAACAAGTATACATGGAAGCGCGGTGGCTCAGTGATAAGCGTGCTGGACTCGCGACCGAAAAGTGAGGATTCGAAATGTATTAATAGATCAGCCTGGAACGACTACCGTGGTGTGTCTTTGGGCAAAGCAATTTTCAACTGCCTTGGAACTTAATAACCAAACTGTTTATGTGCCTTAAAGCAATAGATCAGCAAAATCAAATCAACACTATTCATCAGCCCTGAAGTCAACCAAATGATGGGAACTTTCATGGTGATTGTATATGTTTAATTAATAGAGGATTTAAGTGGGGGTTACAACTACAGGAAATTAATCTCCTGATTAGTACGATATAAGTTATACTTAGAGTATGTATTTAAAAAATAAATGGTTTATTTGGTTATCTGCCTTTTTGAAAATTCGACAATATTCGGTTATTCTTCGCTAGTAAGCTCAACATAGCAATATGCAAGGGGCATCACGAAAGATTTTATTTTGAAAAGAATGAAACAATATGATAAATGACAACTTTATGATAGAAACTCGTGATATCCCTGCAGCATTTAATGCAACGGATGCTTTCATTGGTCGATATATGACCAGTAGCTGCTGCTTATACTTCTAAAAATACGCGCGATCAACCAAGTGGAAATGTATAAATAGAAAATAGTGGCCATCAGTATTTGCTATCTAAATTGGAAAATTCGTTTGGAAACTCCCTTTCAGAAACTGAAATTGACCAAACGCTCGTTGAGGGGATAGATAGGACGATTTTTTGCATTATTAGTCTGAATAGACACACCAGTAAAGATTTATCGTCGTTATGTGTATCCACTGCTGATTTTGAAGTCGGTAATTATTACTGCATTTAAAAAGAGATTGTTCTTAATTAAATGTGTATGTGTTCATGTGTGTTTGTATGTGTGTGTTTGTGTATGTGTGTGTATGTGTGTGTGTGTGTGTGTGTGTGTGTGTGTGTGTGTGTGTGTGAGAGAGAGAGAGTGAGAGAGAGAGAGAGAGAGAGAGAGAGTTGAAGATGCAGTTTGTATACTAAAAAGGACTTTCATCAACGCCAACATCATGCTAAGTTTGAAAACAAGTAGAGACGATTGGTCTTCATCCCGATATGTCCAGATTGCTCGATAATTTATTGTTTTATGTTAATGACACAAACAAACCATGCATAAGAAGACGCAGCCATGCGTTATATACAGGTCGATCCATTGTTTCGATTCAAATAAATAGCTAATTCTTTACGACGAAGGTTTGCAAAGTCTGATTAAAAAGTCTTTAAAGCTTTTAAATATAATCCATCATGCTTGATAAAAACAAACACTACCAATTAAAACGAATTTTCTTTCTTTTCGACTTTGTTCTTAAAGTTATTAACCTGACTGCTCTTATATACCTAATGAACCTTCAATGACTGGTACTACAATATCCCGTCTTAAGTCAGTGACAGCGCTTGAAACGACAGATTACTCTCTCTCTCTCTCTCTCTCTCTCTCTCTCTCTCTCTCTCTCTCTCTCTCTCTCTCTCTCTCTCTCTCAAACACACACAGGCACATAAAGACATAAATAAACACAGATATTTCCTCTCTTTCCATCACCCCCACCCACCCCACCCCCACCCCCAACCCCCGCCGCCACGCACTCACACATATAGACACACATCAGTCAAAATTACTTTCACTGTTTATTTGTTTTCAGCTATATACGTATTTTTTTCTAAAGACATCCAGAAGAAATGATAGGTTTGAACTATGACCAAATACGACCCATCGCAAAATTCAAAAGTCCCTTGGCTTGTCTATGCCAAATAATGCTAGTTCAACAATTAAAAAGAATTATCTAACGCTCGACAAGATTTCAAAGATAAAAAGGAGAGAAAAAACATATAAAAAAGAATTGAAGACATGATTATAAGCTCAGAATTGTAGTTTTTAAGACGTTAGGTAGGCATTGATCTTAATATGTTAGTGTCGAACATGGCATTTTTAGACCATAGTTTGTTAGAAAACCACGATAAACCACAATCTTCAACATAATGTTTAAAATAAAATAGATGATGAGAAAATTGACGGTCCGCTTATTGAGAATTGTAATCTGCATTTTTAATTCCTATTTGTCAGACTGTTCAATAAAACATTTTCTGAGACATTCATACCAATATTCTGGTTTCAATTCCTAATGTAAAAATAATTATAACACTAATGCCAATTATCGAATTTGTAATATTGTAGAGGAGGAAAGACAGCTGCTAGCACACAATAGGACATACTCGTTTTGTAATCATATATATACATGGACCCAGACCAATCCGAAGCATTTAAATTATGTATTTGATAAAGAGGTCATTGGAAACCGGTATATATATATATATATATATATATATATATATATATATATATATATATATATATATATATATATATATATATATTTGGATATAGGTAATAAAGATCACTTGATATTGGTAATAGAGATCATAAAATATCGGTAATAGAGATCATTGGATATCGATAAACGCCCAGATATTATTATTTCAACTGTTTGCGTAAGCGTTGTTAATATCTAAATGCAGTCATTAGTTGTGACTTCAATATTATTTGTTTCAGGTTCACGTGGTGCTAAATGTTGGCTTGACTTGACATATCCATGACTACTAAATTTCAGAATAACAGTCATGATATGGTAATGAAGAATATCATGACATTTACATTTCCGTTTTTCGAGTTAACACACTTCATGTATAACTTTCACGTGTAGCCTTTGTTTCTTCTACTACGTACTTAAAACATGAAGCAGTTAATTATAGTTAAGATTGAACATGATATAAAATTAAATGTGTATGTGTTCATGTGTGTGTGTGTGTGTGTGTGTGTGTGTGTGTGTGTGATAGAAAGAGAGAGAGAGAGAGAGAGAGAGAGAGAGAGGAGAGAGAGAGAGAGAGAGAGAGAGAGAGAGAGAGAGAGAGAGAGAGTTGAAAATGCAGTTTGTATACTAAAAAGGACTTTCATCAACGCCAACATCATGCTAAGTTTGAAAACAAGTAGAGACGATTGGTCTTCATCCCGATATGTCCAGATTGCTCGATAATTTATTGTTTTATGTTAATGACACAAACAAACCGTGCTTAAGAAGACGCAGCCATTCGTTATATACAGGTCGATCCATTGTTTCGATTCAAATAAATAGCTAATTCTTTACGACGAAGGTTTGCAAAGTCTGATTAAAAAGTCTTCAAAGCTTTTAAATATAATCCATCATGCTTGATAAAAACAAACACTACCAATTAAAACGAATTTTCTTTCTTTTCGATTTTGTTCTTAAAGTTATTAACCTGACTGCTCTTATATACCTAATGAACCTTCAATGACTGGTACTACAATATCCCGTCTTAAGTCAGTGACAGCGCTTGAAACGACAGATTATTCTCTCTCTCTCTCTCTCTCTCTCTCTCTCTCTCTCTCAAACACACACAGGCACATAAAGACATAAATAAATACAGATATTTCCTCTCTTTCCATCACCCCCACCCACCCCTACCCCCACCCCCGCCGCCACGCACTCACACATATAGACACACATCAGTCAAAATTACTTTCACTATTTATTTGGTTTCAGCTATATACGTATTTTTTTCTAAAGACATCCAGAAGAAATGATAGGTTTGTACTATGACCAAATACGACCCATCGCAAAATTCAAAAGTCCCTTGGCTTGTCTATGCCAAATAATGCTAGTTCAACAATTAAGAAGAATTATCTAACGCTCGACAAGATTTCAAAGATAAAAAGGAGAGAAAAAACATATAAAAAAGAATTAAAGACATGATTATAAGCTCAGAATTGTAGTTTTTAAGACGTTAGGTAGGCATTGATCTTAATATGTTAGTGTCGAACATGGCATTTTTAGACTATAGTTTGTTAGAAAACCACGATAAAACACAAGCTTTAACATAATGTTTAAAATAAAATAGATGATGAGAAAATTGACGATCCGCTTATTGAATTGTAATCTGCCTTTTTAATTCGTATTAGTCAGACTGTTCAATAAAACATTTTCTGAGACATTCATCCCAATAATCTGGTTTCAATTCCTAATGTAAAAATAATTATAACACTAATGCCAATTATCGAATTGTAATATTGTAGAGGAGGATATTATTCACGTGAAAGACAGCTGCTAGCACACAATGACATACTCGTTTTGTAATCTAGCGTTCATTTTTTTATTGGGATATATGCATGACGTATTGTCAATTTTGTATTCAATTAAGCACGTATTAAACCTAATTAAGTTCAGCGTAAGTTATATATATATACATGCCGTAGACCAAGCTTATTACATATCCACATGTCACGGGGCAATTGTTAAATGTGTAATATTTCCACATGCCACTAGGTAATTGCTAAATGTGTAAACTTTCCACGTGCCACGGGGATATTGCTACATGCGTGATATATCCACATGCCAGGGACCAATCGTTATTGATTGTTATCGTTATCTACTTGCACATGATAATAAGGGAAGATTTCCATCCACTTGCTTTTGCACAAAATGTCGTTCATTCGGATCTATACTCTTATTATTGCTTAATTAATTGTGCTTGTTTTCATATCCCAGAACATAGTCGATGTAATGTTTCTCTTTTGTTTAAATCAAATAAATTCTCTTAAGATAAGACAAGGTTTTTTTTAAACAAATTAACTCCAAGCCCTGCGAGTAAATAAACACTTAAACTTTTGGAGTCCATGTACAGAAATTATTCTTTACTCATAAAGACACGAATATTTAGGCATTAAATTGATCAAGGCACGTCATCAGAAGAGATCATCCCATAGCAAACTTGCACAAAGATTTTATTTTTTGAATGTATGTGCAAAAATATCGAAGATTTATTTTATTAGGGTGGTAATTTAGTTAATATGCACCTTTCCGTTTTGACCTGTTTTAAGCGAAAATGGCGCCAATGTTTGTATATTGATTGAACAATTTAGGGTTACTTGAAGACTAACATCCCTTTTGTTGTTTGCCGTCAAAAGTTCTCATCAAGGAGCATGCGTCTGTGAATCTCTTCCCTTCCGGCGAGTTCCAAACATTTCTTCTATGGTCACTTTGATTTATAAGAAGCCAAATTCATGAATTAGATTCCGAATATCTCGAAACAGAAATGGTTTAAAAACCTTTCAGGAACGTTAATAAATTATTTACTGATTCGTGTATTTCCGCATGTGATCGTTATCACTGGTTCGGTCAGGTACAGACACGTGGGTGCTTTGAATAAACCCTATTTTTATGAACATTTGCACAATTTTGGAGCTTAATCAATACTATATTTATTCTCATTATCAAAACAAGGGTTTGCGGCAAAATCTAAAATCAGAAGTGTTATATTATGTGCAGAAATGTAAAATAAAGAAACTCATGGAGAACTAGGTTTGATTTTCTTAAAAAGAAATGTTAAGTTAAGAATATTACTTTGAAGTTAAGATATTAGAAATGAAGTTTTAGTGATGTGATGCTGTATTAGAAATGGCACTTATATGATCTAACTCTGGCACAGCTAAGAGTCAGTTACTCTCAAACAGGCAGCAGAACCACCTCAAAATTACAAAGGACGATAATAACCGCAAAACGGATATACCACGCAGTTTAATTATTCATCTGGTTTTTACAATAACTTCAGAACCTTGGTAGAATATGATCATACATTCATGTGACCGCGGGTCGTTAAGTCAAAAACGAGGCTTATCAATGGCTACCTTTGAAATTGTCAGGGAGCAATACCATGGGGAATATTAGAACGTTCCATTGTGTAATGAAACTGCTAAAATCCATAAATTTTAATCGTCCAATATATTCGTTCTTTGAAGAAGTGAGGCAGCTGACACAATGAAATCTTGATATATATATATCATAAGGAAGAACTGATTTTCAGAATAACGAACATTTTCTTTGCAGCCATTTGCATTCTTGGTATTCTTCATTGAGTCAGTCTAAGAACAGTCAATTTGGTTTTCGGACAGTAATTCGTAACTTGTAAATATTCTGAACTTAACGAAGTTAATTATTTCACGCCTAACCCTCCCATTTTATTCAAAATTGGTTCAAAAAGACTGTAACATAACTTCATCTATATGAATTTATTTTGATATGCTTGTACCTTGTTGTAATATATGTCTATTAAGTTTGAGGTCAATACAATGTACCTGACAAACTATTAATAATAATAATGATAACAATACTAATAATAATGATAATGTATATGTGATTGGGATTTGTAACGTAGCTTTAACAATTTTTCCGTCATATCTCGACGATATCTGCAGTGTGGCAGTTTAAAGGTCAGGAAATGGGACATCATGCCACAGACATGACGCATGTCCCACACAGTCACATTATCCTGACACCAGGCCGACCAGTCCTAACTAACCTCTTAATGCTGAACGCCAAGCGAGGTAGCTGTTAGTACCATATTTTTAAGTCTTTGGTATGACTCGGCCGGGGCTCGAACCCACGACCTTTCGCTTCCGAGGCGGACGTTCTAACCACTAGACCACCGGAGCGGTTTAATAATAATAATAATAATAATAATAATAATCACCATCTTCATCTTCGTCGTAAATGAAGAGATGTTTGTCCGTATAAATGTATGGTACTTGGTAAAATCTATTTTATGGCATATGTGACATCGAACATGAAGAACTTCATAGTTAAGTACAACTGTTCCATAAACTTGAATTACACACAACGCCTTTCCATTTTGAACGAAATGTCGCAAATCACAAGGCAAAAAATCAATTATCCTTATAAAAGTTTCCAAGAATATGCATATTATTTCAAAATATTACACGTACTTTAAACAAAATGCAATTAATATAATTATTAAAAGGACATCACCCTTCTACGAGCTTCCAGATCTTTGTTTGCGCTATCTTTACCATTGCCTTCGTCTAAATCTTCCTCACGTTTTAGAATTCCGTGTTTTGGTGTAGTTTTCATATACAGTCGAGCGTGATGCTTCTCATCCAAAGATGGCACAGAGGCGAGAGGTTGTTCAAAATCATCCATCCAGCGCACGCGTTGCCGAGGGCGCTCGATATTCGCTACTTTGTTGCCTGCCTCCGCACTATTAGTGCTAGGTGACGAGTCCACAGATGACGTAGACGATTCCTTTCTGGTTTCGGACGGAGATTCTTTATTTGTTTCTTTATATTTCGCTGATTCATTTGATTTGAAATCATGCATGTTGATTTCTCCAAGAACGGTTGCGAATGCATCTGAGCTTGGGGGAATTCTAGAATTGGCGAAGAGAATCACTAAATCATGAATTTCCTCCTCCGATTGTTCATTCATCACGGAATAGCAATAGCGTTGCAGTTATAATTCATTAGAACTGTGGTAAATGATAAATATCAAGACTGTAACATTCGGAAAGTTACAATTATCATACCATGCAGTAGTTTGTTTATCATCGGAATGCCATATATAAGAAAATTATTTCCAAGACAACATTTCCAAAAACGTTAATGACAACCGTTTTGCCATATGGACAGGTACTTCCTCTTTGTTTAATGTCTTAAGGCACTAGTCTGAATTTTCAGAACTCGTATTCACCATGGTGTCACTAGCACTGAATAGACAATGAACAATCCCTGAAAGTAGCTTCAATAAAATAAATAAATCAAAGACTAACCTTGACTCATCAATTTAGAAGTCAATATAAATCATGTACATCAATAACAAGACAAATATGGACAGATATCGTGCGGTTGATAGCACGCCTTGGTCTTTGTATATTGAATTTCAAGTGCTGATCTTAAGAAGGCTAACGGATTACAGTCCTGGCAAGTATCAAATTAGCTGACCGATTTTTGGCAGACGACAAGGCATATCTTTCCATGCGTGACCTTCTGTCTTTGTTCGATAAGGTTATATGTGGGCAACAGATTTTATGTGGTAAGGTTATTTACTTGATGTTAGTTCTATTTGGTATCACACTTTTGATTACACTGAATTTTACTGTTACCCAATCAAACATACATTGTGAAAACTTTACAAGCGACTGCCCAATTGCTTCTTGAGCAAAATCTGGAATCAAAGTCGATGTGTGTGTGTGTGTGTGTGTGTGTGTGTGTACGTGAATTATGTTCATTTAACGGGTTAGTGAAGACGGTCTTTTTGAAAGTTTACATGTAGATGATACGCAACTGTCCGTTCTTAAAGGTCAAAGTCAGTTCAAGGATACGTTACTATTAGTGTGGTGGTTGTAACTCTAAAAGTATTATTATCACATGATCGGTACACTTTGCCTATAGTGTGTGCAGTATAATAATTTTGAGGGTATACATGTGAACATATCACTTAATGTGATTCTGATTGGTCCAAATAAGCCCATGATTTTTTGTGTGCAGGATTCACCTTACTGATTGGTTGCGATCGTGGGATAACTGGTCTAACCCCACTTTGCTAGCCGCTCAGCATTAAGAGGTTAGTGATAGGACTGGTTGGCTTGGTGTCAGGAAAATGTGACTGGGTGGGACATCTTGCTACAAGTTTGCGGCAGGATGCCCCAGTACTAGACATCACTATAAGCTGCCACACCACCGATATCGTAGCGATATGACTGAAATATTGTTGAAGCTACGATAAAAATCCTATTCACACACACACCCGCCTTCTGTAAAGTTTTGTTTTCACTGAACATTTTTGTTTGCCATTGTTTTAATCGACTAGCGAAGAGGAATCGATACAAATAGTCCTTTTCAATATTGTCCATTTACTCCAACTGGGGTTTGTTATGTCATGTAAAACATATTAAAACACGAAAATGGCAAAAACCCAAGAAAAAGAACAATAACAAAAAAAAAATACTACCGGTACTGCTTAGATGATAAAGAGGGTGGCGTTGGACGCTATATATGTAGGATAGAATCCACCCTATGCACAAGTTTGATTTAAGTGTGAACTTACCGAAGTAAACAAACTCTTCTTTGTTCACCAAAGAATGAAGACATAAACCGGTCACCCCATCTGACATAACTTTATCCAACCACAGGATATTTACGCGGTATATGTGTGATGCAAGTCCGATGTAGACAGAGATTTGTACGTCTTCTGTACAACAATCGAATGTTCCAAATCAAATAATAAAAAAATTCCGGTCATAAATACATTAAAGTAAATATGTGTATTTCTGCATCTAGTAATCTTATTTTCACATTACTATTACAACAATGTAATGATCAGTCGTGGAATTTCAACGTAAAGAGTGTCACTGTGTTGTGATGGCCAAATCAAACCGGCATTGTGCACCGTATCAAACAATCACTCGCATGGGACATTTTGTGTTGATAAATTTTATGTTCTGTTTATTTGTATGGAAGCTTATTCTTTGATTTATAAAAATATAGAATATACTTTCGCTATTTTATCTTTGTTTGGCAATATTTTGTACGCACAACAAATCAAAGGTGCAACGTCTTCAGAATGAACGAAATTATTCGTTCTTCTATCTAAAATAATTTTTGTTTACTGAAATAAAACTATTTGATGAAAAGAATCTCAAATAGGTAATGATTTAATACTAAATTTATGAAACTAGTTAAATAATGTCCAAGGCTCGAAAAAGCTGGACATTATTCTACTTGTTTCATACCTTAAATATTAAATCGTTACCAATTTGAATTCCTCTATAATATATGGGAACGAAAATTGGTAAAGTATGATATACAGGTTGTACGATTCATTGTTCACCTCAAGGAGATAGATGAATATTACCGAAGTTGTTTGAAGCTGTAACTCTCAAACATTAAAACAAAATAACAACTTTGTATAGCTGTACATTGTGTTGTTTTCAAAACTCTTTCATTGACTGATTTGTCTGGCCATGTTTTGGGTCAGCATCATTCTTTGCGTGCCGACACTTTGACCCAGAAA
The DNA here is from genome assembly GCA_030141615.1 of Unio pictorum. NCBI lineage: Eukaryota > Metazoa > Mollusca > Bivalvia > Unionida > Unionidae > Unio > Unio pictorum. The sequence goes on along the minus strand of JARLTB010000360.1, from coordinate 2,140,779 downwards.
TTGTTGAGTTGTTACAGATAATGGAATTTATTTTATTACCCTGTAAAATCGTATCTCCCGAATGTATCTAGGATTGCATGTATCAATAGCAAGGCCATATCAAGAAGATCAAATACACACGTGAAGCTTACTCCCTATTTCAAGCATGACTGTAACAAGCCATTTAATCTATGATAGCTTTTGGTGGTTTGAACTCCAATGTTAAGACAATAGGTCAACATTGTTAATCACTGTGGTAGGACGCTAAGTCTGTGATAACAATATTGGGATGAAGTTTAATATATTCATGCTTCGTGGCATGAGGTCATGTCACATAACACATTTCCATAATTAAACTTTCAAGGTCGTATAACATAAGACACTTTATGATCCAAATTTCAAGGTCTTAACCCATAACACAATTGTATGATCCAGATATCAAGCACATATACATAACACAGTAGTATGATTCAGATTTCGAGGTCATATCACATAACACAGTAGTATGAATCAGATTTCGAGGTCATATCACATAACACAGTAGTATGATTCAGATTTCGAGGTCATATCACATAACACAGTAGTATGAATCAGATTTCGAGGTCATATCACATAACACAGTATTATGATTCAGATTTCGAGGTCATATCACATAACACAGTAGTATGATTCAGATTTCGAGGTCATATCACATAACACAGTAGTATGATTCAGATTTCGAGGTCATATCACATAACACAGTAGTATGATTCATATTTCAATGTCTTATTACATAACGCACTTTACGAGAAAATTTGCAAGCTCATACCGCATAATTCAATTTTATGATCCAGTTTTAAAGGTTTTATCACATAACATAACTAAATGATCCATAGTTTAGAGTCATATCACATAATGCACTGTTATACTCAAAATTTCGAGCTGATGTAGGTCAAAGGCTGTTTAAGTACTGAAAATGAAATAGTCTGGTTGACGTATTTTGTACATTTTAACCCATTGTTCAATTTTCATGATATGTTACCAGCTCCTGACCTTATCAAATATCCGTCAAGATTTAAGCTCCAATATCAAGATCATTGCTGTGGAAAAGTACAAGAGATTGGCATAGATGCGTTGTGCAACACGTTTATTAGTTAAAGCCTCAAGGTTTTATTACATCGCATCGATTTGGGGCCACCTTCAAGGTTAACGTTGTAAACTTTGAGTCCGTATTCTACAGACTTTTTTTAGTTAATACAACAACAATGGATATTAATTTCAACCCACATGATATTGACGTGAAATATTTGGTGTTCTGAAAACGTGCACTTTAGCTGCCCTTCTGGTACTATTGCACCGACTTGTTATGAAAGAGGCAAAATCGGTACTGTATAAAAAAAAATGCGTCAAAAAGAGTATTCAGACATGCTACTTCTTCAACAATTTTTTTAAAATTTAAAATGACGTTTTGTACGTTTTTTAAGACATAAACATTGGTGTCCATGTAGCTCTTCACATAGGACCATTTTAGTTTCAGGCTATGAACATGGCCTGTGTTGCAACTGCTATAAACGTCATAGAACGTCTGACATGAGCATGCATTAAATTTGACAGTCAAAATAATATAATTGTTTCTTCTTGAAATTTTCCATCAATATTTTAGACCTGCTTTGTTTCTGATGGATTCTATGACAACCATTTAAATTTCACAAGCTACCAGGTATGAGATAATATTTGTCATATATGCCCACAAAATACACTGCTAAACATCTTTGTAAAAGATTTTGAGGAAATATTTATTTTGTGATATTTTAAACCTAACAAGATTCTTGGTCCCGATTATAGCTAGGTGAGAAACAAAATAATTTTGTCATCTTGTAAATGAAACATTTACTTTGATGTTATCAAACCTTTCAAAAAAAGCTCAATCTGACATGTTGAAAATGGGGTTTGTTTGTTTCTTTTTAATGTCTTTATAACAGTCATCTGTTTTTTCACATCCAACAAGTGGAAAATATATTTATTACGTTTCTAAAACTACTGTTGCAATGAAAATACATCCATTATTCATGAATTGCATCAAATTTTTAAAAGGTCTTAATTTTTTTCTTTTTTATGCCAATAAATTTGAAGTATATTGTATTTGCTCTGTTCATCTTTGTGGTCATTTGCCTATCATCCTTGTTCACGCTGTAATGCCTATATTTCTTCAATTATTAACATCAGATCTGAACTATGCATGAACATGTGGGATGAACGCAAGTTTTGCACCAAATTTATGCAAGCTTTGACATACAGTCCAGGATGTATTGAGAACGAAACAAATGATTGAAAATTATGTCTTGGCTCTTGGTCTACTATCTATACACCTATTGCAACCAAACCTGGACTAAGGTATGTCTTACGAGAGATGTTTATTGCTTTCCAGGGCAAAATTTATGTACCAGAACAGTCAGAATATATTAAAATTGCTTAACAACTGTGTCTATTGTATCTGTTTGTGATTATAATTCCTAATTATTTATTAATTAATTAATTAATAATACACATTGCAAACGTTTGCGTTATGTGTATGATATGACCTTATGCTATAAAATAACACTTGGTCTCTAAACTCAACTATCCAGAATGTATTAACATTTGCTTTAAATGTGTATCCTTGCTATAATGATTTTGACTTAGGACACAGTAACCCAGTTTCTACTGAGAATGCAACTTGGGAAACAAAAACTGGGTCAATATAATATTCTTTGTATAACTTATTTTGAAATTGCTTTATAAAAATGTGTCCATTCTCCCTGTCACAGATAAAATGTGTAGGACACATCATCCATTGACAGATACCCTGTTCACGTGTGTTAGTATGGAATGTACATGTGTCGAACATGATTGTTTCATTATTTCCTATTGCTGTTATCCTTAAACATGGCGGCACGTATTTCGTGTCTCAGCTAACAATATCTCTTCACCTATGCCTATCAGGTGCAGGTCATTAATGTATCTAAGAATTAAATATTTTCATACAATTCCAAGATTTTAAATTAGGTTATCTGTACTAAGTGTATAATATCTTTTAAAATACGACTCCAACTAAGAATGCATTCAAGAACGAACATGTGTCACGTTAAAATCCGGTCCCTGTTACCTGTTTTTTTAGGATATTGAACATAATTCGTGTTCTGATTATTATAACCCCTTTAAACCTAGTAAAGACATTATTCTGGGCAAATGGAAACAAAAACTCTAAATGATTTCATATTGCTTATAGTAGCAAACACTGAGGCACCTAAAATATTTAATGTTCATGGAACCTTAGCGTATTGCTGTGAATAAAGAACACCCAATCTTGTACTATAAATCCATTATAATTCGATAGAATGCAGTTTGGTTATGTCCTTTGCATTATTCTTAATATATATATATATATATATATATATATATATATATATATATATATATATATATATATATATATATATATATATATATATATATATGGACCCAGACCAATTATGTATTTGATAAAGAGGTCATTGGAAACCGGTATATATATATAAATATATATAATTGGATATCGGTAATAAAGATCACTTGATATTGGTGTTACGTGCTTAGGCTCGAATAAGCAGCAACACAGAAAGAGTGAAAACTAACAAGCTTGTATAACTTAAACAATGATTTTTATTAAGTACAATTATTTTCATAAAATAAATAAACTTACAGTTTTAGAGAATCAAATCCCACATTAATCCAATATAGAATTCACAAAAATAATCCACTAATGGAATTGTAAGAGTCCTGATAAATAAATGTTCTAATAGTTCCAGGTTCGAATCTTGTTGATGTAATCCAAAATGGCTGACAATGTCACGTGATGCAGTTCTTGTTTAATTTATCATCCAAATGAATTATGAGCACATGTTTTCTCCTCCAAATAGATAATAAATCCTCTTTCTTCAATGAATTGACACAAAGTCCAGAACAAAATAATTAATATTAACACTCAAACATGAATTACACAACTGTTCATTTTAAAGCCCAAAATTCTACTAATGTTAGCTTCCAAAACACAGCTATATATATGTAATTCCCTCGTAAACAAAAAGGAATCATGTGATATATGTAATTCCCTCGTAAACAAAAAGGAATCATGTGATTCTGGAAGGTCATAGAAAGAAGCTACCTTCATCAAGTCACGTACTGAAAGAATGAACTAGAAGAAAAATCAGCCACTAATTACTAAAAATAAAAAGTTATCCTTGAAATTAACCAATAATATTAAAGACCTGTTTATCAATCTAAAGCAAGGTCAGATAAAGAGGTATCCAAGCCAAGGTCAGCCTGTTTACAACTAGAGTCTAGGTCAACCTGAATTTTCTAGAAAAAATCTCCCAATTAATGAATAAATATTAAACCCTAAATGACAAATTTGGATTTAACAATAAAAAATAAATAAATTAAATCCAATAGCCGTAACACCTTCCCCCATAAAATAAAAAGAAAGGTTTATATGATAAAACTTTCTTTTTATCACACACCAATTTACATCTAAGGTTATAAATTACACAATATAATGAATTGTTATACACAGGAAAAACGTCTGCAATTATATTATCAAGAAATAGCCTCAACCTTTTAACTTGTCCATATCCCACAAAATGTCCTAAGAAAACCACTCTAGCAGGGCAGAACTCACTTTTAAATAATTTAACAGTCAGACATGCATTAGTGTGTCTGTCAAAAACAAATTCTAATTGTTGCTAGATGTTCTCTCCAGGTGTCGTTGTAGATGATGACGTCACAATTTTCTAGACCAGAGATGATCATTTTTATGAGACGTTGAATTGGACTTTCTTTATATTGGTAGAGTCCATTTGGAGTCACAATGTTAAGTTTTCCTTTGCTCTTTCCATAGTGGAATCTGCCAAAATCCTTTCAGAAGGTCAAATTTTGGTGACATACTTGGCATTCCCAATTTTATCAATACAATTGTCAATTCTTGGTAATGGGAATGAATCTGTTTTTGTCACTCAGTTCACCTTCCTTTAATCAGTGCACATACGGAAAGTTTTATCTGGTTTTGAAACAAGTATGCATGGTGAACTCCAATCACTTTTACTGGGCTTGATAAAATCATTCTCCAGCAAATATTGAATTTCCTTTTTCAAGTATTCCTGTTTGAGTGGACTCGTCCAGCATGAATGCTGTTTGGAATTTTCAATTTCAACGTCATGAAAATTTTTGTTTGTCCTTTGTAAGAATATCTGGACATAAGTGCTCATATAATAATAATAACTTTCAGTTCATTTCTTTCTTGCACTTGCAAATGTGCAAGTTTCTGGTCTAGAATTTTTTCATAATTTCTGAATTCCAACAATTCGTCGCTCCAATATCAGTCGAATCCTGATGATATTCCGTCACTAAGTGGTACTGGTACAACTAACTTAATTACATATTTAACATGGCTATCTTTTTCAATATACTGGTACTCCTATAATTTATTTAGATCCCAGGAGCACTAATACTATAATTTAACTAATTAATTTTCTTCTTAACTTTGTAAGGGCCGTAATATCTAATTTGAAGAAAAGTAAGAAGAATGAACAAGAGTAACACAACTCCATTATCAGACACAAAAGTTCTCTCCCTTGTATTTCTTTCAAACCATAGTTTCATTTTTAACTTTAAATGCTTACTTGACTTGGTCTTAGGTAAGGGATCTACACAATCTACCATAATTCTACTAAATGATTCGTCAAAGGCAAGAATAAGTTGCAGATGAGCCTTAGGTATCTTCTGATTGGGTTTTCCTACCATTTGACAAGCATAACAAGATCTACAGTATTTGGCAACATCACTTTTGATTTTTGGCCAATAGAAGTGAGTCAAGATCTTGTGATACATTTTCTTAATCCCTAAATGACCAGCCAAAGGAGTTTCATGGGCCAGATTAAGTATTTCCTGTCTGTAAGGTTTTGGAACTACTATTTGATAGTTCACTGACCATTCATCACCAGCAGGGACCTCGGGAGGTCTCCATTTTATCGTAAGAATTTCATTTTTAATGAAATAACAGACAGGAACTTCAATGACTTCAGTCTCATTTATGACCCTTTGAAACAAACAGGAGATCTCAGGATCTTTTTCCTGTTCAACGACAAGTAACTGTCGTTTATCACCCTGATTAAGAGAATGAGTTGTTAAAAGAGGATCACTATGATCAATACCTTCTGATTGATCTAAACCAAGAGTAAAAGTGACCTCATCAAAAACCTGACCTATACAAGGGTCAGTTGAAGGAATGCTGCCTTCTGTAGCATCATTCTCAAAATCATCACCCTGGTTAAAATAAAGAGAATAAGTTGTTAAAAGAGGATCACTATGATCAATACTTTCTGATTGATCCAAACAAGAAGTAAATGTGACCTCATCAAAAGCCTGACCTATACATATGTCAGCCAAGGGAATACTGCCCATTTCAACTTCATTCTCAAGAGCTTTCTTTGCCATAGCTCTGGTAACTGTACAGGCTTGATATATATCAGGGATTTCTTTTTCAATTGGATCAACTTTCTGATCCAAATTAGGCTTGTCAGTTACAAGTGGATTAACCACAACCTTGTCCCCAGCTAAGTCGTTGCCTAGCAATAAATCTACACCTTCGACTGGTAAAACCGAGACTGTTCCGATTGTCACAGGTCCTGACACTAAGTCTGATGACAAATTTACACAATGGAGAGGAACATTCACAAAGCCGCACTCTACTCCTTGAATAAGAACACTTTCATTAGAAGAAGACTTCTCAGAAAAAGGCAAAGTACCTGATAATAAGAGACTCTGAGAGGCTCCTGTGTCCCTTAAAATTTTAATTGGGGTGGGATTGGCTGAATCACCCAAGAGTGATATAGAACCCTTCGATATGAATGGTTCATAATTCTCCATATCAAAATCAGACTGGGATTTATTAGACCCAACAAATGTATTGCTTTCAATACATGACTGTGACCTTGACCTCTTGTAAATAAGAGCATTTGGAACAGGCCTGTCTTGATTCTGATGCCTATTTTTCAATTTGTAGCAATCAGAAATAACGTGTCCTTTTTTCTTGCAAAAGTTACACGTCGGAAGAGACAAGGATCCAGAATCAAACTTCTCTGAAGTCTGATTTTTGAAAGTTGTTTTAGTTTGAGTTTTAGAAGGGCTTGAATTTGGCGGAAATACTTTTCTGCCATTAAATTGTTGAGTAGAAGTCTTGTTAACAAAAGGAACTTTATGTGTCAAAGAATATTCGTCAGCAGCTCGAGCAGCATTTTCCAAGGTTTCAATCTGATGCTCCTCAAGATAAGTTTTAACATCACTATGAACACAGTTTTTGAACTCTTCATGTAATATAATTTGCTTGAGATTTTGATAATCTTGCTCGACTTTCTTGGCTAAACACGATCTATCAAACAACTGCTCTTTTTGTCTAGCAAATTCGACATGAGTTTGTCCAGCTTCTTTTCTATAATTTCTGAATTTTTGTCGATAAGCTTCATGAACTAACTCATAACCTCTTAAAATGCACTCTTTAACTACGTCATAATCGCTGCTTTGCTGAACAGACAGTGAAATGTAAAAGCAGCAGAGAGGGTGAACAGACCACGTTTTCGAGCAAAAATAAGGCTTCCAGATAACGTTTTCGAGCAAAATATGGCCTATAGACTACGTTTTCAGACAAAAAATAAGACTTCCAACAAAATCTCATTTAACCAAAAAAAAAGTCTCCATTTTTGCAAAAACGGAGATTTTACGATTTTTTAATCAATTTTGCTCGCAACGATGTGGTCATCACCCTCTCTGCTGCTATGGGTTAACAAAAAATAATAAATGATTTTAACCGAATATTTGATCCAGTCCGATACGATATCGTGTCCGAGGATCATGCAAATTTATTGTTGCGAATCCGTGCGGAGTCGACTGAGCATGACTAAAGAAATCTCGAAATTGATTGAAGTCCATATCAGAACACCATGTCTGCCAAATATTTCGTAGCGTATGTGTATCAACGCCGTTGAATACAGAAAGAATATTGCAGTTATCTCTGATGACTTTTGGAACCTGAGTGTAGCGTTGAGTGACATATATCACGTCAGTGTTTTTGTGACGCCCCCGGGAAAAGATCCTAGCAGGATTTTTTTGTTTATCCAACATTATATCGTCGTATACGACTAAATTGTTAATATCTCCATCAATATCATCAATACTCGGTGCTTCATCGATATCGGTTATAAATTCAATGGCGTTCTCACCCTTAATTTCTGAAGCGTTTTCATTAAAATCCTTTAACACTTCATAACATCGTTGATCATCTACGCTAGGGGCAATTAAATACAACTTATCCCACTTCATCCATCTCATTATTAAATTGAGCAACAATTGCGTTTTACCGGATCCAGATGGCCCGATTATAATCATCCGGATAGAGTTTTTTTAGCGCTGCATGATGCTTAACTGGTTCTCTTGTTTTAGTCGCTGAAAAATCAATTATATCCATATTTCTATACATAAATTATGGATCTATATTGTATGAAGTGTAAAACGCGTACTAGCACAAATGATGTGACGACGGTTACAACTAAAAATAACAGATCAGCACTTACTGGTAGATGTGCAACATGTGGTATTAAAAAGTTCAGATTTGTTTCCACAAAATCAAAGATTTTACAATCCGGAGATGTTTTTAAAAAAAACGAGGAGGTGATATCGCAGCCAAATTGGCAAAGCTCCCTGGAACCCCATGGGCAAAGTACCCCGGAGAAAAGCACCTTCCAGGATATAGCTACTGTGGACCGGGAACCAGACTTGATATCAGACTCAATAATCAAAATCAACCCAACCCCGGTGAAGAACCAATAAACGCCATTGATAAGGCCTGTCACCTTCATGATGTTGCTTATAAAAGCAGCAATCTGCAACACAGGCATCTCGCAGATGTGAAATTAATTCATGCGTTAAATGCTATTCCTGATAAATCCTTCAAAGAAAAATTGGCTTCATTTTTAATAAAATCGGCTATGAAAAGCAAATTGATGTTATGTGCCGGTAATTAATAATATGGAATCAATTTATTATTCCCCAAGAGGATACTGGAGGGGTAAATCAGCAGTTCATAAACTCGCTAGCGCTGCAAAAGTGAAAAAAACCACTGCGGCTAATTGGTTATCCAAACAGGCACTATGGCAAATTTATCTACCACCGCCTAAACAAATTCAATTCTCGCATTTTGATGTGACCGCTCCTAATGAAGTTCATCAGGCTGATATATTATTTCTGCCACATGATCGTGGTTACAAATACGCTTTAACCGTAGTTGATATTGCAAGTCGATACAAAGAAGCAGAACCGTTAAAAACAAAATCAGCCACTGAAGTCGCTTCTGCATTTGAAAGGATTTATCGACGAGGTCCTCTGCACTGGCCAAATCTATTGCAGGTTGATCCTGGCAAGGAATTTCAGGGTGCAGTGTTATCTACAATGAAACATCATAATGTCACCATACGACGAGGGCATACTGCGCTACATCGCGATCAGGCCATTGTAGAACGATTTAATCGGACGATTGCTGAGCGGTTATTTGGATATCAATACGCAAAAGAATTCATCCAAGAAAAAAGATCCCGTGAATGGGTCAAAAGATTACCATCTGTGATTACTGCACTGAATAACGAGATTACTAGAACAATCAACATGAAACCTATCAATGCGATTAAAAAGAAGTCAATACCTGAAAAACCACAAAAAGATTTCAAAGAACCAATTCTTGGTAGTAATGTCATTGTGAGGTACTTATACGAACCAGGAGAGCTTGAAGGGGGTAGAAAAAGGGCTACTGATCCTATTTGGAGTGTTACTACACACAAGATATCTAGTATAACACGATCTACGGGTAGACCTCCAGCCTATAAACTGGATTCAACTGCCCCTCAACGAGGATTTACTCGACAACAACTACAGGTAATTCCCGAGGATACTCAATTGCCACCGCATGGTCTTAACTAGCACCGTTGCGTCTATTGCACTCAAGACAAGTCAACATCACATTGTTTCTGACATGACCGAGATTGTTATTTTTTCTGTCTACGGTGAATTGGCGAGGATCCTTATCCGAATACTGCCAACGCATTATACAATTGCAACTCGCGCAGTGATTATTCTGTTGTTTCTTCAGCGTAATTATTAATTTAGCATCAATATCAAATTCTCGTTGTTTTTTTTTTGTCCTGTTGTTTGTAACCGGAGAGTTTTTTATCAATAATTTTAACATCAATATCATCCATTGTTGTGTCATTATCATCGAAAACAATTCTTCGAAGTTGATTTATTTTTCGTACTCTGGATACTGCGAGATAGACTAAATTCGACCATTCGATGTGATTATCCACCATCCAAACAATTGTATCCGATATAGTCAATCCCTGTGAAGAGTGTATTGTTGCTGCGTATCCTAGCGTCCACGGGGATTTATTAGCACGCAATGCATCTTCAACGACATTGATATCAACCAGCACAATATCATTTAATACGAGAATTTGTTTTTCACTCTGTCCTGGAATATCAACTTCAATGTTCTGTTTTCGTGTATCCGATGGCCTATAACAAAGGGGTACTGGAAGCGTTGCAAATTTTTCTTTATGTAATTCAAATAACTTCATCTGAAGTGTGTCCCTGACTATTTTTCTACTTGCAATTATCAAATCATTTGGTCTCCATGTTTCCCAGAAATCATTCATTGGAGTTTCTGAAATCACTTCACGCGCTATTTCGCATTGGATTCTATCCGGTTGTAATCTAATTAGCGCTTTGAACTCGCGTAATTGTTCATCAAGTGATCTATAATCAGTGGTAATTTCTTCATAATAGTCTACAAAACCCCTTAGCCATTCATGTGGAGATGCACCGACAAATGGTGGTGGTTGGCCGTGATCACCGCACATGACGACTTTTGTGTTTTTGTTTAACAACCACTCAAGAAATGTTTGTAATACATCTAATGACACTGTGCATATTTCATCCCAAATTATGATTTCAGGAATGAATTTATCACCCATACGCTCAGGAGTCCATTTGTCACCCTTCCATCGAAAGAAACTATGGTAAGTACAGGCATTTACCCCTCGCTGTATCATCTCTCTGGCGAGTCTGTGAGTCGGTGTTAACACAATCATGGTTGACCGACGAAATAATTCAATTGCACGAGTTTTCTTTCCTGACCCACCACAACCGTTTAAATAAACTGTCTTGTATCTACATACTGGATCAGATACCAGTGGTGCATTAGAAAATTCTGATTGATTTTCAATACGGTTACAACAAAGATATTTATCATCCATGGCAACGTCTGCGGATTCACAATACTCATGTAGCATCTCCTTTTTAAATCGCCAACGCCCCCAATTTTCTTCGGGATCTGTGAATTTAGCTACAGCTGATTTGTACTTATTGTGTATATACATCGAATCAGTGGCCACTCTAACCGCGGTATTAGGAAATCTATTTATCATCGAAAATAGATTAATAGAAGCATAGGCTAGCATTGAACTTCTCAAATGTGTGTACTGGGAATTATATCCATCACAGTAGGTAACAACCGTACCCATTTTCTCACCATTGGATAGAAAAGCATCCTTACGGGATACAAGTTTTCCCTGTTTCATTAAATCCGCTACAATAAAATCGTATTCAGCGACATCTATGATCAACCGCGAAGAATATTTTGCGTTGTCGTATCGTCCACCCTGGGTAAATTTACCGATTATTCTTCGTCCGAGATCTTTTGCTTGTTCTTTTTTAATTTCAAATAACTTCTTAGACCAATTTATGATTTCTTCTTCATTGAAATCAGGGAATTGTTTTCGTAGTTCGTTGATTATACGATCTAGATCGGGTTGTGGTAGCCAAACTTCTTTCTGAGCTCGATAGCATATAATAGCCTCGGAAACAATCAACGATATTAGCATACCACAATCAATCATATATCTCAATAGCACTATTGGCATCCAGGCCTTTTCAGATAGATGTCTACCGAGCCAAACATAACTACACGGATGTAACCCTGTAGCTAATTCAAATGATATCACACGAGCGAATCCGGTTAAATCAAAATTAGGCAATGGTCCATTAATCGCAACACGAGTCATTTCATGCGTGGGGTGTCCAAATCGTTTGAAGTACTCAGCGCATTCTCCATACCCGAGAAAACTTCCGGGATAACACGCGGCTATATCAATTGAAATCATACCATCACGTGAGTATTTCGTATTCCACAATCCTCTATGACCAAATTCGACGCAACTCGATTTAACATCCTCGAGAAAATCACTTCGTGTTGGACGCCATGAGTTTTTTTCTCTTGCGAAGTGAGCTACCACTGATGGAATAGTAAAACTATCCGTGAGTAGTTTTTCATGGGAATTCTCCGGTGAAAAATCACTAGCGATTTTTCTCATTCTATTATCTAATTCTTCAACGCGATATAATTCACCATTTGGTTTTACAAATTGATCGAATCCTATTTCGGGATCTTCATCACTTCTAAGTAACCACACTGACACAGGATCATTTTTACACAACGCATGAATAGCATCAAATAATCTCTCTTCATAGAAAACATCCCCGACGAACTCCTTAGGGATATATTTCACGGTTCGTTCTCGTGGAAATACTGTTACCGCAGGTGTCCACGCGTGTTTGTTATGATCAATAATCTGTATTGGGGCTCCTCGCGATTGATATTTCGGTTCGTATAATACTTCTCCGGTTATTGTTGTTACTGATATTGGGAATTTTAATGATGCTTCTAATTTAGCTATATCAGAAATCTTTGCACCATGCTGTTTCACTGTCAGTTCCCACTCGGTTATTTTCCTACGTCGCAGATCAGTTAGTTTATTTCCTCGGGATGCATTTGTGAAGTGTTCTATTATTCGTTCTGCTACACAATTCAGTGAACTAGAATATTTCATAGGAGCTAGTTTTGCGATATCGGGTTTATCATTTAACGGATATATCCCATAAACCATTGCTGTTACGGGATAAGATCTTTCGTAGTATGGTTTGTCAATGCCGGTTAGAATTCCTGGTTTAGAATCTCTACATACAATGACAGCTTTTTTATTCTTGAGGATTGGTTCAAATTTATCCCTAATAATCCATTTGCCATCGACTTCGATAATGAATTTGATTCGGAAAAAATACCGTTTTTCCCCAACACGTGAAATTATCACTGCTGCTTTTTCATCAGTCATGGTAGCATCAACAACACCATCAATTCGAAATGTTGACCAACAATAAGATGCTCCATCACGCTTGAATTCATTAAAACAGTCTCTGATTTTACTAATCATGGCTTTATCAAGAATTGTATTCTTTGGTGTATTAGAAACTATATCGAGATTGAATTGAGCATCTTTCCAGGGTAATCTCTTGGACGTTTTTTTTTGGTTTATCGAGATTAAATTTAGGACTAATTTTTAATAATCTCTTAAACTCTTTCATGTTTCCGTCTCTTGGACGTTTTTTTGGTTTATCGAGATTAAATTTAGGATTAATTTTGTTACGTTTTTTTGGTTTATCGAGATTAAATTTAGGACTAATTTTTAATAATCTCTTAAACTCTTTCATGTTTCCGTCTCTTGGACGTTTGAGATTAATTTTGTTACGTTTTTTTGGTTTATCGAGATTAAATTTAGGACTAATTTTTAATAATCTCTTAAACTCTTTCATGTTTCCGTCTCTTGGACGTTTGAGATTAATTTTGTTACGTTTTTTTGGTTTATCGAGATTAAATTTAGGACTAATTTTTAATAATCTCTTAAACTCTTTCATGTTTCCGTCTCTTGGACGTTTTTTGGGTCTATCGATATTAAATTTAGGACTAATTTTTAATAATCTTTTAAACTCCTTATCAGCATTGAATTCAGCATTTTTCGAAGGCGTTCTCCTTAATTCCCTCATGCTATAATTAAAACAAGCATTTAAATGAAGGATTTATGTATAATGAATCACTGTAAGTGGCTTATGATTGGATCAATAACCCCGTGTAACAAATCATGCAGAAATGAGTTTTGTGGGTATCATATGCAAAGCTTTCGACGTGGAAGCCTTGGTCCGTTACCTTGTATTCTATGTGGAGTTGGGGTCAGGGGAAAATCTCAGTTGTGTCTAAATTGCGGTGGTAAGCGATACAGGGAATTGAAGCGTTATTATGATAAAAGAATCAAAAATGGACAATCAATCAGAAATTATGACCCTGATAAAGTCTCTGACCCTGACACTGTCAGCGACAACGTCCCTGACAAAATCATAAGAACCCCTCAAGACTATATTGAAAGATTCATTATTGAACCAAGCAATGAATTAGACAAACAATAGTATTATGTATACGAATGAACCAAGAATTCAGACAACACCCTGTGATCACAAATTATGAAGCATCCAGTGATGGTGTTGTAAGAAACCGCAAACTGAAGAAACCAGTTGGTTCTGATAATGGTATGGGGTATTTGAAGTTTGGCGCTGGAAAGAAGAAAACTTATCTCAATCATCGTTTCGTGTATGAGTGTTTTTATGGATTGATCGAGGATGATTCTGTCATTGATCACAAGGATTCTAATACGAAAAACAATTCTTTATCAAATCTGCAGGCTATTACACAAAGTGAAAATTCCGAACGAGGGGGGACTGGGAAATACTCGAAAAAAGCGAGACCTGTGAAATCTTTGAATACGATAACTAACGAAGAAAAAATATTTCAATCAATGAATGAAGCCGGTAGGCACTTCGATATTTGTATATCCTCAGTACGAAAAGTTGCAGAGGGGATTTATCGATCTGCGATTTCAAAGGGGACTGGACAGAAAATTCGATTTAGTTACGTCTAATGCGTCATATTTTTCATTTAGAAATATATCATTATTATAGAATAATGAATTCTGAAAACATGAATAGCATTTTATCCGAGATTTCAAAATTGAAAAGTTGGGATATTGAACTATCAGATGGGTTAAATCCTGATCAAATCATGTCTGATTTTCAGGATATAGAATACGGAGTTAGCACTAACAAGTATATGCTACCAAAGAAGTATGCGCTCATCAAGAGAATTCAGAATTCTATTCGGGACTCTCTCGCATTTTCCAGTGACGTAAGTGTGTTCGCTCCGTTGTATACCATTGTAGAACGAATACGAAAAGAATTGGGGTACGAATACGAATTGAAAAAGGAGGTTAATTCTAAAATTAGAAACCTACGGGCGTTAATTCAAGAAAATGAACAATTTTGATTGACCATTTATCATTATTTGATTGTGACCGTCCCTCATAGAGATTTTCATTTTTTTTTTAGCATTTTTTGATTAAAAATGTCAAAATCAGTGAAAATATTTCACACTGAATAAAAATTGATGGACGGTTCAGATTGATCAATGGAAAAGTGGGGAAAGTGTGGAAATCCTTATAAAAAATAAATAATATCACACTTTCCCCATCAATGATAGAGATGTTAAAACACTTCCACGATGGTGTTAGGTCGGATTAAAAAATTGTTTTACAATTGAAAAATTGTTTCTGATTTCAAATAATGGTCAATGAAGCATTAACAACCCGATTGGCTCGTGAACGATTAGATGCAATTAAGAGATTTGTACCAATTCGTGACTCTGTACGGAATAAACTACAACAACGACAGAGTCTTCAGACTGATTTTGCTGCGGGATCTGAAGAATTGTTTAAACCAGTAACAACAGCAACGAAGGGAGTAGAGCGCGCTATACTGGGGGATGATCCCGAGACGGGGAAATCTGTTATCGGTGAACTCGAAAAAATAGCAGCGAAAACTGAACAAACAGAACAGGCTGTACAAAAAATAGAATCAAAAAGAACAGTAGATGGTTTACGCGTGAGATTTAACGAGAAAGGGTTAGCAGCAATTGATGATACTAAACTAGCAGATATTCCTAGGCTTGTTGTTACGACTTATGAAAACAGAAAAAAAATGTTGAAACCAGAACATCATAAATATGTTAGAAATATAACTCACTGGGCTGATATATTCTATAAAATCAAAACTGAAAAAAGTCAAATTGATACCGATAATGAATCATATATTGGATATATCAATGCGGTGGATATAGTGTATGAACAATATGAAAAACAAAAAACGCAAAGGCGGCGACAGCAACCTGCAAAGAAAATATCTTTTTCACCTAAAAAACAACAACAACTACCACCTGATCGAGATGATGATTATGATCCTCTTGGTTATTTACAAAAAGCCAATTTAGACGAAATAGAAAAAATGGATGTAGCAATGGGTTATAGCGGAAGTGGATTAAGAGATTCCAGTGGACCCCAAAGTGGGGTATGTCCTGGTAGTGTTCTCAGTGATATATCACGATTAGAGGTTCTTGTAGGAGGGTTCCGAGCTGGAAATAACTCACCGGAAATAATTAATGAAGCAGCTGATATCTGCAGGCGGTTATTTCAAGGCGGTATCATGGATATCAGCACATATCGAGATTTCATTGGCGAGTTAGTGGAAAGTGGGTATCATAGTGACTGAATTGAAAAATGTGATGACGAAGTCGAAAATCCCTTGGATTTTTGCGATTAGATAAATAACAATTGAAAAATTGTTTCTGATTTCAAATAATGATCATACACTACAATCATGATAAACCAACCCCCGTCTACGTAGTTAATTCACGGTTTCCGGTTTATAGAGCATACTACGGAGATGGTTTAGGTAATACCATTGCAGGGTTATTTGCGAGAATGGCTCCAAAAGTGATGCCGTTGGCTAAACAATTAGGAATGAAAGCAATTGATGTTATTCGTGATAAGGGTATTGGTGCTGTTGGAGATCTTGCTGGAAAAGCGTTTTCAACTGCGAAGAATAAATTAACATCATTAGTGAAATCACGGATGAAATCCAAAGGATTTTCAAAACCGTTACCGTCTACAGCGGAAATGCCTGCAAGTGTTAGTAGAATTATAAATAACGCAGTAGATGAAAAATTAGCATCGATGGTGACTCCCTTGATAAATCAAGGGGACCAAAATAACATGATAGCAAACATGATAGCAGGAAGTGGCTTTAAAAAAACACGACGATGAAATGGAAAATCGCGATTTAGACTCTGATAAATAGAATAAAATGTTCAAAAGGTCACCTGATCCAGCATTTGATATGGATGCCCCAGTGCGTAAAGATGATTCTGTACGCGATTTTCAATTTTATTCTTATCACGCAGTACAACCAGATCTCCGATCGCGAATTGAACTTCAAGTTCATGATACCAGTAAATATTTTCTACCGTGTGAGGCATTTATCGAAATCGAAGGAGAACTTGTAACAAATGATGCTGCTCATGATGATCCACCATATGACAATAACCCAACTATCAAAGTTGGTTTTGTTAATAATAGGATCATGGCGTTATTTGAAAGCGCTAGATATCTCATTGATGGAAAGGAAATTGAATCCATTGACCGTGAAGTTGATGTGGCCACAACAATCATAGGGTTAGCGAGATACTCTGATGATTATACAAGATCAGCTGGTCCATCTATGATGTTTTCTAAGGATATTACTGATCACCCTGAACACAACCAGTATTCTAGAGTCAAGGCAACACATGCTTCTTCAGTTTATCCAGCACCAGCCGGATATACAAGACCAGCTGGTGATTTTGATGTCATAAATAATATTACTAACTACAACCTAGGGTTTGCAACACGCGTATTAACGTTGCAAGGACAGCGTAGACAATTTTCATGTGCAATTCCACTGCATCATATATTCGGATTCTGTAGAAACGTCCGAAAAGTTATTTATGGAGCTAAACACACAGTAGCGCTTGTACGAAAGGGTACTGATAATGATGCAATATGGCATGATGCTGGTGTTGCTGATGGTAAAGTCATTTTAACAAAACTGGCATTATGGATGCCAGTGTTAACTCCATCAATCACAGCAGAAGAAAAATTGTTATCATTTATGGAACAAGGAGGAAAATCATTGTTGAGTTGGTTATCAGTGACCACTGATATTAAACTAGATAATGTTGATGATATATTTACTTGGCATCTGGCATCAAAACAAGGTGTTTCAGCTCCACGTCATATATTTGTGGCGTTACAGAATAATGCACGAGTTGGTAATCAACAACGAAGTCATATGATATTTGATCAGTTAGGTGTTAGAGAGGTCTCACTGAGAATAAACGGACAACAGGAACCATCTGAAGATGTACAACTTGATTACACTCACAACCATATTGCTCGTGTATATCATAACCTGTTGTCATTTATGGCACGTGATCTAAATGTGGATACTGGTTTGCAAATATCACAATTGGATTTTAAAAGTCTCTATCCGATCTATTACTTCTCACTGGAACATCTCGATTTGATGAGACAATCTGTCGTTGATATACACTTTAGAGCCCGTGTAACCCGTCCTGGTGGTATTGCTAATTATAGAGCGGTTGCTGTCATTCTTAGTGATAAATCAATGCTACTCGAAGGTGTTGGTGGAAGAATGAGAGTGGTAGATGCACCAGTGGAAAACATGTAATTGAAAATCCGAAGGATTTTTCCATTAGAATCAATCAATTATGTATAATATGTCATATAGTGTTATTAGTGTTGCGTTAACTCCCGGTCAATTAAAAAAATTGCAATCGGAATCAGCTAAAAAATGCGGAACCACAATCACGTTGAAACCCAACCAAATGACTGGTGGTGCAAATAAATTATCGCTGACAACTCGTCAGGTGAAACATTTCAATGATGCACTAGTAGCAAAAAAGGGTGTCCAGATTACTCTCTCTGCGGCTGCTATCAAAAATATGATTAAAACAGGCGGTATATTTCCGTTGTTAGCTGCGATACCAGCATTGATTGCAGCAGCAGCCCCAGCGGTGGCTAAAGCGGCAGCGTTAGGAGCCGTTGGTACTGCAGCAGGAATGGCACTAAAGAAGGCAACTGGGAAAGGATATAAAAAAAGGGAAAGGGTCTAAGACTACCAGGAACCCCATATTCGTGGTACAGCGGAAAGGGTCTAAGACTAGGACCGGTTTATTAATTCAGAAATCTTCGATTTCCAACCCAATTGTTGAGGAGTCTATGACTCGGGAATCGAAGATTCCTATGTCCAATTTTGATTTACTCGATGCTGCTAAAAAACTCACGATTAAAAACTTCAGAGGTGTTTTTATGAAGGATCAATTACCACATCAACCAAACAGCGTTGAAACCGGAATCATTAATTTAGATAACAGCACCGGACCTGGAACTCACTGGGTTGCATACGCTATTGATCCACGTGGGATTGTTTATTTCGATTCATATGGATTAGCCCCACCAAAAGAGTTTATGCGTTATATAAAAACCCTTCCAATGAAGACTTGGTATTCTACGCTACCAACACAAACGATGATTGACCCACCAATATGTGGCAGCGAAGTATTAAATGTCCTTAACGCTATTTCTAACTCCTTGAGTAACCCAAGCGGAAAACCACCACATGTTGTCGTTAATGAATACACTAGTAATCGCTGGCGAAAATCGAAGATTTTTCAACGAAGTCGTCAAAAACGATTTTAGAGAGAGAAAGAGTTTTACAATAACATGATTGATATTTGGGGGAGATCTTTGAAACCCAAACCCGATGGCACTGCACCCCCTGATTCTATCAAGGATATAAAAAAATTAATTGAAGATGAAATAGCTGAGACGTTAAATTTAGTAAATGTTGACCCGAACGAAATAGTTGTATTTCAGGACAAACAGGGTAAATTGAAATCCAGTGATGTGTCATTGAATGACATTTTGATACGGCAGCGCGACGCCGCTGAAAACTCTATTGCGCTATATTCCAACGACGGACGACTTAAACCAGGTGCACTTGTGTCTACGATCACTGATAAGATTGCTACCCATGACAATGAGTTGAATAATTCTCTGTTAGAACTAGCAACACTTCAATCTAAAATTGAAGAACACGGAAAACAGTTTACATCATTTCGTAGAAATGTCATTGATAAATTTATTGGAACCCCGTTGGATAAAATTGAAATAAAACTCCCGGATATTAAAAAATCCATCGATGAGACAAAAACTTTCATCGAAGCCATCAAAGGTGATTTTTCGAGGATGATAACAATCATTGAAAAAACAAAAATTCCTCATGAGAAAACCAACAACGTAGTATATACAATCCAACACGGATCATTTGCGTGGATACCTACAAACAATAAATTAGATATCACTGCAACCGTTAAAGGTATTTATCGATTAACACTAGTAACACCATTGACTCAATTTAATATATCATCGTCGAGTTCATCCGGGGTCAATAATACGATTTCAACGATCATCGACAAGGATACAACTGAAAAGTTCACTATAACAGCTACTGATAAAAATTTGATTAGGGTTTCAGCAACCTGGTATGTGGAATTCGTAGCGGATTTAAGTAAATAACTAAATTGAAAGGAAAATCGTTCGGATTTCACAATTAAAAACACTAGTATTTTCAAAATAAAAATGATTTCATCAACGCAATGTCGCTATGATCAGGTCAGAGAATTTCAAAATAGACTCAAAACCCTCACTGAGGAGTATCAAATAAAAATAAAAAAATACCGACGAAGAATCACCGCAATTGATGTTATTGTGTACTCGGTGTCAAGCGTTCTCGCTGGCGCCGGAATAATACTTGCATCGGTTACAATGATTGCCCCGGTTGTAGTTCCAATTTGCATTTCTGCGGTGGCTACAATCGGGGGTATATCAACCGGGATAGCAAAAAAGATATCATCATGCAGCCAGAGTAAACTGCAGAATTACTTAATTCAATTTCATATTGCATCAACCGCATATTCGCAGTTATCCCTGATGATATCGTCGTCACTCGATAATACAATTATATCAGATAGTGAATTCTCAGCGATGGTCAGTATTTTTGATTCAGCGATATCAAAATTAGAGCAACAACATGAATATAATAACAATGACAACACCGATGGAATCAGAAAACACGAACCCAAAAACCAAAATGATCTCAATAATTTCAACCATACCAAATTGTGAGTTCTCAGTGATGGTCAGTATTTATGATTCCGCGGTATCAAAATTAGAGCGACAACAACAGTATAGCAACGATGACAACACCGATGGAATTACTTCAACAAATAGTGGAGAACACGAACCCAGTACAAACAAGCATGATATCAATAACATCAACGGAACCCGAGTTTAGTGTGAATTTCCCTAGCCCAGTCCCCGTGAAGGAGATAGCGCTAGCAAAACTACGAGTGTATCACAGTTGGCCTAATATCAGATCAAAATCATTTGGTGGTCAACAACCGAATAATTCACTGGTGTTTGCAAATAAGAATAAACCCGACGGAACCCCAGACTGGAACGTCGTTTCGATACCAACAGGGTCATACCAAATCGAACAAATCAATAATGAATTCGCGCGTAGAATAAAATCGATTACTGGAAAAGAATCAAAAATCGCTATAACAGTTCATGAACCGACGCTATCATCCGCAATTGAGATAAACACAGAAGGATACGTCGTAGATATCTATCAAAGTTCTATTAGAACCGTACTAAGATGGCCTGAATTACCACCCGGTGGAAAAACCGTTGATTTACCAGAACCACAAAAAACTGATTATATCACCGACAGAATAAAACCCGATAATCCAATAAGGAGTTATAAAGATCACAGAATCACTATAGATTTCTTTGGTCTCGGATACCGATCAACTGGAATAGAGAAGACAGGGGATAGAATAGAGGGGTATCATTTTGTTAACGAACCTAAAATTATCGAAAATTTCACAGCAATGAATAATGATTTATCGCTGTTGTTAATATCTCTTAAATCCGGCTCTCTCACCCGAGATGAATTTATCAGCGTCGTAGAAACATGCAATAAAATTATCGACGATATGGAAACATTTAACCTAAAAATTATTCAGGATATATTAGATGACGTTAATCCCCTATCGAGAACAGAATTTGCAAAACAATATAAATTTCCCGTGAATAATATTCCGACATTCAAACTACCGGGATATAACGTACCGGAACTAAAAAAACTTCTCAGTGACACCATCGATGCTGGTTTTAAAATAATTCATGATGCATGGAAAAAAACAGCATCACAGGAAATAAAAATCCTCAAACATAATAATGATCCAGATGGTGGCGGTAGGCATATCGCTCCGTTCAACGTAAATATATCCTCAGTGATTGCGCTCAATTTAGTATGTGATGTTATCGAAGGAAGCTATCAAATTAATCTCGAACGATCAAATCAAGCTCAGCAAGGATATATTCTTTATTCGTTTGCACCAACAGCTCCTCCAGGATTTTTAATAATTGAGTCTCCGGTTAATCCTGTCTACATGCGATGCCATAATAATTCGTTAACGAGAATTAATTTCAAACTCACCGACCAGTCAAATAATCTGATTGATTTACAAAAGGAGGTGTTAGCGATTAGTCTGTTTGTGAGATCCTAAAGACTTGATCAAATCATTTATTTTTTGTTAACCCATAGCAGCAGAGAGGGTGATGACCACATCGTTGCGAGCAAAATTGATTAAAAAATCGTAAAATCTCCGTTTTTGCAAAAATGGAGACTTCTTTTTTTTGGTTAAATGAGATTTTGTTGGAAGTCTTATTTTTTGTCTGAAAACGTAGTCTATAGGCCATATTTTGCTCGAAAACGTTATCTGGAAGCCTTATTTTTGCTCGAAAACGTGGTCTGTTCACCCTCTCTGCTGCTGTAAATCTCACCCGCCTTACCAGTAATTACACATTGTAGTAACTGAGTCCAATTCTCTCTTGGCCACTTTAAGTTTTCTGCAACTTTTCAAAAAGAATGAAATATTTATCTACTTCTTTTTCTTTGAAAGGGGGCACTAATCTAATATTCCTTGCTAAATCAAAATTTTGATTTGAAGTATGATGGTGATTCTCACTTGCCAGCTCTACTTCTTTCATTTTACACTGATATTCCGTTTCTTCCTTCTCTCTCTCTCTCGTTTAATCTGTTTTTCTTGTAACTTTTCGTCTCTCTCTCTCTCTCTCTCTCTCTCTCTCCTCTTTTTCAAATTGTAATTGTCTTTCTTTCTCCATTTCTTGTCTCTCTCTCTCTCCTCTTTTTCAGATTGTAATTGTCTTTCTTTCTCCCTTTCCTGAAAATCCAGTTTCTTAAACTCTAATTCAGATTGTAATTGTCTTTCTTTTTCCCTTTCTTGTCTCTCTTTTTCTTCTTTTTCAGATTGTAATTGTCTCTCTTTCTCCTCTCTCTCTCTCTCTTTATCAATCCGCATTTGCTCTTTTTGTAATTCATTTTGTTTCTCTTTCTCCCTTTCCTGAAACTCCAGCTTCTTTAACTCTAATTCCATCTGGAATTTTAATTCTAATTCCTTTAGTTTAATGTCAGAGTCTGGTGTAGACTTATTGACTGGAATCAAAGCACTTTGTTCCAAAACATCTTGTTCTACCAAATATTGAACCAAAATCTTTTTGATATCTTGTTTCGTTAAAGAAGCCTTCACTTCAAAAAGATCATATTTTCTGGCAAGTTGAACCAACTCGTCTTTTTTGAAAAGATCTAATTGCTCCTGGGTAGGATTAGAAAGAAATATTTCTACCTTAGATGTCATTTTGATACAAGCGTGTCAGTCTCACTAAAGATTTAAAATTTTCAAAAACTAGGGGAAATTCAAATTTAAATTCAAATTTATCTCAAATCTCAATCCCGGACGAGCCCCCAATTCTATGTTACGTGCTTAGGCTCGAATAAACAGCAACACAGAAAGAGTGAAAACTAACAAGCTTGTATAACTTAAACAATGATTTTTATAAAGTACAATTATTTTAATAAAATAAAAAACCTACAGTTTTAGAGAATCAAATCCAACATTAATCCAATATAGAATTCACAAAAATAATCCACTAATGGAATTGTAAGAGTTCTGATAAATAAATGTTCTAATAGTTCCAGGTTCGAATCTTGACGATGTAATCCAAAATGGCTGACAATGTCACGTGATGCAGTTCTTGTTTAATTTATCATCCAAATGAATTATGAGCACATGTTTTCTCCTCCAAATAGATAATAAATCCTCTTTCTTCAATGAATTGACACAAAGTCCAGAACAAAATAATTAATATTAACACTCAAACATGAATTACACAACTGTTCATTTTAAAGCCCAAAATTCTACTAATGTTAGCTTCCAAAACACAGCTATATATATGTAATTCCCTTGTAAACAAAAAGGAATCATGTGATATATGTAATTCCCTCGTAGACAAAAAGGAATCATGTGATTCTGGAAGGTCATAGAAAGAAGCTACCTTCACCAAGTCACGTACTGAAAGAATGAACAAGAAGAAAAATTAGCCACTAATTACTAAAAATAAAAAGTTATCCTTGAAATTAACCAATAATATTAAAGACCTGTTTATCAATCTAAAGCAAGGTCAGATAAAGAGGTATCCAAGCCAAGGTCAGCCTGTTTACAACTAGAGTCTAGGTCAACCTGAATTTTCTAGAAAAAATCTCCCAATTAATGAATAAATATTAAACCCTAAATGACAAATTTGGATTTAACAATAAAAAATAAATAAATTAAATCCAATAGCCGTAACATTGGTAATAGAGATCATAAAATATCGGTAATAGAGATCATTGGATATCGATAAACGCCCAGATATTATTATTTCAACTGTTTGCGTAAGCGTTGTTAATATCTAAATGCAGTTATTAGTTGTGACTTCAATACTATTTGTTTCAGCTTCACGTGGTGCTAAATGTTGGCTTGACTAGACAAATCCATGACTACTAAAATCCATGACTACTAAATTTCAGAAATACAGTCATGATATGATAATGTACAATATCATGACATTTACATTTCCGTTTTTCGAGTTAACACACTTTGTGCCTTTGTTTCTTCTACTACGTACTTAAAATATGAAGTAATTAATTATATTTAAGATTGAATATGATATATATATATATATATATATATATATATATATATATATATATATAGAGAGAGAGAGAGAGAGAGAGAGAGAGAGAGAGTTGATTCTTCTGTTCAAATTGGGACGTTTACTCGAGCTAGTGATGTGCGTGTTTACCAATTGAAACTTACACTTCATCTTTGCGTTCCGATTCATTTCGATGTATTTTCACAACTTCCTCACTCTCAAACTGACATCAGTATTTGGCTATACGATTTTACTATAACCTTGAACTATTTCTGATATAGAAAAAGGACAAATTCAAAACGGTAACATCAGATACACTTTACGAAAAAGCTATTACTGGTCGTAAAAAGTCCATGCATACTTTGTAGCACCGAAAAACGATTTCGATTTTTCGTTTTCAGGAAACAATCATTAAAGGAGAAAACGGAAGAGAGGTGTGATGTTCTTGGAAATTAGACCATAATACAGTTTCCTAAGGCATTTTACATTTGTCAACACGGGGCTATTATACCATAATGGTTAGTCTGGCACCGATTCAGTTTCATTCTGTCACCGTTCTATTATGGTCAAACCTCTACTTTTAAAGATTCATCTTTGGTATCTGATCTGTTGTATGAAATATAAAGAAAACTATGGTATTCATTCTTTCACGATGTCGACGATGAAACCTCAAACAGATTAATTTCTTTGCCCTATCTATCTATCTATCTATCTATCTATCTATCTATCTATCTATCTATCTATCTATCTATCTATCTATCTATCTATCTATCTGTTTGTCTGTCTGTCTGTCCCTACCTATCTATCTATCTATCTATCTATCTATCTATCTATCTATCTATCTATCTATATATATATATATATATATATATATATATATATATATATATATATGTCTATCTTTTTCATTTATTTTTTTACGAAATGAGGGGCTACAATAAGCAGTGTTCCAGAAGTCAAATATTGCCTATGTAACGCAATGCTAATACTACAGCTGAAATCTTTGGAATCATTCTCAATATCGCCACTAATTGTTTATATATAGTGTATCTCTTTTTATATCTTTTTAAATAATACTACATAGTCAATATACATTACGTTTTCTAACATAAGACAGTAGCCAATGTCTGGATAGGATCCTGTATTATCGTTGATGACTTCAGTTATACAACCAAGGATCTTGTCAAAAGGATGGAACAATTCATTTGCAAATTGTAAATGATAGTACTGATATCGGGCATTAATTAATTCTTCTAAATTATAAATTTAATTGACGCCAAAAGGTTAAATTCAAATTCCTAACAAAAGCTTAGCATTAAAAGTAACATCCTTGAATGTGTGTCACCCCACTATCGACTGATTAAGACATGTTACCCATTTAATCAAATCAAAGGCAATCCAAAAATCACCTACATTGAGAATTACAAAAATACACATCTATCCTTTTATTTCGATAGTAAAATTAAAAGTTAAGAGCATAGATCGGAAACCCAAATTCGCTGCTGTAATCACGATATAGCCGTCTTCCTCTGCACCCAGCCACCTTCATATATATATATATATATATATATATATATATATATATATATATATATATATATATATATATATATATATATATATATATAGATATATATATATATATATATATATATATATATATATATATATATATATATATATATATATATATATATATATATACAGTGGGGGGAAATCATTTCTAGGATTTACTGTGTTTTAAAAAGTTATAGATTGATTACATATGTACTGGAGTACTTAATATTCACATTGTGTCCCATTTCTAGCACCATGTCCATGAAAGTATTTGTGAACTTTGCTGTATATCTAATAAATCTGTATGCGATATGTCTTGGAATTATTTCCCATCACTCGTCTACTCAGTTAATTTGTAAACTCGGTGTATTTTGCATTTCATGCCTCACCAGGACATGTCCAATAATTAAAAAGCTCTCAACTTTATTGTAATTTTCGTATTGTAATTTACGTATTTCATATTGTAATTTTCGTATTGTAATTTTCGTATTGTAATCTCACGCATACACAATAATCACTTTCACTACAATTGAATGTAAGCTCAATCAACAAGAACTTCGATAACTTGATTCACAGAAGTTTTAAGTTCGTTATACAGGTTGGTGACTGATAGAGTAGTATTTGTCCATATAAGGTAAATTACACCGCCATTATCTTTTATGCAGTTGTCGGAACTTCGAAGTTACCTGGGAACTTTGGAACATATTAAATAGTGAAGGTCAAAATTAATGTCTAAGTCATCGACTATACGCCTGCCATAAAATCTAATATTCTGTTCAATACACACACGCGCGTGTGATTACACGTGTCAAGATTGAAAATAGTCTTATGATTTAATACAGATTACAACATGATTTTTCTTTAAGTCCGGTCATTCTTAGGACTCGGTCTTCATTTCATTGATAAACAGTCTTTGATAAACAGTCTTAGATAAACATCCTAAGATAACAGCCTTAGATAAACAGCATTAGATAAAAACAGTCTTAGATAAACAGTCTTAGATAAACAGTTGTATATAAACAGTCTTAGATAAACAGTTGTATATAAACAGTCTTAGATAAACAGTCTTTGATAAACAGTCTTACATAAACATCCATAGATAAACAGTCTTAGATAAACAGTCTTAGATAAACAGTTTTATATAAACAGTCTTAGATAAACAGCCTTAGATAAACAGTCTTAGATAAACAGCCTTAGATAAACAGCAACTCACTCTGGGCTGCTGTTGAAAAAGCTTTTCAGAAATACTTCCGTGGAAGACAATTACATATAAATGCCGAATCTGGTTATATTTTCAGCATATATGGTTTCTTTGCCTCTCAAGCGTTAAAATTGTAAAGGATGAAATCATGTAATGAGATCAAACACACTTGTACTCCTATATTTCTAATTTATGCTATACATACCGTACAGAGGTAGTGTGTCGATATTTTCGTTAGTAACTGCTTTAAATATATTCAATAACAAAATCCATTTCCAGCCCCATTAAAGGGCGCAGTCTGATTAAAAGGCTCTCAGGTATATAAACTATGACCATCTGATCATATTCCAGAGAGAGGTAGGTAGGTAGGTAGGTGGGTGGGTGGGTGGGTAGGTAGGTAGGTAGGTAGGTAGGTAGATAGATAGATAGATAGATAGATAGATAGATAGATAGATAGATAGATAGATAGATAAAATTCTTTACTCATATACTTTAAGATTAATAGACACATTCTTATAAAACTAATAATTTCAAACACCAAAAATTAACATTCTTCGAATCAAAAGTTAAATCTTTTTAAATAGAAAAATTGACTAAATTTGCACGCTAACAACAAAGTGCAAACGCATGAGTAGTCCGATATTACCCCCTCCCCTTCCTATCTGTGTTGATATCGATGGACGATGTGTTGGTATGTTATCACCTGTTTATTAAATTAAGCATTTTTACTGCATGCGAATCTTTCCGGAGCAAAGCTGTGTACACTCTAGACACATACCGGTATTTGGAAACAGCCATATTATGTGCAAAATTCAAAATGCCCCAGGCCAGAGGGTTGTGCTAATCCGCTTGGATTTACAAGAAATCCAACAAAGGATTGGCTGCGGAAATAAAATGTTGTTTGCCACCAAACGATCAATTCAGCCGACGATAACTCCACAACCGCGAAAATTGCCGGCAAGTGTATTAATGGTACACCGATGTGTACAGGCCAACTTAACTGCATAATTTTGCATTTATTAATAAATAGGTGATATCATCCCCTAAAGCGCAATTCGATATCATCACGAGTGAGGGGCTGATTAATTGGCCTAACTTAAGTTTTAGAGAGAGAGAGAGAGAGAGAGAGAGAGAGAGAGAGAGAGAGAGAGAGAGAGAGAGAGAGAGAGAGAGAGAGAGAGTATGTATGCGGTGTCTGGTTAAATCATATAATCATACTTGAAAAGTAAAAAAAGGCAAAATTCTAATTATCTGTAAGTAATGTGATACACCAATTATGTTAATTTGCTCAATTTCTTAAGTATTTTGAGCTATTAGCTGTATTATACCTTTGTTGTTATAAGTGTATATAAGTATGTAAGGTAAAAGCTGTATGCTATATGTATCAGGTAATCGACTGTATACTAAGAAAAACAAGAAAAATTACTTTTGTAATTTCTCCAATATATATGTTCGTATGCGGACCCACTGCCATCTTAAACAAACTCGTCATAATCACTATATGTTGCTGTGACAGTTGAATGTAGTGTGAGGCGTGGGTGGGTATGGATGTATGTGAGTGGGTGATGTATGTGAATGGATGGTGTGTACGTGTGTAGGGGTGTGTGGTTGTATATTTGTTTTTCTTTTGATTTTTATCTTGAACATTTTTTCAGTCATATCGCTACGATGTATGCAGTGTGGCAGTCTATAGTGATGTCCAGCACTGGGGCATCATGCCGCAGACATGCAGCTGCATGTATCACGCAGTCACATTATCCTGACACCAGGGTGACCAGTCCTGACCAGTCTTAATACTAACCTCAACAGTTTTGATCATCTGAGCAGCAAGTGAGGAAGCTGCAAGTATCATTTTTTATAAGTCTTTGATATGTCTCGGCTGGGGTTCGATCCGGGTACCTTCCGTATCTTTCTGAGGATGAAGGCCTTAAAACATCACTTGGATTGGGGTTATAAATACAGCCATGGTTTTATCCTGTTACTTTGATTTAGTTGTCTGTTCGTTTGTAACTGTAGACAATTAATTTCTTTCAACCTGTTAAAAAATCTCGACGATGATGACTTTGCAAAGAAACATCTTTGTGTTTGAAATTAATAAAAAAAGACATAATAATATCTAAATGCTTAAATAAGGGATTTCAAATAGAAAACATTTTTACTGAAGAATTGAGTTTTTCAGAAGAAGGAGTTAGTGACAACACCTTCCATACTGAGTACACGGATAAGTTGTATATAGAAGAAGAAACAGTGTACAGAAATGTAAAATATCAAATATAACAGAAATCAATGGACTGATTACCACAAGACGAAAACAAAGAGAACAGAACGATGAAAACTTTAGCTAAATTTACAATATACTCAAGTGTCCGCCTCAGGTGCGGGAGGTCGTGGGCTGGAACCCTGGCGTAGTGTTATGATAATGTGACTGTGTCTGACATCATGCTATATGTCGGCAGCATGATGCACTAGTGCTAGACATCACTATAAACTGTAATGCTGCTGAAATCGTAGCGATATGACTGAAACATTGTTAAAGCTACGTTAAAAATCCCAATCTCTCTCTCTCTCTCTCTCTCTCTCTCTCTCTCTCTCACACACACACACACACACACACACACACACACACTGAATGGTGTTCCTTCAACTGACCTTCACGAAACCTTTAAGCGTGAGTCAAGACAGTCATGTCATTTTGACGTCATTCATTGTAATCAGCAACGCAAATGTTTTCATTGGTCAAATACAAGATATATTACAGCCAATCAATACACATCCAAAAATGTCAAATGCCTTGTGAAAATTAAGGAGCAAATCCAACGCGCTCGTTAAAACATATTACAGAGGAGAGTAGTGTCTAATTTAAGTGTACTGGAAGACTAATGCATACTGGATAGACTCTGTAAGACTTTAATGTATACCGGAAAGACAAAGTAAGACTTTAACGCGTAATGTATAGACTCTGTAAGACTTTAATCAGTAATGTATAGACTCTGTAAGACTTTAATGTATACCGGATATACTCTGTAAGACTTCAATGCTTAATGTATAGACTCTGTAAGACTTTAATTAGTAATATACATACTGTAAGACATTAATGCGTAATGGATAGACTCTGTAAAACTTTAATGCATAATGGATAGACTCTGTAAGACTTTAATGCATACTGGATAGACTCTGTAATACTTTAATGCGTAATGGATAGACTCTGTAATACTTTAATGCGTAATGGATAGACTCTGTAATACTTTAATGCGTAACGGATAGACTCTTCTGTAAGACTTTAATTAGTAATATACATACTGTAAGACATTAATGCATAATGGATAGACTCTGTAAAACTTTAATGCATAATGGATAGACTCTGTAAGACATTAATGCATAATGGATAGACTCTGTAAGACTTTAATGCATACTGGATAGACTCTGTAATGCTTTAATGCGTAATGGATAGACTCTGTAATACTTTAATGCGTAATGGATAGACTCTGTAATACTTTAATGCGTAACGGATAGACTCTTCTGTAAGACTTTAATTAGTAATATACATACTGTAAGACATTAATGCGTAATGGATAGACTCTGTAAAACTTTAATGCATAATGGATAGACTCTGTAAGACATTAATGCATAATGGATAGACTCTGTAAGACATTAATGCGTAATGGATAGACTCTGTAAGACATTAATGCGTAATGGATAGACTCTGTAAGACATTAATGCATAATGGATAGACTCTGTAAGACATTAATGCGTAATGGATAGACTCTGTAAGACATTAATGCATAATGGATAGACTCTGTAAGACATTAATGCGTAATGGATAGACTCTGTAAGACATTAATGCATAATGGATAGACTCTGTAAGACATTAATGTATAATGGATTGACTCTGTAAGACATTAATGCGTAATGGATAGACTCTTTAAAACTTTAATGCATAATGGATAGACTCTGTAAGACATTAATGAATAGGTTAGTTTGAATGGATGAAAGTGAAGTAAAATTTACATAGAAATCTTGAATTACAAGCATATCGGTATGTTAAATTATTGTTTGGTGTATGATATACAGTAAAAGGTAAAAATGAAAGGAAAAAGATTGTTTCTTACATTATGCCCAAATTGTGTTTTCAAGCCAAGAAAAGGAATTAATTTTCCTGATTTTGATCTTTCAATGATTTCGGGGCACATTATTATAATTTACAGTAACTACCGAGGACATGCGATTATAACAATATAGCCACTTTTACGTATGAAATTCATTGGTTATTCGATACACCCTCTTCATTACGGTTTTAATTTACGCTTGGCAACTCCATATTTTATTAAAATGGGATCCATTTCAGCATTTGTCAGCTGATCAGATAACAGCAATGTTAATTCTTTTCACAGGTGCCTCAACATGAATTATATTGATTGATCGTTTTCTTTGCGTAATGTAATCACAAGGTGCTCAGTTACATTGTACCACAAAAACATCAACATATCGAGTAATCAAGCTGAAATTTTACGATGGTTGTCAGTGAAATCATACGATTGCGACAATGCCTTTAATGCAGTTTATATAATGGGGTTAATGTGTTTTACTTAATACGCTTAAACTATGCGATACAAAATCAACTGAGTTGGAAAACTGGACGAAAATGCACGTTTGAAAGACTAATTTGTTCACCACGACACTTTATATACATTGCAATTAAATGTTACCTTTTTCTGCGATTCATATACGCAATGAACAAAACAAATCTTTATTTATTGACGGTAGATAAGAACATAATTTGTATCTCTTCGTCTTTGTTTTTGTTGGTGACGCTTTTTCATTCATTTAAATCAAATTTGATATTAGTTCACCATTTTTCATATATTTGACTTTTACGATGGCGCCTGAAAATATTTAGGATAGCTCTGCACGTTAGTGATAAAAAGCAATTATATTTTTTTGTTTTGATTTACTGTTGGGAATGGATTTAAAATATTACACAATTATTGATCTTTGTTGTTGTGAATATTAAATTTAACGAAACAATAAACTTAATATTGACTATAAGTCATTATGATATGATTACGGGTTCATAAGACTTCATATTTTTTGAAATATGGTCTGTTATTGTTTCATTATATAATCTTACGTAAATGTTTGAAATTCAGCTTGTGTGAGTAATGTCGGTATGCCATTTGCATAACGCCATAAACATTCGCGAAGTTGTCACGATCATAAAGTATCATGATTTATCACATTGGTAGTACACTTTATATATACCGTGTGCAGTTTTATATTTTCGATATGACACGATGTTAACATATCACTCACTTTATACGATTCTCATTGTTCCCAATAACCCCAAATGGCAGTGAAAAAAGTAAGATCTGTCGGAATATAACCGTTTTATTAAAGCGTGGGCTCGTTACAAATAAAACTAAGGATATTGGTCAATGGATCGAGGGTTTCGGAACATGTCATATAGACCCCACACTATGACAAGCATGGTTTAAATGTTAACTTATATAAGTAAATAAACTAATGTCTGTTTGCAGTAAAACGTGGATATATACCGATCTCCCAGACTGGCAGAAAGTTATACAACCGACTGTTAAAAAAAAAACCGGTTTCTATGTTTAAAAAATGCATATATCCGGTCACAAATATATTACAATAAATGTGGAATTTCTGATCATTTGATCATCCCTTCAAATGAATATCCAACAACTGGAATGCTCAGTAGTGAAACGTACACACTTAGGGGAAAATTGTAACTATCATCGTCTAAAATAACATCAGTTAACCAGAGGCGTAGCTAGAGTTTTTGGCGCCCGGGGACAATATTCATTTCCCCCCCCCCCCCACATCAACTCTGAAACCCATTATTTTCATCAACAAAATCACCATTACCCGTTACAACCTATTTCAAAGCCCATTTTGGCGCTCCCACTAGTATGGCGCCCGGGGACATATGTACCCCCTGCCCCCAACCCCAGCTACGCCTCTGCAGTTAACTAAATTTGACATAAAATAAATTTCATCTTACATCCAGTGCTGTAAAATAGTTAGGTGTGGGTCAAATGTTCCGTTTATATAGAAGGACGGTTGCTCTTTGAATTATAATCTGTAAAACAATCTACTTTTTTAATAGTGTTTTCTATAGAACAGCCCATTACTATTTTAACTGGCGTCTGATACGTTCTTTACGCGAAGCAAAGGAAAGGTTCATATTCTGAACCAATATGAACGAATTATTTCTTATTCTTTGTCACTAAATTATTTCCAATAGAAAAAAAATGGAAAACTGTATTTGTGTATGTGTGTGTGTGTGTTGTGTTGTGTGCTGTCTTGTGTTCTGTTGTGTGTGTTGTGCTGTGTGTTGTATTGTGTATTGTGTTGTGTGGTGTGTGTGGCGTGTTGTGTTGTGTTGTGTGTTGTGTTGGATAGTGTAGTGTGTTGTGTGGTATGTTGGATGGTGTATGTGGTGTTGTGTGTGCTGCGTGGTGTGTTGTGTGTTGTGTTATGTGTGTTATTTAGTGTATTGTGTGTTGTGTTTTGTGTTTTGTTGTATATTATGTTGTGTTGTGTGTAGTGTTGTGTGGTTTTGTGTGTGCTGTGTGTGGTGTGTATAGTGTTGTGTGTTGTGTGTGTGTGTGTTACTTTGTTAGCTATTTTTCTTTAGAAGGTAAAATAGTACATTCATTAACTTTATTTCTTTTTTTAGTGCACGCTGTTAAGAAAATAAGGAGTAATTAACGAAACAAAAAAGGGGTCACACCTCAACCTAAGATTATAGACGATCTATTTTAAAACCCTTGTACCATTACCAAACCATTTTGTTCACTAACCAATACATATACAATCAATAAAGATTACCATTTGGATAGGTAAACTAACACAATAGTTTTCTATACTTTTCAGTTTTAATTTTAAATGCATTGGAAAAGGTTTCTTTAAGTAAGAGGGATACAGGGAACTTTCATGTGGATGAAGTATGGTGCGCTGACGTCGCGAGGCTAGGTCACAAGACGAACAGGCTTGCGGAACCACATTAGAAAAAGCCACATGAAGCAAATGGACTCGCAAACACAAATACTGGGAAAAATATAAAGTTACACTCGTAACTTAGGGACTAACCAATTGTAAACCGTTTATGGTTTGTATAGCAAACTAAGATAAACAATAAAAAGAGAAGGCCTAAACGGAGACAAGTCAAACAATAAAGTTTAAGAAATATGGACCAATGACTAGCTTATTGCGAGGAACGACACAATTTGACCACCCACATAAAACACTATATGTGTTTAGACCAATCAGCAAAGTTCATTTTTACGTTAACAGTTTCAGAGATAGCACGGATACGAACCACGTCCCTTTTATCCACCACGGCAACAGTGGCAATATCATATCAGTCTGAATATATCCAATACTAACAAAACTATTTTAAAAAAAGAATGGTGAACGAACGGATAATCATCGTAGATGACCTTTTATTCTTCATGTTATTATTAGGGTCAATATATTAATAATGCACAGATTTGACGAGATATTAAGGACAGTAGCTGTATTAAGGCTTTCCTTTACAAACACAGTCAAGTTTATTTACAGTGGAAGGCGCTAACAGTAAAAGATACTAAATATCATCACTTTTTCATGAAACTGTTGTTGATTTCTTTTATACTTAAACTTGTACTTTATTATGACATTTAAGCTTTAAATACAAGTAGACTAATCGATGTTATAGTCAGCGCCGGATTAAGCACCGTGGGGGCCCATAGGCAGTCAAACTTTTGGGGCCCCAGACCCACGGTCACGGTCTCATGGGGGCCCCTGGGGGCCCCTGATGGGGCCCATAAAAGTCGCGGGGCCCATAGGCAGTTGCCTACTCAGCCTAATGGGTAATTCGGGACTGGTTATAGTTCTCACAATTGCCTAAATATATTTGATTATACAGTCGATGAATTTGATATTTTTTGTATACATCGTGTAGCCTACTTCATCGTTTCTTTATTTATAAGTGTTTTAATTCGTCCAGGAACTGCCAAATTTAGATAATGTTTGGCTGGTCCCAGGTACAGCTCTATGGCAAGGCAGACGAGTCACCCGTCGTGCGCTCCGCGCTTTCAAGAAATCCACTCCGCAACGCATTTTTGTTTGCTTGGGACCCCTTGCTCATCGCTTGCTGCTTTGGGCCCCGCACATCCTGGAGCCGAGATTGGCTGGTCCCCTGGATTTACGCGCGTATCCTTGTGAGCACGGCATTTGGAATAACTTTTTAAAAAAGTTTATATGATATTTACTTAAAAGTTTCTTCCATCGCTTTAAACGTACTTTCTCTCCAAAGATATATTTTAAAATTACTCATACGCGGGGCCCTTGTGAATGAGGTGCCATATTAGTCCACACTGTTCGAATCGACCTAGATTTTACCTGTCTATTATTGTAACTGAAAGCGTTTATAATGATCTCAGATTCTGCAAATATTTGGATGAATGCATATGGCTATTTACCTCTTTACACTCGATCCTTCCAAACACCCGATTTTAACAAAGGACACGCGGAGGTCTCTAATTTAGTTTTCACGACTTCCACTGTCAGAACAGTTTTTTTTTAGAGCGGTGAGTTAAACCTGGACGTTTTTGTTTAATGTATACTAAACTCTAAGATGCAAATGCACATAGCTGATAAATAATATACAAATCGATATAGCGCATACGATGACTGAATGAATATCATTTTATCTCCCTTTTTACTTATTGTATGGCAACTGCAAGCTGTATGAGCTCAACACATACGAAATAATTATAGTTAATAACTTGTACGTCAACAAAATGATATCTGATAAATTAATTTAGACCTTCACATTTCTATTACATTTATCAATTCTAGATCTTAATATTAGATTGTGTGAAGTCGGTGTAAATAAAACTGGAAACATTACACCTTCATTTAACTGTTTCATAACTTCACGCCAGGTCCATTTCTAACATGGCATCGGAATAGCACTAAATAAATGTCAAAATAATGTTTCACAATATCAAACGAGTTTCATTTCTAACTCAAAAATGCAATACATAAACCTCAAAGGAAAATCTATCTACTATGAATCGAAATATATGCCTGTTTGTTATTCGGTACATCATTGTGTGGTATAACAATAACTCAAAACTGGTTTATTATTCGATATTTTTGAGATAAACATTTCATGAGATTGTGAAAGCATTACTTCATATCTTTCAATATTTTGCCCATGGGACCACTTCCTAAACTCTAGCTACTTATTTTCTGTCTGGTGAAGGAGAAAGCCGATGTTTGAAAATGTCCACGTCGTTACAAGTTTATGATTTTCTTTTTATCATACTAGGAGTTTAACATATCCTAATCAGGCAAGATCATTTGAAAGTCTTTTTATATTATAATATAATGTTATTGTATGCCAGCTGAATAACGCCCGATAAAAGAAAAACATCCCCTGCATTATGTAATTCAAAGTTAATTCTATTTTGTTCAAGACGCAAATTGAGACTCTCTCTCTCTGATGTCAAGTTAATGTATGAATTATCAATCATGTTTTTTTTCTGGTAAATAATGTTTTAGCTAGAACGTGAGAAAATGAAATAACATTGTATAGCTGGAGAAAGGTAAAATTTGATATAGACCAATGTCCTTTCTGTATGTGATGCAAAGGGCGGACATTTCTTTTGTCCATTTGTGTCCTCTCCGTGTGGCGCAACTGTCTGAAAAATTACACATCTGTTTGGGCCAGAAGAATCCCTATATTTACAAATCATAATTAACAACCAATCTTGCTGTCAATTTCTGTAATTAAAAATCTGTCTAAACAGGCATTCGAATGTATTCAACTTCACACGTGTTCATGCTTTTGAATAGAAGAATGCCTAGCAAAATAATTATTAGTGTATAAGTATATATGAAAAACATACGGTATATATATATATATATATATATATATATATATATATATATAGAGAGAGAGAGAGAGAGAGAGAGAGAGAGAGAGAGAGAGAGAGAGAGAGAGAGAGAGAGAGAGAGAGTGCAGATATTTGCAAGATTGCTTTGTCTTCCGCTAGGTTGTGAATTTACCTCAAAATGTTTTGCTGGAATACACATTAATTTCATATATTTGGTGATTACACTCTAGCGGAGTGCATCATATTTGTTACGACAACAAAGGCCGAGATTGTTTGGATAAGCAGTCCCAATATAGTTCTCAATGGCGACGAATTACATCCGAAGGTTTATTTCATGATCTGATGGAAATGGCATAACGATGTTCCGATTGCATTGGCTGTCTGGTTAGCATACTGGACTTTCAGCCAGTCGTTCGTGGCATCAGGTTACGCCCAAAGCTGTCAGGTTGGCTGTCTTGATGTATAATCAGGTTACATAGCTTCCATTAAGTAACTACGGATCCGATGGCCTAGTGGTTGGAGCGTTCGCCTTGGATGAAGGAGGTCGCGGGTTTGAATCCCGGCAGAGTCATACCAAAGATTTACATAAATGGTACTAAAAGATGCCTCCCCCGACCCTTAGCATTAAGAGCTTAGTGTTTGGACTGGTTGAATTGGTGTCAGTTTAATGTGCCTGGGTGTGACATCATGCTACATGTCTGCGGCATGATGCCCTAGTGCTAGACATCACTATATACTGTGACACTGCAGACATGAATGAAAAAGTGTTAAGGCTACGTCAAAAATCCGATACACACACTCCAGTAAGTAAGCATTAATAATCGTCTGTGTGCTTATTTGTCGCTAAACACTATCAAGCTTGAGAAACATTGTTTGCTATTTGATTAAAACATTTTATACTACTGAGAATAAAAGCTTTATATGCTATTTTTGCATCCTGAGTGAAATAAAGAAGGCACACCATAATGTTCGGGACAACTTCATGTTGCGTCTGTGATTTTAAAATTTTGAATGGGGATGAAATAATGCTGATGTGTTCACGGTTAAAGAAGCAGACTGTATCTTTTTAAATTTGTCTCGAAAACACTAAATTTGATGAAATTATGTCTGGATCAAATTTCTTTAACACCTGCACACTGCAAGGGCCTACATCCGCCGTCTAGTTTGTCTAGATTAGGTAGCAACATAACAAATACAAACTTTGGCGCCGTATTATGCCATGCCAGAACGTGTGTCGTGTACTGTTGGACTTGACGCGAATTGATTTGGTAAGTACATACATAATTATTGACTCGAAAATATGTGTGGTACAAAATTGTTGGTCTACAAAGTTAAAACTGTAAACAACATGATGGATGTCATTAATTGCAAGCAATGCATTCAAAAGCTTTTATTATATAAAACTGAGTTCTCTCCAACCTGCAGGAGATAATTGTCACTGTATTTATCATAACTGACACTACAATTTAAAGAAAGTCATGTTGAATAAAGATTAACACCTAGGTAATTACGCAAGCCAATGTATGTATGTATGTATGTATGTATGTATGTATGTATGTATGTATGTATGTATGTATGTATGTATGTATGTGTTACGAGTTTAGGCTCTAAAAAACGGTAACAAAGAAAGAATGAAAACAACAAGCTTTGTAAAATGATCCAAATAAATTATTTCCCTGGAAAAAGATTGTAAAAATGGAGAAAGAAAACTTACAGGTTTAAGAATCAAATCCAAGAATAATCTAAAAATATTCCACGAAGTAAATTATTAAAGTCCTAGTATTGAAATATTCTAATATATTCAAGTTCGAGTCCTGTTGGGAATTCCAAGATGAAAGACGATGTCGTTTTGTGCTTACCTACAGTTATACGTAGAAACACAATATAAAACACTCCGGTTTGGAAATGTTTTGATAAACTATCTCTGCTCAAATATTTTGTATGAGCATATCAAATATTTCCAGATATACGATGTAATCCTTTAAAATCTAACTGACCTGAGGAAAAGTTAACATGGAATTAAAAAATAGCCACTACAAAAGAAAATGACTTAACGTCATTAGTAATAGCTCGAAACTAATTATTTTTAACTAAAACAAAGATTATATCGTATTCTAATAGGCAGTTTCGAAAAACGTTCGAAAATTGCGAAATTGAAAACAATGTAGGGAGGGGGTCCAGAGAAGTCACGTGATCGTTTTAATCACGTACTTCTAACATGACCCTAACGCGAACCAATCATTTTTTCTATAATTAAAAAAGTTGTTTGTTTGCTTATAATTCACTAGTCCCATTTTAACCTTGACAACAACGAATCATTTTAAAATATATAATAAAACCTGTTTACGTGTTTGCCATTAACCCTGAATCAAGGTCAGAATCTAGGTCAACAGTACTTGTTTACCAAAGAAACCAATTGTCTGAAAAAACACCATCTCAGTTGAACAAAATTACATTAAAATAGCATGTAATGAAAAATAAAAAAGAATTTAAAACTGACTAACCAACAATTTAATATATATATATATATATATATATATATATATATATATATATATATATATACATACACGTAAACACCCCCCATAAGAAAGAAAGATTTATATAATAAAGCTTTCTCTGTACCATATATTAATTCTACATGATTTTAAAAAAAAAGTTCATAAGAAGTACTCTTATGAAGTACAAACAGTGTACATGGAATAATAAATTTCTACACACGAGGAAGTGCATCTGCTATTAAATTATCTTTTCCCTTGCCTGATGACAAAATGATATTCCTGTTACAATAAACACCACCTTAAGGTAGTCTTTTTTATTAAGAGGCACAGGGAATTCAGTGATAGCCTTGACCCTTGCATCCATAGGTTTAACTTGTCGAAGTCCCATAATATGTCCTAGAAAAGTTACACTAGCACGGGAGGACTCATTTGTAGATAAATAAATTATCAAATTTGCATCTGTGAGTCTGTCAAAGAATTTCCGAATTGTTGGTAAATTTTCTTTTCAGTTGTCGTTTTAGATGATGACATCATCGATGTAAACATCACAGAGGTGATCGTGTTCATAAGACGTTGGAAAGTTCTTGGCAACCCATTCATTCCACCAATGCCGTAATTTCCTTCGTTCTTTCCGTTAGTGGAATTTGCCAAAATCGTTCCAGAAGGTCGAATTTGGTGACATTCATGGCATCTCCAATCTTATCAATACAGTCATCGATTCTTGGTAATGGAAATGAATTTGTCTGTCATACTATTCACCTTCCTATAATCACTGCGCATGTGCAATGTTTTATATTGTTTTGGAACAAGTATGCATGGTGAAAATCAATCACTTTCACTGGGCTCTTTAAAATCGTTCTCCAGCATATACTAAATTTCTTTTTTGGGTGGTATTCCAGTCTGAGATAGTTCATTCAATACGGGTCTTGTTTCACAGGTATAAAAGTTACAATTTCAACGTCATGGAAACGTTTGTTTGTCCTTGTAGGAACATCAGGAAATGAGTGCTCATATTCAATTAATATGTGTTTGAGTTCATCTCTTTTTGCTATTCCAAATGTAATGGGGCCTGGTCTAGATCTTTCATAATGTCTGAATTCCGCAGATTTGTCACTCCAATATCAGTAGAATCCGATATTTCTTCACTTAAAGCTTCACTAAGTGGGACAGGTGCCATTAAATTAAGTGCATATTTAACCGGGCTAGCTCAACTCTTTCAATATATATTAGTAGTCCTATAGATTATTTAGATCCCATGAACAGTAATATTATAATTTAACTCATTAATTTTCTTCTTAAATGTGTAAGGGCCTTAAAATCTACGATGAAGAATGAGCAGGAGAGACAGAACTCTATTATCAGACTGAAAGGTTCTCTCCATTGTAATTCTGTCAAACCATAATTTAATTTTTAACTTGCACTGCTGAATGCCAAATTCAAGCATAATAGGCTGGAAGGTTCCACACCTAAAATTTGATTTAGAAAGACGAATTTGAATTAAAAACTTTATCATAGCTTTAACTAATGTTTTAGATTTAAAATTTCTCAACGGAATTCCATCTGGAAACCTTGTCGACGCACCCATAATGGTCAACATGTATTGGTTACTTGACTTGGTCTTAAGTAAGGGAACGACACAATCTACCATAATTCTACTAATTGGTTCGTCAAATGCAGGAATACGTTACAGATGAGCCTTATGTGTCTTCTGATTGGGGTTTCCTACCATTTGTCAAGTATGACAAGATTTAAAATATTTACAAACATCAATTTTGATTTTTGGCCAATACAGGTGAGTCAAGATCTTGTGATAAGTCTTTTGTTATCCCTAAATGACCAGCCGAACGAGTATCATGAGCCAGACTAAGTATGTCCTGTCTATAAGGTTCTGGAACTACAATTGTATGGTTCGTTCACCACTCATCACCAGCAGGTACCTTGAGAGGTCTCCATTTTCCCATAAGAATTCCATTTTTAATGAAATAACAGAGGTACTTCAGCGGCTTCTGTTTCAGTAGTAACCCTATGAAACAAATATCAGATATCAGGACCTTTTCCTGTTCGACGACAAGTGATTGTGGTTTATCACCCCAATTACAATAAAGATAATCAGTAGTTAAAAGAGGATTACTGTGATCAATACATTCTGATTGATCCAAACAAGGAGTGAAAGTTACCTCATCAAAAGCCTGGCCAATACACGTGTCAGCTAAATGAATCAGTCTCCAATGATTCTGAATAGCTTTTTTTGCCACAGCTCTGGTAACTGCACAAGCTGGAAATAAATGAGGGATTTATTTA
Organism: Unio pictorum; assembly: GCA_030141615.1. NCBI lineage: Eukaryota > Metazoa > Mollusca > Bivalvia > Unionida > Unionidae > Unio > Unio pictorum. The sequence goes on along the minus strand of JARLTB010000360.1, from coordinate 2,098,280 downwards.
CGCAATGAATCAACTTTCTGAGCCAAACAAGGCTTGTCAGTTACAAATGGATTAAACACAACCTGGTCTTCAGCTAGGTCGTTGCCTAGTAATGAATGAATGCCATTCACGGATAAAACAGAGACTCTTCCGACTGTCACGGTCCGAAGACTAAGTCTGATGAGCAATTTACACCATGGAGAGTAACATTAATAAAGCTGCACTCAACTCCATGAAAACCGAACACTCCCATTAGTAGAAGACTTGTCAGAAAAAGGCAAAGTACCTGACAATAAATGACTGAGAAGCGATGGTGTCCCTTAAAATTGTAATAGGGGTGGGATTAGCCGAATCACCAATGTGTGATATAGATACCTTCGATATGAATGGTTCATAATTCACCAGTCAGACTGGGGTTTATTAAACCCAACAAATGTATTGCTTTCAATACATGACCATGACCTTGACTTCGTAGATTTAAGAGCATTTGGAATAGGCCTGTCTTGATTCTGATGCCTATTTTTCAATTTGTGGAAAACAGAAATAACGTGTCCTTTCTTCTTGCAATAGGTACATGTAGGAAGAGACAAGGATCACGTTTGAGTTTTAAAAGTTGTGCCAGTTTGAGTTTTAGAAGGGCTTGTATTAGGCTGAAATTCTTTTCTGCCAAAAGACTGTTGAGTAGAAATCTTATTTACAAAAGGAACTTTATGAGTTAAATAGGACTCATCAGCGACACGAGCAGCATTTTCCAATGTTTCGATCTTGTGCTCGTCAAGATAAGTCTTAATGTCATCATGGACACAGTTCTTAAACTCTTCGAGTAATAAAAGTTGTCTGAGACTTTGATAATCGTTTTCAGCTTTCTTTGCTAAGCACCATTTATCGAAATAGTTGCTCTTTTACTCAAAGCAAATTTAACATGATTTTTCCAGCTTCTTATTTTATAGTTTCTTAATTTTTGCCGATAAGCTTTAGGGAATAACTCATAACCCCTTTAGATGTATGCTTTCATTGCTTCATAGTCACCACTTTGGTGAACTTACAGTGAATGGTACATATCACTAGCCCTACCAGTGAGTACATCTTGTAATAATTGAGTCCGATGCAGCCTTGGTCATTTAAAATTTTCAGCAACATTTTTACAACGAGTAAAATATTTGTCTACTTCATTTTCTCTGAAAGAGGGCACATGCAATGTTGCAGGACCAAAACTTTAATTTGGATTTGAAGTATGAATTGGGTTTTCCCTTGCCAGTTCTATTTCATTCATTCTACATTGATATCTCTTCTCACTTTGCATCCGCATCTCTCTCTATCAGATTGCATTGATTATTCTTCCTTATCTAACTGCATTTGCATGTGTTTTTCTTGTAACTGCATTTGTCTGTCTTTCTATTCCTTATCTAACTGCATGTGTTTTTCTTGTAACTGCAGTTGCATTTGTCTTTTTTATTTTTTTCTGAAGCTCGAACTTCTTTAACTCCAATTCAATTTTGTTTTTTTAATTTTGATTGTTTTAATTTTAGATCAGAGTTTAACACAGACATACTGATCGAAATGTTTTATCAAAAAAAAATACTGAACCAAAATATTTCGTACTTCTTGTTTTGTTAAGGAAGCTTTCGCTTCGAAAAGATTGTAGTTTGTGACAAATTGAATTAATTCATCTTTTTGGAAAAGTATAGTTGCTCCTGGCGACGATTTGAAAAAAAAAAGATTTCCACTCTTGATGATATATTTTTGAAAAAGCTTGTCGATCTTACGAGTTTAGGCTCTAATATACGTTAACAAAGGACGAGTAAAAATAACAAGCTTTGGAAACTTGAAGAAAATTTTTTATTTCCCTTAGAAAGGGTTGTAGAAATGGAAAAAAGTACTTAGTTTTAAGAATCAAATCCACAATAATCCCGAATAATCCATGAATTTAATTATAAAAGTCCTAATAATGAAATGTTCTAATAGAATCAAGTTCGATTTATATATATATATATATATATATATATATATATATATATATATATATATATATATATATATATATATATATATATATATGTGTGTGTGTGTGTGTGTGTGTGTGTGGTTTACATACCTTTAACATTTTGTACCATGTCGCTATGATGTATTTTGTGTCGCAGTTTACTGTGATGCCTAGCTTTATGGTATCATGCCGCAAACATGTGGCATCAAGTTCCACCCAGTCACATTATCCTGACAAGTTCTAATACTAACTTCTTAACGCTGTACCATTTTTGTAAGTCTTTGGTATGACTCGGTCGGGTTTCCAACCACTTAGGATACCGGATCAGTCAATTAGTTAAGGCAAAACAAAGACAGAATGAAAATAATGAAATTCTGGTTAATGCTGGTAGTCATCTAATATTTTGCATGGTGTTGATGGGCATGTGGCATCTAATATTTTGTATGGTGTCTAGGGGCATATGTCATCAACTATTTTCCATGGCATTGATGGCATGTGGCATCGAATATTTTGTATGGTGTCTAGGGGCATATGTCATCAACTATTTTGCATGGCATTGATGGCATGTGGCATCGAATATTTTGTATGGTGTCTAGGGGCATATGACATCTAATGTTCTGCATGGTGTTGATGGGCATGTGGCATCTAATATTTTGTATGGTGTCTAGGGGCATATGTCATCAACTATTTTGCATGGCATTGATGGCATGTGACATCGAATATTTTGTATGGTGTCTAGGGGCATATGTCATCAACTATTTGGCATGGCATTGATGGCATGTGGCATCGAATATTTTGTATGGTGTCTAGGGGCATATGACATCTAATGTTCTGCATGGTGTTGATGGGCATGTGGCATCTAATATTTTGTATGGTGTCTAGGGGCATATGTCATCTAATGTTCTGCATGGTGTTGATGGGCATGTGGCATCTAATATTGTGTATGGTGTCTAGGGGCATATGTCATCATCTATTTTGCATGGCATTGATGGCATGTGGCATCGAATATTTTGTATGGTGTCTAGGGGCATATGACATCTAATGTTCTGCATGGTGTTGATGGGCATGTGGCATCTAATATTTTGTATGGTGTCTAGGGGCATATGACATCTAATGTTCTGCATGGTGTTGATGGGCATGTGGCATCTAATATTTTGTATGGTGTCTAGGGGCATATGTCATCAACTATTTTGCATGGCATTGATGGCATGTGGCATCGAATATGTTGCGTGGTGTCGATGGGCATATGTCATCTACCGGTAATATTGTGTATGTGGTTAATATGCATGTGGTATTCAATATGTTGTGTGGTGTTCATGTTGATGAGCATATGGCATCTAATAGTCTGAGCGGTGTTGATGGCATGTGGCATTTAATATGTTGCATGGAAATGATGGCATGACAAATAATATGTTGCGTGGTGTCAACGGGCATTGACATGGAATATTTTTGTATGGTGTTGATGGGCATATGTCGTCTAATATGTTGCGAGATATGCATGGGAATATAATATAAAACATTTCGCATGGATCGATTGCATTTGGCATCGAATATGTTGTTTGGTTCCACGGGCATACGACATAGAATATTCTGCATGTAGTTGATGGGCATGTGACATTTAATATGTTGCGTTGTGTCCACGGGCATATGCCATCTAATATTTTGCAAGGTGTTGATGGGCATGTGGCATCTAACATGTTGCGTGGTGTTCATGGGCATGTGGCATGTAATATTTTGCATGGTTTTGATAATATGATGTGTGGTATCCATGGGCATATGACATCTAATGTTCTGCATGGTGTTGATGGGCATGTGGCATCTAATATTTTGTTTGGTGTCCATGGGCATATGACATAATATATGGCATGTTGTTGATGGGCATGTGACATTTAATATGTTCTTTGCTGTCCATGGGCGCATGAAATCGAAAAATGGTGTTGATGGGCTTGTGGCATGTAATATTTGGCATGTGTCATATAATATGTTGTGTGGTGTCCATGGGCATATGACATCTATTATTTTGCACGGTGTTGATTTGCATATGGCATCTAATACATTGCATGGTGTCAATGGACATATGACATCGAATATTGTGTATGGTGTTGATAGGCATTGACACAATGCAATGTATTAGATGCCATATGCAAATCAACACCGTGCAAAATAATAGATGTCATATGCCCATGGACACCACACAACATATTATATGACACATGCCAAATATTACATGCCACAAGCCCATCAACACCATTGTTGATAGGCATGTAGCGTCTAATATGCTGCGTGATGGAATATGACATCAAATCTTTGCATGGATTGATTGCATTTGGCATCTAATATGTTGCGAGGTGTTCATGGGCATATAATATCTAATATTTTGCATGGTGTTGATGGTATGTGGCATCTAATATGTTGCGTGGTGTCTATTGTCATATGACAGCTGATATTTTGCATGGTATTGATGGACAAGTGACATCTAATACATTGCGTGGTGTCCATAGGCATATGACATCCAATATTTCGCATAGTACTGATGGCATGTGGCATCAAATATGTTTCGTGGTGTCCATAGGTATATTACATCTAATATTTTGCATGGTGTTGATGAGCATGTGGCATCAAATATGATGTGTGGTGTCCATGGGTATAAGACACCTAATAGTTTGCATGGTGTTGATGAGCATATGGCATCTAATATGATGTGTGGTGTCCATGGGTATACAACACCTAATAGTTTGCATGGTGCTGATGGGCATGTGACATCTAATACATTGCGTTTTGTGCATAGACATATGCTATCTAATAGTTTGCATGACGTTGATAGGCATGTTGCGTATGGTGCGTGTTGCCCATGGGCATATGACATCTAATATATTGTGTGGTGTATGTGGTCATATGACATCATAACTGTTACATAATATATTTACCCGGGAGCCACTAACGTTATACTACAAAACTAACTCGTCTTAAGCTGCATCATTCACCGCGTAGCTAATGAACCCTGTCTTGTCTAACAACATGATGTGATATTTTTAACAATTCTACCGCGCGTAGCTGAAAGAAGGATGTAGAAGCCTACCTAGTTATCGTCAGAAACTTAAAAATGGTTGTTCTATCACAAACGTATACACAGATTGACAAGATAAATAAAGGAATACCAGATATTTTCGGAAAGTCCATACGATGAGGTCAGATATATTGTTGAGTAAAGGTAGTGAATACATTTTCTCCCACAAAATGTATTTTCTTGAAACTTGTGGGTGGCGTGCAAATGACACAATTTTTGAAGTACAAACAAGAAACAAAAATGAGATACGAAAGTCTAGTTTTATGTTTGCATGACTTTTGATTTGATTTGATTTGGTTTGAAATATCATCTGCAATAGTCGTTTTACATAAATCCACTAAGAAACGTAGATAATTTATGTCTCTGATTTCGAAACTCGCACAAGGAACACGTACCCTACCATTCTCGTGCAAGAGAATGGAATAGTACTAAATTATACTTAAATAACTATGATTCTAATTAATAAGTATAAGTGAAACACCTAGAGTATACTTGTATACCTTTTGATAAAACGATGTGTATTGTAATATGTAATCAAAACACGCATTCATGTCTGCATCGAATGCTACGCGAAGAACCAAGAAGATAAGAAAGGATCAATGCAATAAGCTGGTAACAATAACTTCAAGATTCAAATCGTAAACGTATGTGATTTTGAAAAGACATGACGTATTAGTAATCTAAGATTATATGAAATTCAAATGGAATCCGTAATTATGGTATTCAAATGATATACCGTAGATAGTCGTTTCTCCCTGCTCCAGAAAAAGCCAAGATGTGAAATTCATATTCTGTCTAGAATATAGTATCAAAGAGGCTAGGTAAGCATGATGTAATGTCAAGAAATTCCGATATATATAATCCTTTTTAATTATCCTATTTTTATTTAGACTGTTTAATGTGTTGATATTTTCCGTTTATGCATAATTTCTATAAGTTCTTTAAATATGTATCTGATTGCATGTGTGTATGATTGTGTGTGTGTGCGTGCGTGTATGCGTGCGTGCGTGTGTGTGACTGTGTGTTTGTTTATAAGAAACTGTGTAGCATTTAGTATGTATGTTTTCGTAAACATCAATTTTCTGGAGTCTTGTTAGCCGACTATAATAAAAAAAACTCTTCTAATGATGCCTAGATATGCTAAAATACTTTATGCTGGGGTGGACAGGAAAATGGCATGAGTTTGTTTATTTAAAGAAATGGTTTGAAAATTGGACGGTTTCTGTTACCTGTTATTCTACCTGTCTAATGTGCGGTGAGGTGTATCGTCAATATTTATTCCTAAAAGCCAATTTACAAATATTGTGTATTAATTTATGGCATTCTATTATATACAATTATCAAGAATAATGAAATTTTTATCTATTTATACTCTAATGGAGTATATATATTTAATATATTCACGGTTAATATGATCATGATTAATATACTAAATGAGATTATTTAACCTATTCAAGCGCTTTTTATTTATAATTCCTTATATATACACTTCAAGGTACAAGGTTTGTTTGTCATTGTGATTCAAGAAATATAAATCAAGGTTCAATCAGTTAATCTAATGTCATTTATAGCTTTTGAAGAGCGTTTTAAGGCTTTTAAGCATTCAGCAGTTTTCTTTTTATAAAAGAGGGTTTAGCTTATTTAGTATTTAAAGGCACATCAGCAGTTTAAAGGTTAAAATTAGGGACATATTGATGTCAGATATAGTTGATTATGACTCATATGTTTAAACTTAGGGATTCATTTTACATACACACACGCATATATATATATATATATATATATATATATATATATATATATATATATATATATATATATATTTATATATATATATATATGTATATATATATATATATATATATATATATATATATATATATATATATATATATATATATATATATATATATATATATATATATATATACTTATCAACAGTTAAGAAATCAACTTGAGCAATAAAGAAATTAGAGCGATTTCCCTTATGGTCTTAGCATCTGTAATATGTCTTGCCCATATGCTATGTTATAAATGCAAAGTCATTATTTTGGAATACATCAGTTGTATATTGCTTTGTACTGACTTGGCAGTCTGTAGCTTTGTTGGATTTTAGTGAATATGTGTTTACTATGAGGTAGGGGTCGGATCTGGAAAGATATTTCTTAAACCAATTATTTAGGCACTTTCATGAGCAGCAGGTGACTGAGTGGTATAAAGTGCTCACCGTTACAACTCACTGCGTGGGTTCTAATCTAGTTCTCGGCCAAATTAGGTACGCGAGAAAGATTGCCAGTATCTTTCCAACTACAGACCATGATGATAAAGAATTAGAGGATTTCTACGACCAACTGCAAGAAGTCCTGGACCAGACTCCAAAGAAAGACATTCTTGTGGTGCAAGAAGACTGGAATGCCAAAATAGGAGAGGATGCCGTTGATAACTGGGAGGGCACGTGTGGACGATGCTGCAATGCAGAGATCAACGACAGAGGCTTAAGGCTCCTGGAATTTGCCAGCTTCAATGATCTGAAGCTGATGAACATGTTTGGTTCACACAAAGCACCCAGAAGGTGGACCTGGCATTAGCCCGAATGGAGAACACCATAACCAGATTGATTATATCATGGTGAAGACATTGCCACGACAAGAAGTTTCCCAGGAAAAGACATTGGAAGTGACCATGACTTAGTGATGATGATCCTCCGACTACGTCTAAAAAAAGTCGACAAAGAGGGCCCCACAAGAATCAAGTTCAAACTTGACAAGCTAAAAGACCCAGATGTCTTGGAAGCCTTCCAAGCAAGGATAGGAGGGAAATTTGCACCACTGTTACTTCTTAGTGCAGAGAACACAGTTATAGACACAATGATCGACACATTTAACATAGCAGTCACCCAAACAGCCAGTGAGATCCTTGGCAAACATCGACGACTAAAGAAACCTACGGTTACAATTGACATACTGGATCTGTGTGACGAGCGTCGAGAGCTAAAGAAGAAGAAGTCAGAAGTAGAAGGAGCAAAACAATACAGGGAAATAAACAAGGTTATCAAGAAAAGTATGAGAAAGGCAAAGGAGACATGGATTGAAGACCAGTGTAAAGATATAGAGAACAATCTAAAGAAAAATAATAGCAAAAAAGCATACCAACTGGTGAAAGACCTGACCTGACCAGTGTAAAACAAGGACGCTCCTCCATCATTCAAGACATTCTTAAGAGATGGACGGAATACTGCTCAGACCTATACAACCACAGACCTACAGGGGACCCAGACATACTCAACACCCCATCAGTGACCAACACTCACAACTACCCCATCCTCCGAGAAGACGTAGAGGCTGTAGTGAAAGCATTGAAAAAGGGAAGGCAGCAGGAGTAGACAACATTCCTGCAGAACTAGTCCAAGAAGGGGGTGAAGCCATGATAAGCGCCCTACTAACAATCTGCAACAAGATATGGCAGACAGGGGGAATGGCCAACACCATGGACTCATAGTAACTCTCCCGAAAAAAGGCAATTTGCAGCAATGTCAGAACTATCGTACGATCAGTCTTATATGCCACCGAAGCAAAGTCATGCTAAAAATCATATTAAACAGACTGAAGCCGCGGGCAGAAGAAATCGTAGCTGAAGAACAGGCTTCAGACCAGGGCGAAGAACAACTGAACAGATTTTCAACCTGAGAATACTATATGAGATATACCTCCAGCACCAACAAGACCTTTATCATGTCTTTATAGATTTTAAGGAGGCGTTTGACAGGGAATGGCATGCAGCCCTTTGGTCCACCATAACAAATACAAACTTTGGCGCCGTATTATGCCATGCCAGAACGTGTGTCGTGTACTGTTGGACTTGACGCGAATTGATTTGGTAAGTACATACATAATTATTGACTCGAAAATATGTGTGGTACAAAATTGTTGGTCTACAAAGTTAAAACTGTAAACAACAAGATGGATGTCATTAATTGCAAGCAATGCATTCAAAAGCTTTTATTATATAAAACTGAGTTCTCTCCAACCTGCAGGAGATAATTGTCACTGTATTTATCATAACTCACACTACAAGTTAAAGAAAGTCACGTTGAATAAAGATCAACACCTAGGTAATTACGCAAGCCAATATATGTATGTATGTATGTATGCATGCATGCATGCATGCATGCATGCATGTATGTATGTATGTGTTACGAGTTTAGGCTCTAATAAACGGTAACAAAGAAAGAATGAAAACAACAAGCTTTGTAAAATGATCCAAATAAATTATTTCCCTGGAAAAAGATTGTAAAAATGGAGATAGAAAACTTACAGGTTTAAGAATCAAATCCAAGAATAATCTAAAAATATTCCACGAAGTAAATTATAAAAGTCCTAGTAATGAAATGTTCTAATATATTCAAGTTCGAGTCCTGTTGGGAATTCCAAGATGGAAGACGATGTCGTTTTGTACTTACCTACAGTTACACGTAGAAACACAATATAAAACACTCCGCTTTGGAAATGTTTTGATAAACTATCTTTGCTCAAATATTTTGTATGAGCATATCAAATATTTCCAGATATACGATATAATCCTTTAAAATCTAACTTACCTGAGGAAAAGTTAACATGGAATTAAAAAATGGCCACTACAAAAGAAAATGACTTAACGTCATTAGTAATAGCTCAAAACTAATTATTTTTAACTAAAACAAAGATTATATCGTATTCTAATAGGCAGTTTCGAAAAACGTTCGAAAATTGCGAAATTTAAAACAATGTAGGGAGGGGGTCCAGAGAAGTCACGTGATCGTTTTAATCACGTACTTCTAACATGACCCTAACGAGAACCAATCATTTTTTCTATAATTAAACAAGTTGTTTGTTTGCTTATAATTCACTAGTCCCATTTTAACCTTTGCAACAACGAATCATTTTAAAATATATAATAAAACTTGTTTACGTGTTTGCCATTAACTCTGAATCAAGGTCAGAATCTAGGTCAACAGTACTTGTTTACCAAAGAAACCAATTGTCTGAAAAAAAAACACCATCTCAGTTGAACAAAATTACATTAAAATAGCATGTAATGAAAAATAAAAAAGAATTTAAAACTGACTAACCAACAATTTAATATATATATATATATATATATATATATAAAAATCATAAGAAGTACTCTTATGAAGTACAAACAGTGTACATGGAATAATACATTTCTACACACGAGGAAGTGCATCTGCTATTAAATTATCTTTTCCCTTGCCTGATGACAAAATGATATTCCTGTTACAATAAACACCACCTTAAGGTAGTCTTTTTTATTAAAAGGCACAGGGAATTCAGCGATAGCCTTGACCCTTGCATCCATAGGTTTAACTTGTCGAAGTCCCATAATATGTCCTAGAAAAGTTACACTAGCACGGGAGGACTCATTTGTAGATAAATAAATTATCAAATTTGCATCTGTGAGTCTGTCAAAGAATTTCCGAATTGTTGGTAAATTTTCTTTTCAGTTGTCGTTTTAGATGATGACATCATCGATGTAAACATCACAGAGGTGATCGTGTTCATAAGACGTTGGAAAGTTCTTGGCAACCCTTTCATTCCACCAATGCCGTAATTTCCTTCGTTCTTTCCGTTAGTGGAATTTGCCAAAATCGTTCCAGAAGGTCGAATTTGGTGACATTCATGGCATCTCCAATCTTATCAATACAGTCATCGATTCTTGGTAATGGAAATGAATTTGTCTGTCATACTATTCACCTTCCTATAATCACTGCGCATGTGCAATGTTTTATATTGTTTTGGAACAAGTATGCATGGTGAAAATCAATCACTTTCACTGGGCTCTTTAAAATCGTTCTCCAGCATATACTAAATTTCTTTTTTGGGTGGTATTCCAGTCTGAGATAGTTCATTCAATACGGATCTTGTTTCACAGGTATAAAAGTTACAATTTCAACGTCATGGAAACGTTTGTTTGTCCTTGTAGGAACATCAGGAAATGAATGCTCATATTCAATTAATATGTGTTTGAGTTCATCTCTTTTTGCTATTCCAAATGTAATGGGGCCTGGTCTAGATCTTTCATAATGTCTGAATTCCGAAGATTTGTCACTCCAATATCAGTAGAATCCGATATTTCTTCACTTAAAGCTTCACTAAGTGGGACAGGTACCATTAAATTAAGTGCATATTTAACCGGGCTAGCTCAATTCTTTCAATGTATATTAGTAGTCCTATAGATTATTTAGATCCCATGAACAGTAATATTATAATTTAACTCATTATTTTTCTTCTTAAATGTGTAAGGGCCTTAAAATCTACGATGAAGAATGAGCAGGAGAGACAGAACTCTATTATCAGACTGAAAGGTTCTCTCCATTGTAGTTCTGTCAAACCATAATTTAATTTTTAACTTGCACTGCCAAATTCAAGCATAATAGGCTGGAAGGTTCCACACCTAAAATTTGATAGTCGATCCGATTAGACAGATTTAGAAAGACGAATTTGAATTAAAAACTTTATCATAGCTTTAACTAATGTTTTAGATTTAAAATTTCTCAACGGAATTCCATCTGGAAACCTTGTCGACGCGCCCATAATGGTCAACATGTATTGGTTACCTGACTTGGTCTTAAGTAAGGGAACGACACAATCTACCATAATTCTACTAATTGGTTCGTCAAATGCAGGAATACGTTACAGGTGAGCCTTATGTGTCTTCTGATTGGGGTTTCCTACCATTTGTCAAGTATGACAAGATTTAAAATATTTACAAACATCAATTTTGATTTTTGGCCAATACAGGTGAGTCAAGATCTTGTGATGAGTCTTTTGTTATCCCTAAATGACCAGCCGAACGAGTATCATGAGCCAGACTAAGTATGTGCTGTCTGTAAGGTTCTGGAACTACAATTGTATGGTTCGTTCACCACTCATCACCAGCAGGTACCTTGAGAGGTCTCCATTTTCCCATAAGAATTCCATTTTTAATGAAATAACAGAGGTACTTCAGCGGCTTCTGTTTCAGTAGTAACCCTATGAAACAAATATCAGATATCAGGACCTTTTCCTGTTCGACGACAAGTGATTGTCGTTTATCACCCCGATTACAATAAAGATAATCAGTAGTTAAAAGAGGATTACTGTGATCAATACATTCTGATTGATCCGAACATGGAGTGAAAGTGACCAAATCAAAAGCCTAGCCAATACACGTGTCAGCTAAATGAATACATTCCTTATCATCATCAGTCTTCAATGATTCTGAATAGCTTTGTTTGCCACAGCTCTGGTAACTCAACAAGCTGGAAATAAATGAGGGACTTATTTAAATCGACTTTCTGGGCCAAACAAGGCTTGTCAGTTACAAATGGATTAAACACAACCTGGTCTTCAGCTAGGTCGTTGCTTAGTAATGAATGAATACCATTCACGGATAAAACAGAGACTGTTCCAACTGTCACGGTCCGAAGACTAAGTCTGATGAGAAATTTACACAATGGAGAGGAACATTAACAAAGCCGCACTCAACTCCATGAAAACCGAACACTCTCATTAGTAGAAGACTTGTCAGAATAAGGCAAAGTACCTGACAATAAATGACTGAGAAGCGCCGATGTCCCTTAAAATTGTAATAGGGGTGGAATTAGCCGAATCACCCATGTATGATATAGATACCTTCAATATGAATAGTTCATAATTCACCATGATAAAGTCAGACTGGGGTTTATTAGACCCAACAAATGTATTGCTTTCAATACATGACCATGACCTTGACTTCGTAGATTTAAGAGCATTTTGGAACAGGCCTGCCTAGATTCTGATGCCTATTTTTCAATTTGTGGAAAACAGAAATAACGTGTCCTTTCTTCTTGCAATAGGTACACGTGGGAAGAGACAAGGATCATGTTTGAGTTTTAAAAGTTGTGCCAGTTTTGAGTTTTAGAAAGGTTTGTATTAGGTTGAAATTGGTTTCTGCCAAAAGACTGTTGAGTAGAAATCTTTTTTACAAAAGAAACTTTATGAGTTAAATAGGACTCATCAGCGACACGAGCAGCATTTTCCAATGGTTCGATCTTGTGCTCGTCAAGGTGAGTCTTAATGTCATCATGGACACAGTTCTTAAACTCTTCGAGTAATAAAAGTTGTCTGAGACTTTGATAATCGTTTTCAGCTTTCTTTGCTAAGCACCATTTATCGAAATAGTTGCTCTTTTACTCAAAGCAAATTTAACATGATTTTTCCAGCTTCTTATTTTATAGTTTCTTAATTTTTGCCGATAAGCTTTAGGGACTAACTCATAACCCCTTTAGATGTATGCTTTTATTGCTTCATAGTCACCACTTTGGTGAACTGACAGTGAATGGTACATATCACTAGCCCTACCAGTGAGTACATCTTGTAATAATTCAGTCCGATAACTGCATTTTGTCTTTCATTTTATTCCTTATCTAACTGCATGTGTTTTTCTTGTAGCTGCATTTGCATTCGTCTTTTTTATTTTTTTCTGAAGCTCGAACTTCTTTAACTCCAATTCAATTTTGTTTTTTTTAATTTTAGATAAGAGTTTAACACAGACTAACTGATCGAAATGTTTTATCACAAAAAATAATGAACCAAAATATTTCGTACTTCTTGTTTTGTTAAGGAAGCTTTCGCTTCGAAAAGATTGTAGTTTGTGACAAATTGAATTAATTCATCATTTTGGAAAAGTATAGTTGCTCCTGGCGAGGATTTGAAAGAAAAAGATTTCCACTCTTGATGACATATTTTGGAAAAAGCTTGTCGATCTTACGAGTTTAGGCTCTAATATACATTAACATTAACAAAGGAAGAGTAAAAACAACAAGCCTTGGAAAATTGAAAAAAAATTATTTCCCTTAAAAAGGGTTGTAAAAATGGAAAAAAGAACTTAGTTTTAAGAATCAAATCCACAATAATCCCGAATAAACCATGAATTTAATTACAAAAGTCCTAGTAATGAAATTTTCTAATAGATTCAAGTTCGAGTTGTGTGTGTGTGTGTGTGTGTGTGTGTGTAGTTTACGTACCTTTAACATTTTGTACCATGTCGCTATGGTGTATTTTGTGTCACAGTTTACTGTGATGTCTAGCTTTATGGTATCATGCCGCAAACATGTGGCATCAAGTTCCACCCAGTCACATTATTCTGACAAGTACTAATACTAACTTCTTGACGCTGTACCATTTTTGTAAGTCTTTGGTATGACTCGGTCGGGTTTCCAACCACTTAGGATACCGGATCAGTCAATTAGTTATGGCAAAACAAAGACAGAATGAAAATAATGAAATTCTGGTTAATGCTGGTAGTCATCTAATATTTTGTATGGTGTCTAGGGGCATATGACATCAACTATTTTGCATGGCATTGATTGGCATGTGGCATCGAATATGTTGTGTGGTGTCGATGGGCATATGTCATCTACCGGTAATATTGTGTATGTAGTTAATATGCATGTGGTATTTAATATGTTGTGTGGTGTTCATGTTGATGAGTATGTGGCATCTAATAGTTTGCGTGGTGTTTTGGCATGTAATATGTTGCATGGAAATGATGGCATGACAAATAATATGTTGCGTGGTGTCAACGTGCATTGACATGGAATATTTTTGCATGGTATTGATGGGCATATGGCGTCTAATATGTTGCGTGATATGCATGGGAATATAATATAAAACACTAGCAAGTACCCGGCATGCGTTGCAATGCCACTCAAAGAAAGAAAGTGTTTGTTTTTTTAATCCTGGCATGTGTTGCAATGCCACTGAAAGAAAAAAAGTGTTTGTGAAAGTGATTGGGCTTGAGCAGTGCGAACTCGAACAGTTTCCAATCTTGCTTGCTTACCGTTGCTCGTTGTTTCAACTATTACAAATTCACACCGCGATTGTTTGACGTAACCAAGGCGCGAACCAAACGTAACTAAGTAAACAAAGTAAACATGACGTATCTAAGGCGCCTACAGTTCACACCGAAGACTCGCGAAATTAGGTATCGCTACAGACCGTGTTTGATCGCGTGACATACTTAAGGCGCCTACTGTTCGATCACGTGACGTATCTAAGGATTCTACAGTTTCCAGCGAGCACACGGTAAATGTCGCAAAACTATATGAAATACACACATTTGTTTATTGTACAATTTAAATGGTTGTACTAATTAAGAACAACTCACCAAAGTTTTATCGCAATCGGATGAACGGACGGTATAGGAACGCATAAGACACAAACAAACAAACATTCATTTATATATATATATATATATATATATATATATATATATATATATATATATATATATATATATATATATAGATTTCGCATGGATTGATTGCATTTGGCATGAATATGTTTTTTGGTGTCCAAGAGCATACGACATAGAATATTTTGCATGTAGTTGATGGGCATGTGGCATTTAATCTGTTGCGTGGTGTTCATGGGCATATAGCATCTAATATTTTGCATGGTGTCCACGGGCATATGCCATCTAATATTTTGCAAGGTGTTGATGGGCATGTGGCATCTAACATGTTGCGTGGTGTTCATGGGTATGTGTCATATAATATTTTGCATGGTTTTGGTGGACATATGGCATCTAATACGATGTGTGGTGTCCATGGGCATGTGGCATCTAATATTTTGTTTGGTGTCCATGGGCATATGACATAATATCTGGCATGTTGTTGATGGGCATGTGACATTTAATATGTTCTTTGGTGTCCATGGGCACATGAAATCGAAAAATGGTGTTGATGAGCTTGTGGCATGTAATGTTTGGCACGTGTCATATAATATGTTGTGTTGTGTCCATGGGCATATGACATCTATTATTTTGCACGGTGTTGATTTGCATATGGCATCTAATACATTGCATGGTGTCAATGGACATATGACATCGAATATTGTGTATGGTGTTGATAGGCATGTAGTAATATGCTGCGTAATGCCCACGGGCATATGACATCAAATCTTTTGCATTGATTGATTGCATTTGGCATCTAATATGTTGCGAGGTGTTCATGGGCATATAATATCTAATATTTTGCATGGTTTTGATGGTATATGGCATCTAATATGTTGCGTGGTGTCTATTGTCATATGACAGCTGATATTTTGCATGGTATTGATGGACAAGTGACATATAATACATTGCGTGGTGCCCATGGGCATATGACATCCAATATTTCGCATAGTACTGATGGCATGTGGCATCAAATATGTTTCGTGGTGTACGTATGTATATTACATCTAATAGTTTGCATGGTGTTGATGAGCATGTGGCATCAAATATGATGTGTGGTGTCCATGTGTATATGATATCGAATATCTTGCATGGTTTTGATGGGCATGTGGCATAGCTAATGAACCCTGTCTTGTCTAACAACATGATGTGATATTTTTCACAATTCTACACCGCGTAGCTAATGAACCCTGTCTTGTCTAACAACATGATGTGATATTTTTCACAATTCTACACCGCGTAGCTAATGAACCCTGTCTTGTCTAACAACATGATGTGATATTTTTCACAATTCTACACCGCGTAGCTAATGAACCCTGTCTTGTCTAACAACATGATGTGATATTTTTCACAATTCTACACCGCGTAGCTAATGAACCCTGTCTTGTCTAACAACATGATGTGATATTTTTCATAATTCTACACCGCGTAGCTAATGAACCCTGTCTTGTCTAACAACATGATGTGATATTTTTCACAATTCTACACCGCGTAGCTAATGAACCCTGTCTTGTCTAACAACATGATGTGATATTTTTTCACAATTCTACACCGCGTAGCTAATGAACCCTGTCTTGTCTAACAACATGATGTGATATTTTTCACAATTCTACACCGCGTAGCTAATGAACCCTGTCTTGTCTAACAACATGATGTGATATTTTTCACAATTCTACACCGCGTAGCTAATGAACCCTGTCTTGTCTAACAACATGATGTGATATTTTTCACAATTCTACACCGCGTAGCTAATGAACCCTGTCTTGTCTAACAACATGATGTGATATTTTTCACAATTCTACACCGCGTAGCTAATGAACCCTGTCTTGTCTAACAACATGATGTGATATTTTTCACAATTCTACACCGCGTAGCTAATGAACCCTGTCTTGTCTAACAACATGATGTGATATTTTTCACAATTCTACACCGCGTAGCTAATGAACCCTGTCTTGTCTAACAACATGATGTGATATTTTTCACAATTCTACACCGCGTAGCTAATGAACCCTGTCTTGTCTAACAACATGATGTGATATTTTTCACAATTCTACCGCACGTAGCTGAAACAAGTCTACCTAGTTATCGTCAGAAACTTAAAAATGGTTGTTCTATCACAAACGTAAAGTATTATACACAGATTGACAAGATAAATAAAGGAATGTCAGATATTTTCGGAAAGTCCATACGATGAGGTCAGATATATTGTTGAGTAAAGGTGGTGTATACATTTTCTTCCCACAAATGTATTTTCTTGAAATTTGCGGGTTGCGTGCAAATGACACAATTTTTTGAAGTATAAACAAGAAAAAAATGAGATACGAAAGTCTAGTTTTATGTTTGCATGACTTTTGATTTGATTTGGTTTGGTTTGAAATATCATCTGCAATAGTCGTTTTACATAAATCCACTAAGAAACGTAGATAATTTATGTCTTTGATTTCGAAACTCGCACAAGGAACACGTACCCTACCATTCTCGTGCAAGAGAATGGAATAGTACTAAATTATACTTAAATAACTATGATTCTAATTAATAAGTATAAGTGAAACACCTAAGAGTATACTTGTTTACCCTTTGATAAAACGATGTGCATTGTAATATGTAATCAAAACACGCATTCATGTCTGCATCGAATGCTACGCGAAGAACCAAGAAGATAAGAAAGGATCAATGCACTAAGCTGGTAACAATAGCTTCAAGATTAAAACGTAAACGTATGTGATTTTGAAAAGACATGACGTATTAGTAATCAAAGATTATATGAAATTCAAATGGAATCCGTAATTATGGTATTCAAATGATTTACCGTAGATAGTCGTTTCTCCCTGCTCCAGAAAAAGCCAAGATGTGAAATTCATATTCTGTCTAGAATATAGTGTCAAAGAAATTCCAATATATATATATATATATATATATATATATATATATATATATATATATATATATATATATATATATATATATATATATATATATATATATATATATATATATAATCCTTTTTAATTATCCTATTTTTATTTAGACTGTTTAATGTGTTAATATTTTCCGTTTATGCATGATTTCTATGTTTTGTAAATATGTATCTGATCGCATGTGTGTATGATTGTGTGTGTGTGCGTGCGTGTGTGCATGAGTGCGTGTGTGTGTTTATAAGAAACTGTGTAGCATTTAGTTTGTATGTTTTCGTAAGCATCAATTTTCTGGAGTCTTGTTAGCCGACTATAATAGAAAACTCTTCTAATGATGCCTAGATATGCTGAAATACTTCATGCAGGGGTGGACAGGAAAATGGCATGAATTTGTTTATTTAAAGAAATGGTTTGAAAAGTGGACGGTTTCTGTTACCTGTTATTCTACCTGTCTAATGTGCGGTGAGGTGTATCGTCAATATTTATTCCTAAAAGCCAATTTACAAATATTGTGTATTAATTTATGGCATTCTATTATATACAATTATCAAGAATGATGAAATTGTTATCTATTTATACTCTAATGGAGTATATATATTTAATACATTCACGGTTAATATGATCATGATTAATATACTAAATGAGATTATTTAGCCTTTTCAAGCGCCTTTTATGTATAATTCCTTATATATACACTTCAAGGTACATGGTTTGTTTGTCATTGTGTTTCAAGAAATATAAATCAAGGTTCAATCAGTTAACATCTAATGTCATTTATAGCTTTTCAAGAGCGTTTTTAGGCTTTTAAGCATTCAGCAGTTTTCTTTATATAAAAGAGGGTTTAGCTTATTTAGTATTTAAAGGCACATCAACAGTTTAAAGGTTAAAATTAGGGACATATTGATGTCAGATATAGTTGATTATGACTCATATGTTTAAACTTAGGGATTCATTTTACATACACACACGCATATATATATATATATATATATATATATATATATATATATATATATATATATATATATATATATATATATATATATATATATATATATATGTATACTTATCAACAGTTAAGAAATCAACTTGAGCAATAAAGAAATTAGAGCGATTTCCCTTATGGTCTTAGCATCTGTAATATGTCTTGCCCATATGCTATGCTATAAATGCAAAGTCATTATTTTGGAATACATCAGTTGTATATTGCTTTGTACTGACTTGGCAGTCTGTAGCTTTGTTGGATTTTAGTGAATATGTGTTTACTATGAGGTAGGGGTCGGATCTGGAAAGATATTTCTTAAACCAATTAATTAGGCACTTTCATGAGCAGCAGGTGACTGAGTGGTATAAAGTGCTCACCGTTACAACTCACTGCGTGGGTTCTAATCTAGTTCTCGGCCAAATTAGGTACGCGAGAAAGATTGCCAGTATCTTTCCAACTACAGACCATGATGATAAAGAATTAGAGGATTTCTACGACCAACTGCAAGAAGTCCTGGACCAGACTCCAAAGAAAGACATTCTTGTGGTGCAAGAAGACTGGAATGCCAAAATAGGAGAGGATGCCGTTGATAACTGGGAGGGCACGTGTGGACGATGCTGCAATGCAGAGATCAACGACAGAGGCTTAAGGCTCCTGGAATTTGCCAGCTTCAATGATCTGAAGCTGATGAACATGTTTGGTTCACACAAAGCACCCAGAAGGTGGACCTGGAATTAGCCCGAATGGAGAACACCATAACCAGATTGATTATATCATGGTGAAGACATTGCCAAGACAAGAAGTTTCCCAGGAAAAGACATTGGAAGTGACCATGACTTAGTGATGATGATCCTCCGACTACGTCTAAAAAAAGTCGACAAAGAGGGCCCCACAAGAATCAAGTTCAAACTTGACAAGCTAAAAGACCCAGATGTCTTGGAAGCCTTCCAAGCAAGGATAGGAGGGAAATTTGCACCACTGTTACTTCTTAGTGCAGAGAACACAGTTATAGACACAATGATCGACACATTTAACATAGCAGTCACCCAAACAGCCAGTGAGATCCTTGGCAAACATCGACGACTAAAGAAACCTACGGTTACAATTGACATACTGGATCTGTGTGACGAGCGTCGAGAGCTAAAGAAGAAGAAGTCAGAAGTAGAAGGAGCAAAACAATACAGGGAAATAAACAAGGTTATCAAGAAAAGTATGAGAAAGGCAAAGGAGACATGGATTGAAGACCAGTGTAAAGATATAGAGAACAATCTGAAGAAAAATAATAGCAAAAAAGAATACCAACTGGTGAAAGACCTGACCTGACCAGTGTAAAACAAGGACGCTCCTCCATCATTCAAGACATTCTTAAGAGATGGACGGAATACTGCTCAGACCTATACAACCACAGACCTACAGGGGACCCAGACATACTCAACACCCCATCAGTGACCAACACTCACAACTACCCCATCCTCCGAGAAGACGTAGAGGCTGTAGTGAAAGCATTGAAAAAGGGAAGGCAGCAGGAGTAGACAACATTCCTGCAGAACTAGTCCAAGAAGGGGGTGAAGCCATGATAAGCGCCCTACTAACAATCTGCAACAAGATATGGCAGACAGGGGAATGGCCAACACCATGGACTCAGTCACTCATAGTAACTCTCCCGAAAAAAGGCAATTTGCAGCAATGTCAGAACTATCGTACGATCAGTCTTATATGCCACCGAAGCAAAGTCATGCTAAAAATCATATTAAACAGACTGAAGCCGCGGGCAGAAGAAATCGTAGCTGAAGAACAGGCTTCAGACCAGGGCGAAGAACAACTGAACAGATTTTCAACCTGAGAATACTATATGAGATATACCTCCAGCACCAACAAGACCTTTATCATGTCTTTATAGATTTTAAGGAGGCGTTTGACAGGGATTGGCATGCAGCCCTTTGGTCCACCATAACAAATACAAACTTTGGCGCCGTATTATGCCATGCCAGAACGTGTGTCGTGTACTGTTGGACTTGACGCGAATTGATTTGGTAAGTACATACATAATTATTGACTCGAAAATATGTGTGGTACAAAATTGTTGGTCTACAAAGTTAAAACTGTAAACAACAAGATGGATGTCATTAATTGCAAGCAATGCATTCAAAAGCTTTTATTATATAAAACTGAGTTCTCTCCAACCTGCAGGAGATAATTGTCACTGTATTTATCATAACTCACACTACAAGTTAAAGAAAGTCACGTTGAATAAAGATCAACACCTAGGTAATTACGCAAGCCAATATATGTATGTATGTATGTATGTATGCATGCATGTATGTATGTATGTGTTACGAGTTTAGGCTCTAATAAACGGTAACAAAGAAAGAATGAAAACAACAAGCTTTGTAAAATGATCCAAATAAATTATTTCCCTGGAAAAAGATTGTAAAAATGGAGATAGAAAACTTACAGGTTTAAGAATCAAATCCAAGAATAATCTAAAAATATTCCACGAAGTAAATTATAAAAGTCCTAGTAATGAAATGTTCTAATATATTCAAGTTCGAGTCCTGTTGGGAATTCCAAGATGGAAGACGATGTCGTTTTGTACTTACCTACAGTTACACGTAGAAACACAATATAAAACACTTCGCTTTGGAAATGTTTTGATAAACTATCTTTGCTCAAATATTTTGTATGAGCATATCAAATATTTCCAGATATACGATATAATCCTTTAAAATCTAACTTACCTGAGGAAAAGTTAACATGGAATTAAAAAATGGCCACTACAAAAGAAAATGACTTAACGTCATTAGTAATAGCTCAAAACTAATTATTTTTAACTAAAACAAAGATTATATCGTATTCTAATAGGCAGTTTCGAAAAACGTTCGAAAATTGCGAAATTTAAAACAATGTAGGGAGGGGGTCCAGAGAAGTCACGTGATCGTTTTAATCACGTACTTCTAACATGACCCTAACGAGAACCAATCATTTTTTCTATAATTAAACAAGTTGTTTGTTTGCTTATAATTCACTAGTCCCATTTTAACCTTTGCAACAACGAATCATTTTAAAATATATAATAAAACTTGTTTACGTGTTTGCCATTAACTCTGAATCAAGGTCAGAATCTAGGTCAACAGTACTTGTTTACCAAAGAAACCAATTGTCTGAAAAAAAAACACCATCTCAGTTGAACAAAATTACATTAAAATAGCATGTAATGAAAAATAAAAAAGAATTTAAAACTGACTAACCAACAATTTAATATATATATATATATATATATATATATATATATATATATATATATATATATATATATATATATATATATATAAAATCATAAGAAGTACTCTTATGAAGTACAAACAGTGTACATGGAATAATACATTTCTACACACGAGGAAGTGCATCTGCTATTAAATTATCTTTTCCCTTGCCTGATGACAAAATGATATTCCTGTTACAATAAACACCACCTTAAGGTAGTCTTTTTTATTAAAAGGCACAGGGAATTCAGCGATAGCCTTGACCCTTGCATCCATAGGTTTAACTTGTCGAAGTCCCATAATATGTCCTAGAAAAGTTACACTAGCACGGGAGGACTCATTTGTAGATAAATAAATTATCAAATTTGCATCTGTGAGTCTGTCAAAGAATTTCCGAATTGTTGGTAAATTTTCTTTTCAGTTGTCGTTTTAGATGATGACATCATCGATGTAAACATCACAGAGGTGATCGTGTTCATAAGACGTTGGAAAGTTCTTGGCAACCCTTTCATTCCACCAATGCCGTAATTTCCTTCGTTCTTTCCGTTAGTGGAATTTGCCAAAATCGTTCCAGAAGGTCGAATTTGGTGACATTCATGGCATCTCCAATCTTATCAATACAGTCATCGATTCTTGGTAATGGAAATGAATTTGTCTGTCATACTATTCACCTTCCTATAATCACTGCGCATGTGCAATGTTTTATATTGTTTTGGAACAAGTATGCATGGTGAAAATCAATCACTTTCACTGGGCTCTTTAAAATCGTTCTCCAGCATATACTAAATTTCTTTTTTGGGTGGTATTCCAGTCTGAGATAGTTCATTCAATACGGATCTTGTTTCACAGGTATAAAAGTTACAATTTCAACGTCATGGAAACGTTTGTTTGTCCTTGTAGGAACATCAGGAAATGAATGCTCATATTCAATTAATATGTGTTTGAGTTCATCTCTTTTTGCTATTCCAAATGTAATGGGGCCTGGTCTAGATCTTTCATAATGTCTGAATTCCGAAGATTTGTCACTCCAATATCAGTAGAATCCGATATTTCTTCACTTAAAGCTTCACTAAGTGGGACAGGTACCATTAAATTAAGTGCATATTTAACCGGGCTAGCTCAATTCTTTCAATGTATATTAGTAGTCCTATAGATTATTTAGATCCCATGAACAGTAATATTATAATTTAACTCATTATTTTTCTTCTTAAATGTGTAAGGGCCTTAAAATCTACGATGAAGAATGAGCAGGAGAGACAGAACTCTATTATCAGACTGAAAGGTTCTCTCCATTGTAGTTCTGTCAAACCATAATTTAATTTTTAACTTGCACTGCCAAATTCAAGCATAATAGGCTGGAAGGTTCCACACCTAAAATTTGATAGTCGATCCGATTAGACAGATTTAGAAAGACGAATTTGAATTAAAAACTTTATCATAGCTTTAACTAATGTTTTAGATTTAAAATTTCTCAACGGAATTCCATCTGGAAACCTTGTCGACGCGCCCATAATGGTCAACATGTATTGGTTACCTGACTTGGTCTTAAGTAAGGGAACGACACAATCTACCATAATTCTACTAATTGGTTCGTCAAATGCAGGAATACGTTACAGGTGAGCCTTATGTGTCTTCTGATTGGGGTTTCCTACCATTTGTCAAGTATGACAAGATTTAAAATATTTACAAACATCAATTTTGATTTTTGGCCAATACAGGTGAGTCAAGATCTTGTGATGAGTCTTTTGTTATCCCTAAATGACCAGCCGAACGAGTATCATGAGCCAGACTAAGTATGTGCTGTCTGTAAGGTTCTGGAACTACAATTGTATGGTTCGTTCACCACTCATCACCAGCAGGTACCTTGAGAGGTCTCCATTTTCCCATAAGAATTCCATTTTTAATGAAATAACAGAGGTACTTCAGCGGCTTCTGTTTCAGTAGTAACCCTATGAAACAAATATCAGATATCAGGACCTTTTCCTGTTCGACGACAAGTGATTGTCGTTTATCACCCCGATTACAATAAAGATAATCAGTAGTTAAAAGAGGATTACTGTGATCAATACATTCTGATTGATCCGAACATGGAGTGAAAGTGACCAAATCAAAAGCCTAGCCAATACACGTGTCAGCTAAATGAATACATTCCTTATCATCATCAGTCTTCAATGATTCTGAATAGCTTTGTTTGCCACAGCTCTGGTAACTCAACAAGCTGGAAATAAATGAGGGACTTATTTAAATCGACTTTCTGGGCCAAACAAGGCTTGTCAGTTACAAATGGATTAAACACAACCTGGTCTTCAGCTAGGTCGTTGCTTAGTAATGAATGAATACCATTCACGGATAAAACAGAGACTGTTCCAACTGTCACGGTCCGAAGACTAAGTCTGATGAGAAATTTACACAATGGAGAGGAACATTAACAAAGCCGCACTCAACTCCATGAAAACCGAACACTCCCATTAGTAGAAGACTTGTCAGAATAAGGCAAAGTACCTGACAATAAATGACTGAGAAGCGCCGATGTCCCTTAAAATTGTAATAGGGGTGGAATTAGCCGAATCACCCATGTATGATATAGATACCTTCAATATGAATGGTTCATAATTCACCATGATAAAGTCAGACTGGGGTTTATTAGACCCAACAAATGTATTGCTTTCAATACATGACCATGACCTTGACTTCGTAGATTTAAGAGCATTTTGGAACAGGCCTGCCTAGATTCTGATGCCTATTTTTCAATTTGTGGAAAACAGAAATAACGTGTCCTTTCTTCTTGCAATAGGTACACGTGGGAAGAGACAAGGATCATGTTTGAGTTTTAAAAGTTGTGCCAGTTTTGAGTTTTAGAAAGGTTTGTATTAGGTTGAAATTGGTTTCTGCCAAAAGACTGTTGAGTAGAAATCTTTTTTACAAAAGAAACTTTATGAGTTAAATAGGACTCATCAGCGACACGAGCAGCATTTTCCAATGGTTCGATCTTGTGCTCGTCAAGGTGAGTCTTAATGTCATCATGGACACAGTTCTTAAACTCTTCGAGTAATAAAAGTTGTCTGAGACTTTGATAATCGTTTTCAGCTTTCTTTGCTAAGCACCATTTATCGAAATAGTTGCTCTTTTACTCAAAGCAAATTTAACATGATTTTTCCAGCTTCTTATTTTATAGTTTCTTAATTTTTGCCGATAAGCTTTAGGGACTAACTCATAACCCCTTTAGATGTATGCTTTTATTGCTTCATAGTCACCACTTTGGTGAACTGACAGTGAATGGTACATATCACTAGCCCTACCAGAAAGTACATCTTGTAATAATTCAGTCCGATAACTGCATTTTGTCTTTCATTTTATTCCTTATCTAACTGCATGTGTTTTTCTTGTAGCTGCATTTGCATTCGTCTTTTTTATTTTTTTCTGAAGCTCGAACTTCTTTAACTCCAATTCAATTTTGTTTTTTTTAATTTTAGATAAGAGTTTAACACAGACTAACTGATCGAAATGTTTTATCACAAAAAATAATGAACCAAAATATTTCGTACTTCTTGTTTTGTTAAGGAAGCTTTCGCTTCGAAAAGATTGTAGTTTGTGACAAATTGAATTAATTCATCATTTTGGAAAAGTATAGTTGCTCCTGGCGAGGATTTGAAAGAAAAAGATTTCCACTCTTGATGACATATTTTGGAAAAAGCTTGTCGATCTTACGAGTTTAGGCTCTAATATACATTAACATTAACAAAGGAAGAGTAAAAACAACAAGCCTTGGAAAATTGAAAAAAAATTATTTCCCTTAAAAAGGGTTGTAAAAATGGAAAAAAGAACTTAGTTTTAAGAATCAAATCCACAATAATCCCGAATAAACCATGAATTTAATTACAAAAGTCCTAGTAATGAAATTTTCTAATAGATTCAAGTTCGAGTTGTGTGTGTGTGTGTGTGTGTGTGTAGTTTACGTACCTTTAACATTTTGTACCATGTCGCTATGGTGTATTTTGTGTCACAGTTTACTGTGATGTCTAGCTTTATGGTATCATGCCGCAAACATGTGGCATCAAGTTCCACCCAGTCACATTATTCTGACAAGTACTAATACTAACTTCTTGACGCTGTACCATTTTTGTAAGTCTTTGGTATGACTCGGTCGGGTTTCCAACCACTTAGGATACCGGATCAGTCAATTAGTTATGGCAAAACAAAGACAGAATGAAAATAATGAAATTCTGGTTAATGCTGGTAGTCATCTAATATTTTGTATGGTGTCTAGGGGCATATGACATCAACTATTTTGCATGGCATTGATTGGCATGTGGCATCGAATATGTTGTGTGGTGTCGATGGGCATATGTCATCTACCGGTAATATTGTGTATGTAGTTAATATGCATGTGGTATTTAATATGTTGTGTGGTGTTCATGTTGATGAGTATGTGGCATCTAATAGTTTGCGTGGTGTTTTGGCATGTAATATGTTGCATGGAAATGATGGCATGACAAATAATATGTTGCGTGGTGTCAACGTGCATTGACATGGAATATTTTTGCATGGTATTGATGGGCATATGGCGTCTAATATGTTGCGTGATATGCATGGGAATATAATATAAAACACTAGCAAGTACCCGGCATGCGTTGCAATGCCACTCAAAGAAAGAAAGTGTTTGTTTTTTTAATCCTGGCATGTGTTGCAATGCCACTGAAAGAAAAAAAGTGTTTGTGAAAGTGATTGGGCTTGAGCAGTGCGAACTCGAACAGTTTCCAATCTTGCTTGCTTACCGTTGCTCGTTGTTTCAACTATTACAAATTCACACCGCGATTGTTTGACGTAACCAAGGCGCGAACCAAACGTAACTAAGTAAACAAAGTAAACATGACGTATCTAAGGCGCCTACAGTTCACACCGAAGACTCGCGAAATTAGGTATCGCTACAGACCGTGTTTGATCGCGTGACATACTTAAGGCGCCTACTGTTCGATCACGTGACGTATCTAAGGATTCTACAGTTTCCAGCGAGCACACGGTAAATGTCGCAAAACTATATGAAATACACACATTTGTTTATTGTACAATTTAAATGGTTGTACTAATTAAGAACAACTCACCAAAGTTTTATCGCAATCGGATGAACGGACGGTATAGGAACGCATAAGACACAAACAAACAAACATTCATTTATATATATATATATATATATATATATATATATATATATATATATATATATATATAGATTTCGCATGGATTGATTGCATTTGGCATGAATATGTTTTTTGGTGTCCAAGAGCATACGACATAGAATATTTTGCATGTAGTTGATGGGCATGTGGCATTTAATCTGTTGCGTGGTGTTCATGGGCATATAGCATCTAATATTTTGCATGGTGTCCACGGGCATATGCCATCTAATATTTTGCAAGGTGTTGATGGGCATGTGGCATCTAACATGTTGCGTGGTGTTCATGGGTATGTGTCATATAATATTTTGCATGGTTTTGGTGGACATATGGCATCTAATACGATGTGTGGTGTCCATGGGCATGTGGCATCTAATATTTTGTTTGGTGTCCATGGGCATATGACATAATATCTGGCATGTTGTTGATGGGCATGTGACATTTAATATGTTCTTTGGTGTCCATGGGCACATGAAATCGAAAAATGGTGTTGATGAGCTTGTGGCATGTAATGTTTGGCACGTGTCATATAATATGTTGTGTTGTGTCCATGGGCATATGACATCTATTATTTTGCACGGTGTTGATTTGCATATGGCATCTAATACATTGCATGGTGTCAATGGACATATGACATCGAATATTGTGTATGGTGTTGATAGGCATGTAGTAATATGCTGCGTAATGCCCACGGGCATATGACATCAAATCTTTTGCATTGATTGATTGCATTTGGCATCTAATATGTTGCGAGGTGTTCATGGGCATATAATATCTAATATTTTGCATGGTTTTGATGGTATATGGCATCTAATATGTTGCGTGGTGTCTATTGTCATATGACAGCTGATATTTTGCATGGTATTGATGGACAAGTGACATATAATACATTGCGTGGTGCCCATGGGCATATGACATCCAATATTTCGCATAGTACTGATGGCATGTGGCATCAAATATGTTTCGTGGTGTACGTATGTATATTACATCTAATAGTTTGCATGGTGTTGATGAGCATGTGGCATCAAATATGATGTGTGGTGTCCATGTGTATATGATATCGAATATCTTGCATGGTTTTGATGGGCATGTGGCATAGCTAATGAACCCTGTCTTGTCTAACAACATGATGTGATATTTTTCACAATTCTACACCGCGTAGCTAATGAACCCTGTCTTGTCTAACAACATGATGTGATATTTTTCACAATTCTACACCGCGTAGCTAATGAACCCTGTCTTGTCTAACAACATGATGTGATATTTTTCACAATTCTACACCGCGTAGCTAATGAACCCTGTCTTGTCTAACAACATGATGTGATATTTTTCACAATTCTACACCGCGTAGCTAATGAACCCTGTCTTGTCTAACAACATGATGTGATATTTTTCATAATTCTACACCGCGTAGCTAATGAACCCTGTCTTGTCTAACAACATGATGTGATATTTTTCACAATTCTACACCGCGTAGCTAATGAACCCTGTCTTGTCTAACAACATGATGTGATATTTTTTCACAATTCTACACCGCGTAGCTAATGAACCCTGTCTTGTCTAACAACATGATGTGATATTTTTCACAATTCTACACCGCGTAGCTAATGAACCCTGTCTTGTCTAACAACATGATGTGATATTTTTCACAATTCTACACCGCGTAGCTAATGAACCCTGTCTTGTCTAACAACATGATGTGATATTTTTCACAATTCTACACCGCGTAGCTAATGAACCCTGTCTTGTCTAACAACATGATGTGATATTTTTCACAATTCTACACCGCGTAGCTAATGAACCCTGTCTTGTCTAACAACATGATGTGATATTTTTCACAATTCTACACCGCGTAGCTAATGAACCCTGTCTTGTCTAACAACATGATGTGATATTTTTCACAATTCTACACCGCGTAGCTAATGAACCCTGTCTTGTCTAACAACATGATGTGATATTTTTCACAATTCTACACCGCGTAGCTAATGAACCCTGTCTTGTCTAACAACATGATGTGATATTTTTCACAATTCTACCGCACGTAGCTGAAACAAGTCTACCTAGTTATCGTCAGAAACTTAAAAATGGTTGTTCTATCACAAACGTAAAGTATTATACACAGATTGACAAGATAAATAAAGGAATGTCAGATATTTTCGGAAAGTCCATACGATGAGGTCAGATATATTGTTGAGTAAAGGTGGTGTATACATTTTCTTCCCACAAATGTATTTTCTTTAAATTTGCGGGTTGCGTGCAAATGACACAATTTTTTGAAGTATAAACAAGAAAAAAAATGAGATACGAAAGTCTAGTTTTATGTTTGCATGACTTTTGATTTGATTTGGTTTGGTTTGAAATATCATCTGCAATAGTCGTTTTACATATATCCACTAAGAAACGTAGATAATTTATGTATTTGATTTCGAAACTCGCACAAGGAACACGTACCGTACCATTCTCGTGCAAGAGAATGGAATAGTACTAAATTATACTTAAATAACTATGATTCTAATTAATAAGTATAAGTGAAACACCTAAGAGTATACTTGTATACCCTTTGATAAAACGATGTGCATTGTAATATGTAATCAAAACACGCATTCATGTCTGCATCGAATGCTACGCGAAGAACCAAGAAGATAAGAAAGGATCAATGCAATAAGCTGGTAACAATAGCTTCAAGATTAAAACGTAAACGTATGTGATTTTGAAAAGACATGACGTATTAGTAGTCAAAGATTATATGAAATTCAAATGGAATCCGTAATTATGGTATTCAAATGATTTACCGTAGATAGTCGTTTCTCCCTGCTCCAGAAAAAGCCAAGATGTGAAATTCATATTCTGTCTAGAATATAGTGTCAAAGAAATTCCAATATATATATATATATATATATATATATATATATATATATATATATATATATATATATATATATATATATATATATATATAATCCTTTTTAATTATCCTATTTTTATTTAGACTGTTTAATGTGTTAATATTTTCCGTTTATGCATGATTTCTATGTTTTGTAAATATGTATCTGATCGCATGTGTGTATGATTGTGTGTGTGTGCGTGCGTGTGTTCGTGAGTGCGTGTGTGTGTGACTGTGTGTGTGTTTATAAGAAACTGTGTAGCATTTAGTTTGTATGTTTTCGTAAGCATCAATTTTCTGGAGTCTTGTTAGCCGACTATAATAGAAAACTCTTCTAATGACGCCTAGATATGCTGAAATACTTCATGCAGGGGTGGACAGGAAAATGGCATGAATTTGTTTATTTAAAGAAATGGTTTGAAAAGTGGACGGTTTCTGTTACCTGTTATTCTACCTGTCTAATGTGCGGTGAGGTGTATCGTCAATATTTATTCCTAAAAGCCAATTTACAAATATTGTGTATTAATTTATGGCATTCTATTATATACAATTATCAAGAATGATGAAATTGTTATCTATTTATACTCTAATGGAGTATATATATTTAATACATTCACGGTTAATATGATCATGATTAATATATTAAATGAGATTATTTAGCCTTTTCAAGCGCCTTTATGTATAATTCCTTATATATACACTTCAAGGTACATGGTTTATTTGTCATTGTGTTTCAAGAAATATAAATCAAGGTTCAATCAGTTAACATCTAATGTCATTTATAGCTTTTCAAGAGCGTTTTTAGGCTTTTAAGCATTCAGCAGTTTTCTTTATATAAAAGAGGGTTTAGCTTATTTAGTATTTAAAGGCACATCAACAGTTTAAAGGTTAAAATTAGGGACATATTGATGTCAGATATAGTTGATTATGACTCATATGTTTAAACTTAGGGATTCATTTTACATACACACACGCATATATATATATATATATATATATATATATATATATATATATATATATATATATATATATATATATATACTTATCAACAGTTAAGAAATCAACTTGAGCAATAAAGAAATTAGAGCGATTTCCCTTATGGTCTTAGCATCTGTAATATGTCTTGCCCATATGCTATGCTATAAATGCAAAGTCATTATTTTGGAATACATCAGTTGTATATTGCTTTGTACTGACTTGGCAGTCTGTAGCTTTGTTGGATTTTAGTGAATATGTGTTTACTATGAGGTAGGGGTCGGATCTGGAAAGATATTTCTTAAACCAATTAATTAGGCACTTTCATGAGCAGCAGGTGACTGAGTGGTATAAAGTGCTCACCGTTACAACTCACTGCGTGGGTTCTAATCTAGTTCTCGGCCAAATTAGGTACGCGAGAAAGATTGCCAGTATCTTTCCAACTACAGACCATGATGATAAAGAATTAGAGGATTTCTACGACCAACTGCAAGAAGTCCTGGACCAGACTCCAAAGAAAGACATTCTTGTGGTGCAAGAAGACTGGAATGCCAAAATAGGAGAGGATGCCGTTGATAACTGGGAGGGCACGTGTGGACGATGCTGCAATGCAGAGATCAACGACAGAGGCTTAAGGCTCCTGGAATTTGCCAGCTTCGATGATCTGAAGCTGATGAACATGTTTGGTTCACACAAAGCACCCAGAAGGTGGACCTGGCATTAGCCCGAATGGAGAACACCATAAACAGATTGATTATATCATGGTGAAGACATTGCCAAGACAAGAAGTTTCCCAGGAAAAGACATTGGAAGTGACCATGACTTAGTGATGATGATCCTCCGACTACGTCTAAAAAAAAGTCGACAAAGAGGGCCCCACAAGAATCAAGTTCAAACTTGACAAGCTAAAAGACCCAGATGTCTTGGAAGCCTTCCAAGCAAGGATAGGAGGGAAATTTGCACCACTGTTACTTCTTAGTGCAGAGAACACAGTTATAGACACAATGATCGACACATTTAACATAGCAGTCACCCAAACAGCCAGTGAGATCCTTGGCAAACATCGACGACTAAAGAAACCTACGGTTACAATTGACATACTGGATGTGTGTGACGAGCGTCGAGAGCTAAAGAAGAAGAAGTCAGAAGTAGAAGGAGCAAAACAATACAGGGAAAAAAACAAGGTTATCAAGAAAAGTATGAGAAAGGCAAAGGAGACATGGATTGAAGACCAGTGTAAAGATATAGAGAACAATCTAAAGAAAAATAATAGCAAAAAAGCATACCAACTGGTGAAAGACCTGACCTGACCAGTGTAAAACAAGGACGCTCCTCCATCATTCAAGACATTCTTAAGAGATGGACGGAATACTGCTCAGACCTATACAACCACAGACCTACAGGGGACCCAGACATACTCAACACCCCATCAGTGACCAACACTCACAACTACCCCATCCTCCGAGAAGACGTAGAGGCTGTAGTGAAAGCATTGAAAAAGGGAAGGCAGCAGGAGTAGACAACATTCCTGCAGAACTAGTCCAAGAAGGGGGTGAAGCCATGATAAGCGCCCTACTAACAATCTGCAACAAGATATGGCAGACAGGGGAATGGCCAACACCATGGACTCAGTCACTCATAGTAACTCTCCCGAAAAAAGGCAATTTGCAGCAATGTCAGAACTATCGTACGATCAGTCTTATATGCCACCGAAGCAAAGTCATGCTAAAAATCATATTAAACAGACTGAAGCCGCGGGCAGAAGAAATCGTAGCTGAAGAACAGGCTTCAGACCAGGGCGAAGCACAACTGAACAGATTTTCAACCTGAGAATACTATATGAGATATACCTCCAGCACCAACAAGACCTTCATCATGTCTTTTGTTACGGCTATTGGATTTAATTTTATTTATTTTTAATTATTAAATCCAAATTTGTCATTTAGGGTTTATTATTATTTAAATGGGAAATTTTTCTAGAAAATTCACTTGACCTGGACTTTTCTGGTAAACAGGCTGACCTTGGCTTGGTTACCTCAATATCTGACCTTGCTTTAGACATTGTCAACAAGTCTTCAATTTTATTGGTTAATTTCAAGGACAACATTTTATCAGTGGCTGATTTATTCTTCTAGTTCATTCTTTAAGCATGTGACTTGGTGAAGGTAGCTCTTTCCATGACCTTCCAGACTCACATGATTCCTCTTGTTTACTTCAGAAAAACAATATATATATAGCTGTGTTTTAGAAGCTAACTTTAGTAGTAGAATATAATTTGGGCTTATTTTAAAGAAGTTGTGTATTTTCTGTTAGAGTTTAATATCTTGTTCTGGACTGTGTCAATTCGTTGGAAAAGAAGAATTATTCTATTTATCTGGAAAAGGACATATGTTTCATAATTTCATCTGGATGATTTAAAAACAAGAACTGCATCACGTGACATTGTCAGCCATTTTGGATTATTACATCGTCAAGATTCGAACCTGGAACTATTAGAACATTTATTTATCAGGACTTGAAATTCCATTAGTGGATTATTTTGTGAATTCTATATTTGTTGGATTTGATTCTCTAAAACCGTAAGTTTAATTATTTTATGAAAATAATTGTACTTAATAAATTCATTGTTAAAGTTATACAAGCTTGTTAGTTTTCACTCTTTCTGTGTTGCTGCTTATTCAAGCCTAAGCACGTAACACTTTATAGATTTTAAGGAGGTTTTTGACAGGGAATGGCATGCAGCCCTTTGGTCCACCATGAAGCTGTACAACATCAACGCTAACCTGATCAAAGTCATAGAAAGCCTTTACAGCAAGGCTACCAACGGTTAAATAGGAGATTGGTCTAGGACAACTGTGGGGGTCAGACAGGGCTGCTTGCTTTCACCTACTCTCTTCAACATCTTCCTTGAAAGAATCATGACAGATGCACTGGAAGACCATGAAGGAACTGTCAGTATTGGAGGCAGAATAATAACGAATTTGCCCTTTGCTGATGACATCGATGGCCTTGCAGGAAATGAGGAGAAGCTAGCTCAGTTGGTGGAAAAACTGGACAGGACAGCTACTGCTTTTGGTATGGAAATCAGTGCAGAGAAGACCAAAGTGATGACCAACAACACCAGTGGCATCAGCACTGACATCATGATTAGAGGCCAGAAACTGGATGCAGTTAATAGATTCAAATACTTATGAGCCATCGTGGCAGACGAGGGATTGAAACCAGAAATATTGTCCAGGATTGAGCTGACAATAACAGCAATGGCAAGGCTGAATACAGATTGGAAAGACAGAAACCCCTCAGTCAGCTCAAAAATCAGACTGATGCGCTCCTTGCTTGCATCTGTATTCCTATATGCTTGTGAGTCATGGACCCTCACAGCAGATCTCGAAAGGAGGATACAAGCTGTTGAAATGAGATGCTTTCGAAGGTTGCTTAGCATTAGATATAGAGATCATGTCACGAATGAGGAAGTGGGAAATAGAATTAAGCAAGCAACTGGGCCCTATTAAGAGCTATTAACCATTTTGAAAAAGCGCAAAATAAAATGGTATGGACATGTCACACGATCAACATGGATTGCTAAAACAATCATGCAAGGTAATGTGCAGGGAGGGCGAAGGAGACGAAGACAGAGGTAAAGATGGGAGGATAACATCTCAGAGTGGACAGGACTGAAGCTTATTGACACAGTGAGAGTATCAGAGAATATATTGGAATGGAGGAATCTGGTTGTCAGGTCATCAGTGGTGCCCCAACGGTCGGCAAGACTAAGGGATAGATAGAGATAGATAGATCTTTCCGTGGGTCAGCGGTTCTTCCCGTTTTTATTGTTGTTGTTCTTCTTCACCATGTTATACTGGACGTTATGGATAGAATATCTTTTGCTGAAAGATAGAATTAAATCCCACAATAGTAATAGCAATAAATTAGGCAATTTCTCGAAGCAGATATTATACTGTACAGTATTCATAAGATGTTAATGGTAGCATGACTTAGTTTTGTACAATGAACCCTCTCTATTATTTGAACATAAAATAAAATCCCATGGAGCTTGTAATCCATAAGTGTTTATTAACTCGAAATAAGAAGACGTCTTTGTGTTATACATTTGGATCGTGTTTTGGGGTGACTGGCGCATATTACCAATCTTTAGCTTGGAAAGATTGAATGATGTATCATACCAAATGTGAAGCTAGAAAACCAACGCAAGCTTAAAATTAAGATTTTTAAAGAACCATTTAGAGGACAACGAAATTTGATTAAGCTCTTAGAAATAGGAAAAAAGGTTCCTCAAACTAGGCCAACGCGGGTGTTGATCGATTCGCTCGGTAGTAAAACAATATCAGTTGGAATTCTGAGACTCCTTAACGCAGGGAAATAAGTTTGTACAGATGTTATCATCGAAACAAAATGAGCTTCCGATGTTCTTGTTTTGCTTATAGTACACAGAAGAAAACGGATACAAAACCGCAAAATTGACATTAAAGAAGCAATGAAAGGAAACCGCAAAAATTGACATAAAAGAAGCAATGAAAGGAAAC
This sequence comes from Unio pictorum, assembly GCA_030141615.1. Taxonomy (NCBI): domain Eukaryota; kingdom Metazoa; phylum Mollusca; class Bivalvia; order Unionida; family Unionidae; genus Unio; species Unio pictorum. Next base: position 2,062,256 of record JARLTB010000360.1, on the reverse strand, counting down.
CGCAAAAATTGACATAAAAGAAGCTTAGTTCTGAAGCCGATGAATATAATTTTAAAAGTCAACCTTTTTGATTTAAACATGTACGGCATTGCCTTAAATGAAAGAGAGACTAAATGTTCTTATACTAGAACACAGTACAAATTTGCAAATTATCTTGATATTAAAGTTTGTATGACATGTATGCTTACATTTCAGTTATTATTATACAATAATGTACACTATTATAGAATGACGCCAACTGTTTTTTTTTTCGTTTTTGTTTTTTTTAGATAAAAATAATCGTTTTCAATATATGTTTGTTGTTGGGTTTAACGCCAGTTTTCAGCACACGACAGGCTATACATGGCGGCCAGTATTATTAGTGGAGGATGAACCCGGGAAAACCCCCCGAAAGAACCACCGACCCACGAGAAGCTACTGACAAGCATTCTCACATAAATTCATTTGCAGAATCTTATACTCGAACCCACGCAGACAGAGGTGAGATGGCAGTGATCCGTAACGGAAAGCGCTTTAGACCACTCGGCCACTCGGGGTGCCCGTTCTCAGTACATAAATAAACTTATAATTGTGTTTTACTGCCTGATTGTAGGAGTATTTATGTTAAAATATGTGGTTTATGGCAGTATATTGAGAGATTCATTGTATGTCGTCCGTAAGATACTTTGAATCGCTTCGTTTATACGATACTACATTTTATGCTGAAGTCGGGATAATTAATTTAAATGTTAACTCTTCAGTGCAAGGGTTTGCGAATAATGATCTGTTAATTGAACTCGCATAAATAATGTGCTCCTTGAGCGTGTCGCTTTCTTATGTTTCATTTACTAAAAAGAATAAATAAAAGTATTTTTTTAAATTCTGTCTGTTTATTTAGTTCTAATTAAAACATTTTTGCAAATTCTTGGGTCTTTTATAAACAAGGATTGTTTTTTCTTTGTAAAGTGATTTTACATATTTAATAAATTTAGGAGACTCCAATATGTATTAATTATAAGGCCTATCTTAGGTAATAAGAATATTTTTGCATTGTGAATGTTTCTCTATTTTACATTTTCTGTGTTTAAGCCTCATGTTGAGTAAGATTACGAGTTTTGTTCTGCGCAGAATCAAGTATATGTGTAGGATAATTTCTAATTTGGAAATATGTTTTGTAATTTATTCAACGAATTTTGTAATTGACAATCATCTGAAAAATTGCGTCGGTATCTTTTGGCCTGGGATTTAAAAACAACAACAAAACAAATGCTTAAAATTCCCTGCAACTATTTTCGTATTTAATTTATACTTCTTCGGGCACAAAATGTTTTGAAAGAAACGGGTTACGTGTTTTCATCTTTTGAAAAATAACAAAGATAGAAATACAAATAGAAAAAATAAAAGGACGTCATTCGTTTCTTTCAGAACATTTTGTGCCTGAAGAAGAACTAAATACGAAACTAGTTGCACCTAATTTTCGGCGTTTGTATTTTTACAAAATTAAAAATCCCAATTCTGTGGATACAAAAAGTCACTTGTCTTGAAAAATAAATTGTTAAGAGGAACACATTCAAAAGACTAATAGAAATTCTTTGAACTGTAAAATACACTAAAAAACAAATTGCAATATAAAGAACTTGCGGAACAATGATTCTCAATTGTGTATTCAATATCACGAGTGACAAATGTCTAGGCGAAAAGCGGTTATCAATTTTTATTGCGAAAGAAAGGTATATTAGATGACAGGACACGTTACTGAATGCATTTGTCTCCGAATAATTGCTGAAATTAATCAACTGCCTAGAATAACAGGACGGCTGTATTAAATTTCCTTTACACAAGGCGGTAGAGAGTTATTTCCTTGTTAGATTATCCTTTTGGAAAGACTCATTGAAATAAATCAAAAGAAATATACTACTTATACTGCAGTTCTTTATATAACGAGTATAACATATTTGGTCATTAAAATCCACCGCCACGTGATCTTCAACATATATGCATGTATATTGTGCATGCACCCACAGACAGGGCCAGATTAATGCCTTTGGGGGCCCTGTGAACAGCCAACATTGGGACCCATCGCTTTCCTGTCTTGGTTAATTTATTATTAATAAGACTGTCTGTGAAATCAGACGATAATATACGGGGCCCCTATAGACTCGTGGGCTCTGTGAAATCAGATGATAATATAGAGGGCCCCTTGATCATCAGAGGCCCTGGGCACGTTGTCCACTTTGCCACTATGGATAATCAGGCCCTGCACACACACACACACACACACACACACACACACACACAATAATAGTTAACATAAATAAATATGTCATGCACACAGGTATGTTCATTTCAACATGTCAGCAGTAATAAAGTCATATCTATAATAGTACACAAGAATAACTATTGAATACACACACAATCATACATACATACATACATACATACATGCATGCATACATACATACATACATACATACATACATACATACATACATACATACATACATACATACATACATACATACATACATACGTACGTACGTACGTACGTACGTACGTGCGTGCGTGCGTGCGTGCGTGCGTGCGTGCGTGCGTGCGTGCATGCATGCATGCATGCATGCAAGCGTGCGTGCGTGCGTGCGTGCATGCATGTATGACTGACTGACTGACTGACTGACGTTATTTCCTCTTCAACAGAGATTACATCAGATTAATCAAATTCAAGATAATACAAAATCATGAAATACAACAGAAAAGTGTATTAAAAAAAATGGTGAAACGTATACCAGTGTAATTATCAATGTAGTTTTTTCTACATGACATATGTGATTATGCACACAGACACACACACACACACATATACACACACAAACACATACACAAATACACATATACACACACATACACACATCTATACATATATATGTGGAACAACATGAAACCATTCTCAAATGAAAAAGATAGCAAAATGTGACATTCTTATATTATATAAGACAGAAAGAATTCTATCTCCGTGATCTGTCATACAACAAGTTTGCGGAATTTGACAAGAACAGGATGGCCTTTTGTTTTTGCTTGTTTTTTTTTTTAAAATTAATTAATTAATTTATTTATTTAGCTTAACTACTGTATATTGCTGTTATGATATGACATGTTGTTTGAGAGTAGGGCATGCATTTTATTGTAAAATGAGGTTATGCTTTTTGCCGTTACCAACATGAGTTTATCCCATACGTCATCGTCGATAGACGACAAGCAATCTACTCTGCTTCCAAGAAGTGCCTCCAATAGTATATCGTCTTCTTGATTGAATAAAATAACCCCGTCTCTCACCTCTAAAGTGTCAATCACCTTCTCAAAGAAGACGTTTCGTTCTTCAAGTAGCATTTCACAACCTAAGATAAGATGTTTCGCTCTGTCGTCAGTCTCTTTTCCACAGAGTTTGCATATCATAACTTTTCCAACAGGTATGGTATATAGTTTCACTATTTCAGAGAGAGGCCATAACATAGATGGAAATTTACGTCCAAGAAACCATATACCGCTTGGTTTTAAGTCCAAATGAATGTTTCTAAAGTGAATTAAATCGCCCCTTAGCTCAATATCTGTATTCCAGGTTGATTCTTCAAGTTTTTGAATATTATCAATAATATACCGATTCCAAACAAGTTTACCTTGGGTTTGTACTCTTACTGCATAGTCTAAGAGAACACTTCCCATACCATATTTCTTGAAAATTTTGTCAATATCTGCTATAAACCCCGTCTGTGTTAGTGGATTGGTCAAGTACTGACATAAGCGCAAAATGAAAATCTTTTTCCAGATAAGAGTCCAATCGCCCCTACACAGCCGGTTGAAAAAACACAATTTCATCTTATCTATGTATGCTTCCATTGACCAGAGTCCTAAGGTACTACGCGTTGCCTCTGTGGGCGAATATTTATCGAAAGCTTGCATTCGTCGAGCTGCATATCTCTGACATAGCTCAAGTTCTTCTATATTGGTGCTTGTCATATTCGACCATAATTCACATCCATATAGGACTGCGGGTAGAATGATTCTTTTCCAGATTTTCATACTTGTTAGAGGGTTCATTCCCCAGTCTCTGATACCAATAAAATAAAAAGTGTTTAATAAGTGTTTACCTTTATCGCATGCTTCTTTTATCGCGTCATTAGGTTTAAAGTTGTACTTTAGAGGTATGCGGCATATTTCTTACTTTTGACTACTGGAATTGGCGTTTTGTTGAATAGAAAAGAAGGGATATCATTTCTTCTTTTGTTTGTAAAGAGGATGCTGTAACTTTTATCTGCGTTATATTTCAATCTCCACCTTTTCGCATAATTAGAGATTGTATCGAGCAGATGCTGCATCGAATGATGCGAATTAGCCATTACAGTTGTGTCATTCGCTAATAAGACACACGGCAGGTGGAGATCGACAAGTTTTAGGCCTCGCAAAGTTTGATCGAAATCAGTGATCAAATCGTCTATCATAACGAGAAAGAACCAAGCGGACAAGATACGACCCTGCCCTACACCTTGTTTAATATTGAAATATTTGGGCAATTTGCCCGCAAATAAAACAGAACTGGTCACTCCCTTAAACGAGTCTTTCATGATGCGCCACGTCTTCCCTTTTATGCCAAGTTTGTACAGCTTGTAAAATAACCCATTGTGCCAGACTGTATTGAATGCCTTAGCATTATCAAGAAGTGTTGCATAGACAGGAGTATCTTTATCCATATAGTAGCATATAAATTCTTTGATACAAAACGCTGCAGTGATACTACCACAATTATTCCTAAAACCTTGTTGCAATGGATTTGGAAAATTAATGTGCTTAGAAAATATAAGTAGTCTATTATATATAATTCGCTCTAGGATTTTCTGAAGCACTGGAACTATAGTTATATCACGGTAATTATTCATATCTAATTTGTTTTTCCCCCTCCTTTAAATATTGGTATTACTAAACCTTGTTTAAAATAGCATGGGTACTCTTCGGCCTCGTACACTTTTTTGAAGACAGTTTCAAGTAACTGTACACTGCTTTGAGTGTCCGCAAACAGTAAATGCTCGGCAACAATACCGTCGTGACCACATGCCTTATCTTTATTGAGAGAACTAATTCCACTACTAATTTCTTCTCTAGTGGGAATTTTGTCAACAACTTCATTAAAGTGGGAATGGGTTTCTATACTCTGTTTTTTAACCTCTGCTAAAACCATCTGGTAATGATTCCCATCGTACAGATAGGTATTGTCAGGTAGTGACAAATTGGAAAAATGATTTGCCCATAAATCTCTTATAGAGTCGTGGTCGCGCGCGATTTTTCCGTTAGATTCAATTTCGTATATGTAATCACGTTTATGTCTTTTATTCCGTATAAACTTAAAGAATGTGGAAATATCGAGCTCTGCAGCCTTTTCAAGCTCACTGAACTGTTCTCTATCACACATTTCTTTTGCTCTCAGTAACTCTTTTCCAAACAGTTTCTTCGCTTTCTTATAGTTCGCGTATGACTGAAATTCCCATCCTCTTGGCCTACCATCAGAGATCCATACCCTACGTTTCAGCCTCATTTCTGTATGAAACATTTTTACGTTTAGTAATTTCCAATAGGGGTTAGCGCTACGGGCAAAACCTTTTTATGGGCAGAAATCTAGAAGCTGCGTCATGTAAGATCTTTACCGTGTCTTGAATAATAATTTCAATATCAACATTTGTCACTAGTTCTGCCTTATGCAGTTGCGCTAAAAATTCATTGCGTGTTGCTTCCTTATACCTATTTATTTGTTCTGCCGATGCTTTCTTCCAATTTATGGAGGGAATTATATGTTTGTCAGCCATGATTATAGTATATGCAAAAGGAACGACCAACTCTATTTTTACAGGATGATGATCTGAAATGTTCAAAGGATGGTCATCAATTATTTCGGCCTTAACCACTAAATCGAATTTGCTTTTTTGCAATAGTATATGGTCTATCAACGATTTGGATTTACCATCGATTGAGAAAAATATAAAGTCAGGCCCTTCACAAATAGATTGACTATTAACGGATATTAAGTGCCTATCAGTCAGAAACTTTTCTAGAATAACGCTTCTAGCGTTTCTTGTTAGACAGTTCGTTTTGGAGCTAAGCGGTGAACTCAACTGGCCATTGAAATCTCCCGCGAGTATGGGAATGCCTTCTTTACAGAACATATCAAACTGGTCCTTTAATTCTTCCATTGTTTCATAGTAACTTGTAATAGGAAAATTAGTTGATGGCAAAAGTGCTCCGAATACAAAATATTTAAATTTATCATTACATATTACTTCTATCCCTAAGACTCTATCGCTGCCGACGCTCAATAAAGGATTAACGCAGAGTGACCTCCTATATAGGATTGCTATTCCCCCAAACCCTGTATGCCTTATCCTTTCTTCAAAATTCACTTTTAGCCTATTGTCAGAGCGTGAGAAAGATTTAAACTGTGGATGCAAATTGTCTAAGAAGTTGAGTTGCTCCGGAAGAAGCCAGTGCTCAGTAAGTACTGCAATATCTACCTCATTTAGCAAAGAGTACAAGTATGGTGCACCATACATGGCTCCTTTCACGTTCCATGTCATCAGACGAAATGTATGACTAGACATTTGTTGACTTAAAAAATAGATTTTCAACACAAGTATTACAGTGACTATAAAGTAGTTGACCATAATTTATGCATATGTATGCGACTTACTGCCCCTTTATATAGTTTCACCTGAACCTCTTGGCGTCCTTATCACCGTAATCCTCATACCATTCTCTTGCCCATACAAACTTTAGCCAAAAACCTTTCTCTAAAACCTTCTCAAAGTCTACGTCATCTACCGTGACTAAAGCAGTATAAGTGTCCTTTCCTCCTCTAACACGCCAGTGATTTAAGATCTGAGAGTCAATTATTTCTATTCCTTTTTTTCTGGCGTGCTTTTTTTATATACAAGTTCTCATCTCCTCTCTCGTTCTGTCAACCGGTATCCTGGACATTAAAACTCGACGTTCATAAGAGTTCCTCACTCTATGCATGCATACATCCATACATCCATCCATCCATCCATCCATACATAAATACATACATACATACATGCATGCATGCATGCATGCATGCATGCATGCATGCATGCATACATACATACATACATACATACATACATACATACATACATACATACATACATACATACATACATACATACATACATACATACATACATACATACATACCAGTGTTGTCAGATACTTTTTTCAATTCCCGCCCGTTTATCTTTAAAAAGCAGCCCAAAAACCGCCCAATTTATATTTTAAAATCTGAAGAGTAAATAAGAAAGAAATACCATAAAGTTAACAATATTATAACAGTGACACAGTGATAATATTGCCTCCGCCCTACAGACTACAGTTACCAGCATTGATATGCTAGCTTAATTGAAATTATAAATTAGAAGCGCGCTTCGTTCTTCATGTTCCGGAATTTCGAGAAAAAAATGTAACAATGTGAGATAGAGCTATGGAGATACATCCAGAATAATGGATTCATTAAGATTTTTAGATATTATCGTCACTAGCGCCAATTTGAAATTGAATGCAGAGAATTTAATAGCAATTTGATGCAGCCAAATTACGGCGACACAAATCAGAAACCAGCCCCAAAAACCGCAACCCGCAATCAAAAAAATTTCTCGCAACCAAATTTAGAAAGGAGCCCAATTTGGCGAAAAAACCGCGGATCTGGCAACTCTGACACACACACACACACACACACACACACACACACACACACACACACACACACACACACACACACATACATACATACATACATACATACATACATACATACATACATACATACATACATACATACATACATACATACATACATACATACATATAACAATATACACGTATGCGTTCTGGTCACTTACGCTTTGATGAACTCTCGCGTTATATGTAGACACATTGCTATATTTTTCTCAGGGAGACATGAATATAACATTTCTACTAATCAGGAAAGGATTTTTTTAAATGAAGTTTTAAACGAAGATAGAAAGTTTGAGCTAGGTATCAACACGTGTAGGAAATTTCAAAGGTCGTTTTTCAGGAACAGTAACATAGTGCGTGAAATGATAATTCATTTTATAATGATTTTGGAGAAAATTCTGAGCTTAATCTGTTCCAAAATCGAAATCTGTAGTAGTTTATAGTACGTACTTGATTAAATTTGTTTTTAAATGTGTCTTTGATCTTGAATTAATTTTGAAAATACAAGAAAATGAATGTCAAGTTTATAATGCTGCAAATGTTAGAACCTTGGGAAATTTATATAAGCGTCAAGATCTGTCAAGAATGTTGTAAAATGTGGTATACATATATTTCGAATATTCGATTGGATAAGTTGCAAACTAAATGCATATGATCCAATACTTAATTTTCATTGATGTATACCGTTGTAAATATTTCAACAAGGACTGAACAACCATAGTTTAACCTGTTGGCTAATTGATGATTACAGAATATACAATTTAATTGTACTTACTCCATAAATAGTGCATAAAATTAGTGCCAGAAGATTTAAAGATTCTGCCAGATATGGGTAAGATTATGTTACCAAGAACGTGATTAAAACGTTCTAGAAATTGAGGAAACGGCGTAATGCTTTTATACTTTGTTCCTCAAAGCGACATAGCATAACAATGAAAAACAAAGAAGATAAATCTTTACTTTATTTTGGTACTAATTTACTAATTTACTAATTTACTGTTAAACTGAGTGAGGATGATGACTCTAATATGAAAAACATCAGCACGTACAAAATGATGCAAGACTATCTCATAATGGTGCCACTGCTCCACCGTTATAGCGTTCTCTATTCACCTTGAATGCCATTAATGCCAGACATATCAGTAACAATCATTTAATTTAACTCTGTCAAGAAGCACATCCGAAGATAGATCCATTTATTGAGTATTTTATCTGTGCAGGCAGCAGTGTCCGATAAATTAAGCGAAATGCATAAAACTTAACGTCATTACCGGAGCTAAGAAATAGTAGGTCACTGTGATATGCTTTTACCAGTGACTATAATCCACACGGATACAACTATCAATTGTCATGACTGTAATATTCAGTAGTGTCAGGAAAACTGAGTTAAATACAAATCTTTAAAGCTGAGAAATATTTAGAGCGCCCTAATAGAAGTTATACCAGTTCCTCGTGAACTCTTTGCAGTCGAGACATTAGTAGATGGAATATGACAAGCGCTGCATTACAGAAAAGGTGACTCAGCCATATTTTGTATATATCGCTTTCCATATTATCGTTTATGCGAATATATTCTCTCCGAGATCGTCTCAAGTAATAAGAACGAACTTTGCCAAGCTACAGTTAAAAATTCCAAACGATGACCTAACGAGGAAGATTATAAGGAAACTAAGTTTAAGACAAGAGTTGCATCACTTGTACTATATGGCAGATGTTGGCAGCCTATGGCACGCGTGCCAACGATGACACGCCAGACTCTTTGAAAAGGCACGTGGTACTAATTGTTCTTTTGTAATGTGCATACAATAAACGATAACTAGATTCAAGCGATGAATATTACTTAGCACGCCGCATCCTACAATTGAGCGGACCTGGCACAGTAGTTTTGAACGGTTACCGATGCGTGTCTTAAGGCTTATTTATACGGTCATAACGTGGACAATACAAACTGTATACACGATCCCATAAACAAAGTGAAAAAAGTATCTTTAAATAATGATATTTATTTAGAAATGTGATGAGATACAAAAGATGAAACATACACAGTGATATTTCCTGATAATGTAGAAATTAGAATAGTACGCCAAAACGATATAGTATTCACATCGTGTACAATTTGCAACATTAAAATCATGTTGGGAAAAGTATTAGCGTAGTTTCCTTTCACCGCTAGGTTTTACCCTGATAAAAGAGCTTTGTTACATGTAATAAAGTGCATTTAAATTTACATAATTCTTCAAAATAAGAAGAAAACAATAAGCAAAAAGAAAATGGATAAAAAGGTTCTTGATGGATTAATTTCGTTACAGATCATTCTAACAGGAAGTTCAGATAAAAGAATTAATGTGTTTCGAAGGCCTATGGAAGAACGTAATAACAATATGACAGAACTACCGCTTTGCAATATACGTATAAGCTATTAGTAATATTATTATATAAAATCGTAGATGCAATACATAAAGTTGCGAATAATATAAAATAAGTATTTTCTACGCAAGTGGATAAACCAGAAAATTACAAAAGCTGTAAAGTACACATAAATTTAGCTCTAAAGATCGCTGGAGAACATGTTGGATAATGTATGAAATGAATTTATGGTCAGCAAAGTGTCGATGAATTATAATTAACGTAAACTGAACGAACTGATCAATTAAATTTGTTTTAAAAAATAAGGTTTCCTTTATTTTTCTACACATCTGAAAGGCCTTGTATATATCTCAAATCTACTTGTTTTGAGTGTATATATGTGTTGATACAGCAATATTATTGCTACTAAAACAATATCGTTTTATGCTAACTTGCATTGCAATATTTGTCAAATTTAAGTTTGGCGATGATATTTCATTGCCTGTCTTTAATCAGAATTACCGTATATCCTGATCTCGTTTCTTCTTTCCATTACATATTGTCAAAATAATATATAAACACGGTACTATACTTATTTAAAAACGCATTCCTATATATTTGTAAGTGACGATCAATACGTCTTTCTCCTCGAGGGAGGAATGGCAGCAATCAACGTGTAAATCTGTATTATAGGTTTAGTACGCGTCTTATGAAGAGATACTATACTTTGTTGTACAGTTAGTGTCTTAGCTTGCATGCATATCATTCCGATTTGGAAACCTCTTCTCCATATACCATGTTTTATTTGTTCTCATTTATGCATATACTGTTTTTAATTTGTTTAACTGCATATAAATCTCCAATTTTAAGGAAATAAGCAGTGGATGAGCGAATAAACGAATGAGGTACAGATCGTCTCTGTAGGCGATTTTATATTTTTATATTTTCACCATCACTTATAAGATGCTTTTGTCATTCGTGCTATTTTACATGATTTTCAGTATATGTACCTTTAACAATCCGTCCTGTGCAACATTGTCGTCCTTACGACAGAGATATAATCACTTCCAAAGACGAAAGAAATATTCCTACGTCATGACATTTTTCTTGACATTTAGTTTTCTTACACAAGTCCAGAAAGCTACCTCCGTGCTCATTTTCCCTCGGCCAGGATGGGTTGAGGATTTCACCATCCTCCTTTGTCCATAATTTTCTGTCGGCCATCGGCCATTCTTCACGAAGAATTCTCTCCTTGCTTTGTCTTGGTTCTTGAAGACCCCTTCGATCCGTTTGTTTTGCTGGCTGCTTCTGGAATTCGTTATTTCTTCTCCAGACGTTGCATTAGGATCAAACGTCTTATTTTCGTGATGAAGAGCCGCTGGCGAACTATGCCGCCTAAGTTGTTCGGCATTTTCGTCTTTCTGCCCCTTCTCTTTCTCATATTCATTTGTATCCTCTTCATAAATCACATCAGTTTCATTTTCTTCATCGTCTCCCTCTGTTATGTTGGCAAGACCGCCAAACGGGGGCGGATGTTTTGGCGGCGGATTGTAAAGCTCATTCAATGTCTTTTTAAAATCATTAGAACCTTCCGGAACCACTCGGTCCTTACTCAATGCAAAGAATGGCGAAGTTTCTGGCAAGGAATTTCTTCTCCTTAATGGTCTCCTATGCATTTCGTCTGTGAGCTTCAGGATAAGATCTTCCCTTGTACAGTATATTTCGTTGAAGCAGCCACAGACATATGGGTGATCTTCTGTGCAACTGTTTATATAAACAAAAAGTTTAACCTCAGAGTTTTCAAAATTAGCTAAAGTAGCAACAACTATAAATTTCTAGTTCACAATAGTGGCACGACAAGAGATTGGACAGTCCATCAGCATCCTTATCATTGTTTCTATCGATTAATTACTGCTTAACCAAATCACCTGACCTGCTCTAGATTCAGTCGTATCTAATTGATGTTAGCGTATTCCGTAATGATACACGTGATACAATCGTACTTAATGTTAGCGTGCTCTGCCATGACACACTGCTTATTAAAGAACATTTTCCAACAGACTGGTATACACTCTCGCTGACCCAGATATATTCAAATTATATTATGAATCTCTGTCCAATAAATTTACCTTCATACAAAAACTTCTTTTATAACTTGCGTATGTGAATATTCATGTCTAACGCCGCGAACAAAGACTCCATTTCGATTTCAATACCATATCGAATTATATATCTCGGTTTACCGCTAAATTGGTGCCCTCTTCCTGATGAAAAAACGGGTTGTGCAATGAACGTGAGAATTCAAACTAAATCAGCTTTGTATGAAGTCCTTATTTATTTGGATCCATGTTGTCACTAAATTTCGACGGTCTCCTGTGGTTTACATTGATTGTTATGGTAAAAAGGGCATTATATTCAATAAACTGAAGCCATACCTAGGACATGAATAACATTACGTTGTAAAATTGTGGAATTACCGTATATGGACAAAAAGTTGGTAGCTAATTTTGTACGGCTTTATCATCCTGTTTCTAATATGAAAATGTAAATTCGAGGCAAATATATGCCTTTATCCTCGATCCGATTAAGTGACGTAAATATAGGTCTTTTGTAATTATTTCGCTACACAGCATGTTTTAATACACATTGAGTATACCATGTAAATATTATCCAGATCTTTATTTTGTTTTGACTTTGCGTCGGGTCCAATATTCATGGAAGGCAATTTGTGTAGTTATCGACTGTTGATATGTCGATACTCCTATCAGATTACTACGGCTGATTACAACAAACGTTTTCAAAACAATCGATTAAATGTGAACATGTTCCAGTAGTAGTAGGAGAAGAAACAGTAACAACAACAACACTACCACCACCTCCACCAATACCAATAATAATAATAATAATAATAATAATAATAATAATAATAATAATAATAATAATATCTTGGAAGATGGGACCTCCCGTAAGAAACATCGCAATATGTAAGTTTCATAGATATGACTGTCAATTAAAAGTTTGTTTTATAATATAATATAATATAATATAATATAATATAATATAATATAATATAATATAATATAATATAATATAATATAATATAATATAATATAATATATACCAAATATCGTCTCTCAATAACAATATATATATATATATATATATATATATATATATATATATATATATATATATATAAAGCTTAAATAATTTTTTTTGAGCATGTTGTTTTATTACCCCAAAGCTGCACGAGCCAAGTGACGACTGACTTTACTCGTACAAAAGTCCAACTGCAAACAATAAATGCCCTGATATGCAACAGCATAATTCACCGGTAGATCAATGTCTATGCTGATTGTTCTACTGTTTATTGCTAACACACTTCATAGATTCAGATATGCATGGGCATAATGCGACGGCAGATCAGAGTTAGTGATGTTTGCAGAAGGATTAGAATTACCAGCTAGTGTACACGGTAATCTTCGAGATACCTCCATCAGGTAACACACACCGTATCAATAGTTTCATTCATTCTTCCATAAGTGAAGCATTTATTAAGGATATATATTTTGCCTGAGTCGCTAACATTGCCGACAAGTATACTAGGCAATGTATTTAACGATATTCGAACGCTACGCGCGCTCTTTCATAACTAGCTTTTCAGTCAAGCGTGAGGCTATAGAGACTGTCCTGTCGAGATTTTATATTCGCACTGTGGAGATAAAACAAAGCTTTGCACACTGCATTATGATAATATTGGTTTGAAAGTTTGGTGGTATGTAATGAAATGTTTTAATATTGTATATAAAGATCCTAGATGTTTTACAAAATTGCATTTTAATAGGTTTGGTGAGACCTATGAACTCTACTTACCTATTTTTTTTTAATTTTGTGCAACCTTTGAACTCTCTTTATCTCTGTATGATCTTTTGACACCTCATGCTCATTACCGTCAATTGGAACTGATTATTTTCAACAGTATTAACTTGGTGTCAGTCGTCATTTTAACTGATAATACAGTATTGATATTATACCGTATTAATGCAAGTTTGAAACGGAATATAGGACTAGGTATAGACTTATACTTTTACGAGTTTGATTGTTCTACTACGGATTAATCAATCAAGATGAACCCGTCACTGAAGAGATAAAAGTCCATTTCTTACACAAATAGAATCGGACAAGACCATAAATATCACATTATAAGGTGCACGAAAGATATTCTATGGGCGTAAAGAAGATCACGAAGATGAGTTATATTAATGTAGGCCCGGTGTCGGCAACCTATGGCACGTGTATCAACGGTGGCATGAGAGATTCTTTGGAAAGGCGTGTAGTACGAGTCATAGTTTTGTCTTGTATCACTAAAAGCAAAACTGAAAAATAAATGGGACGAATATGACTTGGATATGAGTGGATCTGGCATAATAGTTCTGAATGTTTGCTTATGTCTGAGTTATACAATAACATGCGTTGTTGTGTTTCATTATAAACTTGTAGTAAATGTTTGGGAGCTCAAAAGTATAATAGATCAGTATATATGTATGTGATAAATTGTCTCATTCGTGTTGTATGTTGGTGTTATTTCGTTTGTTATTAGTTTTTCGAGTTCGAGCACAACAGTGACTTATTTGACGAGTTGGACTTGAGTGGCTGATGAGATCAATGATGTTCTTAGCTATCAGTTGCACACTGGACATGAGATGCCTCTTAGGACTGCTTGATCGAAGGAGCATTTGCTATATTTCGGAGATAACGCTGCGCGCGATTCTGCAGTACCTCTGCCATTCTCTTCAGCACATAGTCTCTAGGTGGATTATGGGTGAAAATACTCCAGGTTGAGAGATCCTGTGTGACATCTTCTCAAGACTCAGGGTCGGTGTCGAATAGTGCTAGTGGTGACTTTAGGGAGACTGAAGCGTTTTTCTGACCTCCCTGAGATCCACCGCAGAAGATCTCCGTTGGTAGTCGTTTATCTGATATCCGTGTTACATGGCCATCCCATCACGCCTGTGATTTGCAGAGTGTGGATGCATGGAGCCCTTGTTCATGTCAGAATCTCTGTGTATGTGACTTTGTCGGATATCTAATCCTCATTAGTTTCCTCAGGCAGCCCATTTGAAAGTGATTCTACCTCAGTTTTCGCATAGCGTCTCTACTCTGCACAGGTTTCATGCAGACACAGAAGAGTCGGCAATACAATGATATTAGATCTTCAATTTTAGTTGCAGACTGATGTCTCTGCAATATAACACACTTGCGAATAAGTTACTAAAATCCACACTTGATTGAGAAATTATGGCTTTGATTGCGTCATCGATGCAAAATGCTCGTAATAGTGTACTGTCGAAGTAGATGAATTTATCAACTCACTAGAATGCTTGACCATTCACTGTATGAGTAGGTTCAACGGAAGGTTTTCCTGGTTCAGATCAGTTCATCATACCCGTATTGTTGATACTGAGTGTAAGACCAAAACTATCACAAACTGTATAGTATATATATATATATATATATATATATATATATATATATATATATATATATATATATATATATATATATATATATATATATATATATAAAGTCAATTTTTAGATGCATGTCAGACTCGGATCTGACATTCAGGGAACATTTCTCAGCAAATATATTACGAACACACGCTTCACGCTTGCTATAACTTTGTCTTCTCCGATTGAAAGGTTTGCTATCAATACGGTGTCCGATGACGACCCCAATGCCACAGTCCCTAATGGCATCTGTAAGCATGTCTGAGAAAATCATGCTAAAGAGGGTTGGGGCAAGCATGCAGTCTTGCTTGAGTCCACTGGTGTACAAGAATGGTTAAAATAACCAACGATATATTTCTCTGAGCAACCAAACGTTGCGATGATCTCCAAGAAGCCACTATCGCTAATTGTGTTCAAGGCTTTTCCAGGTCGACGAATGTCAGGTGTGTTTTGAGTTCTGTTCCTGGCATTTCTACTGAAGGTGACGATGAGCTAACACTCTGTGTCTAGTTCCTCAACCTATCCTAGAGCAGGCAGTTATTTATTTTGATACACAAGGCAATTCATTAGAATTCCTGATATTGTTGACAACAAGGATATTCCCAGGTGGTTTTCGCCGAATTATTTGTTATAGTTCAACTTGTTCAAGTGGACGGTAAATACATCCGCGTACTCATAGGGTATACTTCATTTTGTCAACATTAAAAGTGAATAGTACACACACACACACACACATGCACGCACGCACGCACGCACACACACTTACACACACACGCGCGCGCATACACATACAAAGGTAAAGCTCAGTTAGGAACCAAACATTTAGGGTAGTACACGAAGGCTATACTCTGGTCTGGTCATACAAACGCGAGGCATAACATTCTAACTTACCTGGCCAACATTGTTTTACCAGGCTGGGTATTCCTTAGAAGGCTCATCAACTTGACCATTATCATCTCCAACCTCCATCATCACATTAGATTAATAAATTAGGTAAGAGTGATTTAAGGAAATGACACACCTATTAAAACTGTTGTAACTGTAAAAAAAAATTCTTGCAGTATTTAAAATATGCCTAAAGTAAAACAGTAGGTTATCATCTTTGTACGATTCCATTCCCTTTCAAAATTATTGTTTTTCTGTCGGTTTTGCTACTTTCTCTTTCAGGTCTCGTGGGTTGCACGTCTAGAAAACAGAGAATGAATCATGCCTCGACACGTCTGTATCTATCCTCCATTTGAAAAACCAGTAACTTATGATGGCGCTGTACAAGCATCGGGAGATCATCAGTGGATATCGTAAGTACGTGGGTCCAGTACAGTGGTTCCTTCTTCACATGCATAGCTATTACGTCAGCTCGACCCTTTCAACGTACTTGTGGTAACAGGATACATCAATAACTACCCGGGGTATAAGGGGAGGCTCGACTGTCCCGGTCACCACAAATAAAATAAAATAAATGAAGGCAATAGAGCATCGGCTTCTCCGCTGAGATTAACCTTGTTTTTCCTTACAACATGTGATCCATCCCGAATCAAAACATCCCTTGATTCTTCATATAGCTACAAAATAACCATATTATGAATGCCACCGCCTCGTTACATGTACATATTTCGTCATCCATGGGACCATTTGCTATACATGTGTTAAAGAAAATCTCATATAATATTGTGTTTGTAAATGAAATAGACGCACTGAACATTACGCTTTGGGGGCCCCGAGTGGCCGAGTCTAAAGCGCTGTCCGTTACGGATCACTGCCATCTCACCTCTGTCTGCGTTGGTTCGAGTCTAAGATTCGGCTAATGTAGTTATGTGAGAAAGCTTGCCAGTACCTTCTCTTGGGTCGATGGTTCTTTCCGGAGGTTTTCCCGGGTTCTTCCTCCACCAATAATACTGTCCGCCATGTATAGCCTATCGTGTACTGAAAAATGGCGTTAAGCCCTCAAACAACAACAACAACAACATTACGCTTTGTTTTCTAAATATTATAATTCCTTTGCATGGCGGATGTGTTCCTATCGCTCGCTTTGATCAACATTAACAATGTATCTGTTTGATGCACACATTTCTGTCCATTGCCCCCATTTCCGTTTCTTTGTGGCGGTAGGAAAACAGCAAGATCAGTTTCCTGTATTTCTGTTTATTGCGATTGTACCTTCAACTTTTTGCATAAAGTGGGTTCTTTCTTTGTTCCATATGTTAGAACATTTACTCTATATGCTTTGTCCAAAGATCTATATTATGTTGTAAATACGTAGTTATTCTTTTTCAAAATATCATTAACGTTAAATACAAAGTCATGATACGCCTTAGTTATATCCAGAGGCGTAGCTATGATATTTAACGCCCGGGGACGAACTATAAAACTGGCGCCCCAGCCCCTCCCCGTTTAATCACATTTTTCTATTACATTGAATAA
The DNA here is from genome assembly GCA_030141615.1 of Unio pictorum. Lineage (NCBI taxonomy): Eukaryota > Metazoa > Mollusca > Bivalvia > Unionida > Unionidae > Unio > Unio pictorum. Next base: position 2,044,212 of record JARLTB010000360.1, on the reverse strand, counting down.
GGAAAACAACAAGTGGTTGGCAGGCAGCATCATCACTGTGGATGGCAGACGTATCAGATGACACGTCTGCTGAGCCGCTGCAGCGATCTTGTGACCGATTTATTTACCCTTCTTTACTTATTATAATGTAACGTTGTAAGCCTCATTTTGGCGCCCCTGTACCTTGGCGCCCGGGAACATATGTACCCCCTGCCCCCCCCCCCCCAGCTACGCCTCTGGTTATATCTATGTAAATACATAATGTTAATTTTTACATTCATGTACGATTCATCACGTGCGTTAAATCTGTCTCTGCTTAGTCTCTCTTCCTTTCGAAAGTAATGGTGTCTTCCAGAGTATGCTCGATGGGTACATTTCTCATTAAATCATCTCAACAAATATATTAATAACAATGAACCCATTTCTGCTTATATATTCATTTTTCTTCTCTATCCGTCTCTTTGACCTAATTTGCAGCCTTTTACTGGAAAGACAAAACACATCACATAAAACCATTTAAGCACGCATAAAGTAATGTAATTGAGCTGTTATTTGGTGTACATATACAGGACAACACTGGCGTGCTATCAGCCTTCTAGGGCTGATATATTTAATATATTTAACGTTTAGGATAGTAAGTTATATTGATCCAATTGTAATTATGAATTCTTCCTGATAATGACCTTTGGCTCTATTTTTTAGCCTAGAAGTGTTGTCTTTATTTCATCTCGTTCGTTAACCCTATCTATCTATCTATCTATCTATCTCTCTCTCTCTCTCTCTCTCTCTCTCTCTCTCTCTCTCTCTCTCTCTCTCTCTATATATATATATATATATATATATATATATATATATATATATAGAAAGAAAGAAAGAAAATATATAATCCGACACAGAAGCGTAACTCTTGAAAAAAAGCCGTTCAATTTGATCGTACTTTTTATATTTGGCCATGGTGGTGATTAAAGGAGAAAATACTTTGGGGTACCAGAGGTACTACCGCTAGACAATTACTAGTTCACATTACGTATTGCACAAACAAGTAAGCTCACGATGAATTATACAATACGTGTTTCTTAAAAAAAAAATCTGGTAGCATTTCCACTGGAACCTGATTGTTTTGTTTTTTTTTGTGGTTTTTTGTTTTGTTTTTTGTTTTCTTTTTATTTATATAGAAGGAACTAAATGTAAACCACAAGATCTGACAATATGTCCAGACCGGATCCATCAAGTTATGAATCGTTGAAAATCTTTTCCCACCTACCCACCCAGATTTACTGGTTACTTCTATATATTTGTCAGTAAAACGCGTAATTAGTTCTCTTTGTGATTTCAAAAGCTCGTTCTTAACGACGAATTGTTGTTATCATTCTGATTTAAAGAAAAAACAAATTAAGTAAGTAAATGTTGACAATGTGTTTAAATATTTGTAAATGATAGTAAATCCTTAGAATATGTAGTTTGTCCATTCCAGCACCATCCAAGAATGAATACAATAATTTCTTCATAATTTCTGAGAACGCATTGAATCTCGAAGACGGGCATAGTGTATCTTATAGTTTTGGACAAAATAAGTGGATGACGGAAAGAAAGTTTTAATAAATTACAATTTCTAAAATGACCGTTTTATGTACAAGGCTAAATTTTTAAACTTCATTACAGTTTAATCAATGTCGGATAGCTGAATGAAGAATGAAAGTGGAATCAGAGTCCAACGTTTAAGCACATCAGAGAGCATGCGTGTCAAGTTGTCATATATAATGGTACTTTTCTGATCTATCTGCTACCTTAGAAAAAATCAGATTCTCATAAATAATGCAAACGTTTGTTTCAGTTTCAGGAGGAAAGTTTGATAATAATGTAAAAGTGAATCGGGAACACATACAAATTATACGGCATGTTAGTACCCCTTTTTAATTAATAGACATTAATCAATGAATTAATCGAGCTGTGGATTTTTTACTCTCTTCAAGGCGCCTACAAACATTGGCCTGCTGCCCAATAAAACACTGTTCATGTGGTGTGTATTACAATGGTAGATATCTGTTGATCAGGTTATCCAGATTTCCTGTAGACAGGTCATACCTTCCATTATATTTGAAGATGTTATTGTGGTTTTGTGTGAATATAAGTAGAAACTAACAATGACCTCGAGAGGACTTTAAACTGAACACATGCTGGTAAGAAGGTTTAATGCAGATAAATCCTTCTTACAAATTAATCAATAAGGTGAGTTATGGTAAATAAGGTAAGTTCTGGTAAAGAAGTCATGAAATGTCAAAATTTTGATTAAATCGGCGGTTATACTAACAGGTATTGATCGAATCTTTTGTAAAGATTACATACACATTTTTTGGACACGACAAGGTGTAAAAAAACAGATAGAAATAAGATAGAATGAGAGCTTTACAATCGGCGTAGCAATCAATCTATAACCTCTTGGTACGTTTAACAATAGAATGACGAATAATGTTCGCACTGCATTAACCTTGTGATAAAGACGATGAAGAAGAATTGCCTTCCAAGTTGCTATTTTTTACTTTATCATTATTAGTCTTTTGTAGTAATTAAAAACATATTGAGAGTACACAACCTCAGGTATGTTTACTTTTAATATTGAGTATTACTTCGTATTTTAAGTTATTCAAAGTGTCACTTCAACAAATAATTTACAAATTTAGATCAACAAGTAATTACCAAAATTAATACGATTTCACATTTCAAGATTTGAAAATGGATTTATTCATCTGTTTGATAGAAACAATTAATGTATAGGACCACATCTAGGCTATAATATTGTTCTGCTTTGAAGAAGAAATTTGACATGATTGTGTTGTAAAGCAAATGTAGAAAGGAAACACGATACTAACTATTCAATTAACTGCATTTTATAAAATGATTCAAACCATGTCAAATGTAATATTGGCATTTGATTCTCTAGGCAAATATTGAACGCCTATAAGCTAGCAAATCAGCGTCATCGTTGTAGTTATTAGGTGCTTACGAAAGGGCGACTGTAAGCATGCAATTGATTGGCTTTTAGACTGACAGTGTAGCATTTTAGGGTATTTATGGATGAATTGATGGATGTTAAAAATAATGGACGGGAGTAAGTACCCAAGGAAATAATGAGATAATTTATTGCGGCCCTTTGAAAGATTATCCAGGTCTCCTAAAGGTATGAGTGTTAAAACAACAAATACATTCCTTCTGCTATGGAATATCGTCTACATACATATATCAAACCTAGACTCTTTACTTCAAGTTATTCCGTGTTACGATTTATGGAAAGGATTCACACGCACTATCTGTCAGAAAACCGTTTTTAAGAATGCAGCATACCATTTTGATTACGGAATATTTTTTTGGCAAATATAATATAAAATGCCCCTTAATGTTTTTGATTTATATTTATTATAACTTTTACTCAACTAAAGTAAAGATCAGATATCAAGATAAATATGCACGGTGTTTGTGATGACAGCATTCGACATTGTCATATTTTATGTTATTTAATTATCTCTTCTTCTACATACTGCTACTACTACTACTACTACTACTACTACTACTACTACTACTGCTACTACTACTAATAATAATAAAAATAATAATAATAATAATAATAATAATAATAATAATAATAATAATAATAATAATAATAAACAAAAGAAGACTGGTTTAAAGTTGAAGTTCCTATAATAATTATTTAGCCTGGGTATTTTTGCACATGGTCATTTAGAGGCGATTGAGAGGTTCAGTAATTAATTAATTAATTATATATATATATATATATATATATATATATATATATATATATATATATATATATATATATATATATATATATATAGTTCCGTGATAAATGATAAACATTTACAGAAAAGCATGAGAGAAAAAAAGATCATATTGTATCAACACTTATTACTACTAGCACGGTTATCTATTGCCTGATCAGTTCATTATATTCTTAGTGGTACTTTTTGCTGGGGGGGGGGGCGATTGGCCGAGTTGCTGGGTGATCCAAAGCGCTCTCTGTTACGGATCACTGAAATCTCACCTCTGTCTGTGTGGGTTCGAGTCTCAGATTCTACCAACGTGGATATGTGAGAAAGCTTTCCAGTAGCTTCTCTTGGGTCGGTGATTCTTACTGGGGGGGGGGGGGTCCAAAGTTCTTCCTCCAGCATTAATACTGGCCGCCATGTATCGTATGCTGAAAAATGGCGTTAAACTACA
>JARLTB010000360.1:1220000-1302500 GCA_030141615.1 Unio pictorum | reverse complement strand
GTAGTAGCAGTAGTAGTAGTAGTAGGAGTAGTAGTAGTAGTAGTAGTAGTAGTAATAGTAGTTGGAGTATTAGTAGAAGTAGTAGTAGTAGTAGTAGTTGGAGTAGGAGTAGTAGTGGGAGTGGTAGTGGTAGTAGTAATAGTAGTTGTAGTAGTAATAATAATAGTAGTTGGAGTATTAGTAGAAGTAGCGGTAGTAGTAGTTGGAGTAGGAGTAGTAGTAGTAGTAGCAGTTGTAGTAGTAATAGTAGTTGGAGTATTAGTAGTAATAGTTGTTGGAGTATTAGTAGTTGTAGTAGTAGTAGGAGTAGTAGTAGTAGTAGCAGTAGGAGTAGTAGTAGTAGTAGCAGTAGAAATAGGAGTAGTAGTAGGAGTATTAGTATCAGTAGGAGAAGTGGTAGTAATAGTAGTAGTAGTAGTAGTTGTAGTAGTAGGATTAGTAGTAGTAGTAGCAGTAGTAGTAGGAGTAGTATTAGTAGTAGTAGTAGCAGTAGGAGAAGTAGTAGTAGGAGTAGGATTAGTAGTAGTAGTAGCAGTAGTAGTTGGAGTATTAGTAGTAGCAGTAGGAGAAGTGGTAGTAATAGTAGTAGTAGGAGTAGTAGTGGTAGTAGTAATAGTAGTTGTAGTAGTAATAATAATAGTAGTTGGAGTATTAGTAGAAGTAGTGGTAGTAGTAGTAGGAGTAGGAGTAGTAGTAGTAGTAGCAGTAGTAGTAGTAACAGTAGTTGGAGTATTAGTAGTAATAGTTGCTGGAGTATTAGTAGATGTAGTAGTAGTAGGAGAAGTAGTAGTAGGAGTAGGATTAGTAGTAGTAGTATCAGTAGGAGAAGTGGTAGTAATAGTAGCAGTAGTAGTAGTAGTTCTTGTCGTAGTAGTAGGAGTAGGAGTAGTAGTAGCAGTAGGAGAAGTGGTAGTAGCAGTAGGAGTAGTAGTAGAAGTAGTAGCAGTAGGAGAGGTGATAGTAGTAGTAGTAGTTGGAGTAGTAGTAGTAGTAGGAGTAGTATTAGTAGTAGTAGTAGTTGGAGGAGTAGTATTAGTAGTAGCAGTAGGAGAGGTGGTAGTAGTAGTAGTAGTTGGAGTGGTCGTAGTAGTAGTAGCAGGAGTAGTAGGAGTAGTAGTAGGAGTAGTATTAGTAGTAGTAGTAGTTGGAGTAGTAGTAATAGTAGTAGTAGCAGTAGGAGACGTGGTAGTAGTAGTAGTAGTAGTTGGAGTAGTAGTAGTAGGAGTAGTAGTAGGAGTAGTAGTAGTTGGAGTAGTATTGGTAGTAGTGGTAGTTGGAGTAGTAGTAGTAGTAGTAGTCGCAGTAGGAGAAGTGGTAGTAGTAGTAGTAGTAGTTGGATTAGTAGTAGTAGGAGTAGTAGTAGCAGTAGGAGAAGTGGTAGTAGCAGTAGTAGTTGGATTAGTAGCAGTAGGAGTAGTAGTAGAAGTAGTAGCAGTAGGAGAGGTGATAGTAGTAGTAGTAGTTGGAGTGGTAGTATTAGTAGTAGTAGTAGTTGTAGTAGGAGTAGTAGTAGTAGTAGGAGTATTATTATTAGTAGTAGTAGTTGGAGTAGTAGTAATAGTAGTAGTAGCAGTAGGAGAAGTGGTAGTAGTAGTAGTAGTTGGAGTAGTAGTAGTAGTAGGAGTAGTAGTAGGAGTAGTAGTAGTTGGAGTAGTATTAGTAGTAGTGGTAGTTGGAGTAGTAGTAGTAGTAGTAGTTGTAGCAGTAAGAGAAGTGGTAGTAGTAGTAGTAGTAGTTGGATTAGTAGTAGTAGGAGTAGTAGTAGTAGTAGCAGTAGGAGAAGTAGTAGTAGTAAGTAGTAGGAGTAGTAAGAGTAGTAGTATTTGGAGTAGTAGTAGTAGTAGTAGAAATAATGGTAGTAGTAGTAGTTGTAGTAGTAGTAGTATTAGTCGTAGTAGTAGTAGTCGTAGTAGTAGTGGTAGTAGTTGTAGTTGTAGTAGTAGTAGTAGTAGTTGTTGTAGTAGTAGTAGTAGCAGTAGTCGGATTAGTAGTAGTAGTAGTAGTCGTAGTAGTAGTCGTCGTAGTAGTAGTGGTAGTAGTAGTAGTAGTCGTAGTAGTAGTGGTAGTAGTTGTAGTAGTAGTTGGAGTAGTAGTAGTAGTTGGAGTAGTAGTAGTAGTCGTAGTAGTAGTGGTGGTAGTAGTAGTAGTAGTAGTAGTAGTCGTAGTAGTAGTGGTAGTAGTTGTAGTAGTAGTTGGAGTAGTAGTAGTAGTAGGAGTAGTATTAGTAGTAGTAGTAGTAGTGGTAGTAGTTGTAGTAGTAGTAGGAATAGTAGTAGCAGTAGTAGTAGTAGTAGTGGTAGGAGTAGGAGTAGTTTGACTTGTCAACCTGCTGTCAGCATACTGGGACTGGGTGGGACATCATGGTACATATCTGCAGCATAATGATTAGTGTTCGACATCACTATTATAGTACTATTAACTGCCACATTGCAGACATTGCATCGATATTGCTGACAAAGTAAGTACTCATATGACAGAAATTGTCTAGCTCTTAGACTTCACTTGACTGAAGAATTATTTGTTTTGTATGCCTGATGGGAAATTGTCACGGAGGGTGAAATTTTCCTATCCAACACTAATGCATAATGAAAGATTATTTGCTTTGTATGCCTGATGGGAAATTCTGTTACTGACGTCACAATTTTCCTATTCAACACATGCATAATGAAGGATAATTTGCTTTGTATGCCTGATGGGAAGTTCTGCCACGGAGTGTGAACTTTTCCTATCTAACACTAATGCATAATGAAAGATTATATGCTTTGTATGCCTGATGGGAAGTTCTGTCACGGAGGGTGAACTTTTACTATCCAACACTGATGCATAATGAAAGATTATATGCTTTGTATGCCTGATGGGAAGTTCTTCCACGGAGGGTGAACTTTTCCTATCCAACACTGATGCATAATGAAAGATTATATGCTTTGTATGCCTGATGGGAAGTTCTGTCACGGAGGGTGAACTTTTCCTATCCAACACTAATGCATAATGAAAGATTATTTGCTTTGTATGCCTGAATACAAATTGTAGTCAATATCAGGATGGCTTTTTGCGATAGTTTGGTTTAGTGTTGGATGCCTTAGCAACATAAGTAGGTTATTTAGTGTGTGGTAATCGGAGCAAAATATCTTGCCTGAGGATATACTATGATAGACAAGCAATGGCCAAGGCTGATCAAATGGTAAGACTGCAACCTACATACTTTCAGTCTTGTGTCTAGCATTCCAATCACTGATCTACTGCAGATTCTTAAGGCATTAATCACCTAATCTGACACACAGGTGTGTGCATCAGACTGATTCTACATCCCCAATCATAGAAGAGATGAGGATTGTTGTGAAAACAGATGCCTAACCTTAAGATATCGCATGATTGATATATATATATATATATATATATATATATATATATATATATATATATATATATATATATATATATATATATATATATGTTAACATATTAAAAAAGTAATATTCACTCTTATCCCTCTGATGATTCAGAAAAGAATGATTTATTCATCAATTAAACTTTTGCTCTGCAATTGATTTTTTCCTCATATCTAATAAGGAGAAGATGAATTTTAAAAGATAATGACAATAGTGGACTATATATCTGTGACTAGATTGATCAATGCAAAATGCCCTGTTTGCAGAATACTAAACCACATCGATTTCAGTGGTATGACATTGTGTTTAATGTATTTTCTTTGTTGTAAAGAAGCCTTGACTAGTGATGTATCCGGCAATGTTGGCCAGTGAGTGAGCACTGATATTGCAGTGGAAGGTCATGTGACATAAGACAGCAGTCACATGATGAAAGAAAGAGATATTCCATATGGTTGGAAAATGTAGCGGTACATGCATACTGTGTTACATTGACTACCCATTGTTTACTTTGATTTTTCAGTATATCCTATAAAAAAAACATATGGCACATCACATGACTTTGCATAAACATAATGAGCAATGTTTTTTAAAAAATATATATTGCAAGCTAGATCATAAAAGTACGTTATGGCTCTCATGCAGATCAATTGCAGCGCATTGGGCGTAAGAACTTGGATTAGTGTGTGCATTTAGGTCATTGGGCGTTAATAACTTGGATTATTGTTTGCATTTAGGTCATTGGGCACAGATATAGTGCATGTCCAAATGAACACTTGATGATTTGATATATTTCAATCTGCTAACAATATAAGGATGTCCACATGAACACTTAATGATCTGATATATTTCAATCTGCTAACAATATAAGGATGTTCACATGAGCCCATCTTCTGTGTGGGCAGTGCGAGCGATCACGAGCCCTGGGATAAGAAACTCTCGGGCCTCTCCTAGTTCAAACTAATTATTTCTTTTATAAAATAAAAAAGTTTTATTCGGCCCTGGCCCCCTTAAGGGGCTTGGACCCGGGATTATCCGTTCCCGTCGACACGCCCACCCCCACCCCCACCCCCACTCTTGTCGGCCCTGGTACTATAAGAAATTGTCATGTTTCTAGTCGCCATTTAACCATCTCGATTTTACCTCTAAAACAGACATGCAAATAGTCGGCTGCTCATTTGCAGCACAATTTACACATTTGCATCACATATTCTCCAATCTACCAATAAGGCAAACACTGCATTGGCATTTCTCAAAAGGAACTTCAGACACTGCCCACATACATGCAGACGTATTGCCTCCAGCGCCGGATTAAGAACCGTGGAGGCCCATAGGCAGTCAAACTTTTGGGGCCCCAGACCCACGGTCACGGTCTCATGGGGGCCCCTGGGGGTGACTGATGGGGCCCATAAAAGTCGCGGGGCCCATAGGCAGTTGCCTACTCTGCCTAATGGGTAATCCGGGACTGATTGCCTCTCTAGCACTAATCAGATTGTTGTTTCAAAAGAGTTTTCCTAAGTTTTAAATATAGTTGAGCAATGTAACACAGGTCAGTTTAGAAATTCATCGTAAAAAAATTTTTTGGGACTGGAAACATGTTAGGGTATGCGTTGTGTACGCTCAAGCTTTGGAGAGCTTCAAGACCGCCCTTTGATCAATTAATTATATGAACTTTGTGTGGCTTCCTCTACTTGTGAATCATGCCGTACCTGGTCGTGCACGGTATAAATTGCGATTCAGAATTAACAAATATTTCTTTTTAAAAAAAAAAAAACATGTTCGCGGCTCGTTTTTTCACAATTTATCTTTGAAGTCCATGAAGCCAAAATGACCAAGAGTAGCTGATATTTATTTTTTTATAAATGCTCATCTGAAGTAGGGCGAATTTTTATACTCTATAACTCAAATTATACCTGTCAACCATACACCCAAAAATGTAGTTATACATTGTGTTTCGGGGTTTGTTTGTGATTTTGTTTTCTTCTGAGGGGTGGTGGTGTTTGTTTGTGTTTTTGTGTCATTGTTATTGTTTGGTTTGTTTTGTTTTATTCATTTTTTCTTGGTTGATTTTTTTGTTTTTGTTTGTTACTGTTGTTTTGTTTTTGTTTGTTTATTTATTCGGGGTTGGAAGTGCTTGCTTGCTTTATAAACAATACCTAATGTATGCAAGTTGTTTATTTTAAATAGTTAGGATATCCAATGATGAAAATGCGGGTAATTCTTTTATTTTGCATATGAAAGCTATGCTAAGAAGGACAAATTCTAGAGCGTAACTTGTGTCAACCTGCCAACAAATGAGCCAACCCATTTACAATCCTGAGTCAAAGTAAATGTATACCAAATGGCAGCTGTAGTTTCTCTTTAAATTTAGAAACAGAAAGCTTGTGTCCTCTACCTTAACAAAATGGCCGGCCGTGGGATTGGGGGGGGGGGGTCAGATTACTAAATTGAGCTATCAAACTAGAACTTAATGAACGGTGTAATCTGTGTACGAGTGCAATGGTGTGAAACACTGAAAGTTACGGAGATTTACGGAATTATTCGGAGCTTACCGAACATGATGATTCACTCCTGTTGTCTGTATACAAATAGAATATTGTACCCAAGTATGGCGCCGTGGTGAAAATGAAACTCAGTTTGGTTAGCAACGTAAAGAAGACAACAGTTACAGGGACTCGCTGGCGGCAATCAGGTTAGAAATTATTAATTGATGATTGAATTGACTAAGTTCTGTTCAATTGTTATATTCTCAATGCTTTTTTTTAAAAAAAAAAAAGACGTGTAATGTGGGGGTAAATGGTAGTGGGTAGGTAAAGCCTCAAGGACAAAACTAGCAGCCAAAACTGTGTTAACTAGTGCGATAAAAAGTACAGTAACTGGTCCAGATATGTGATCAATGAAATATAGATATGTACAGATATCTGCTATCAACCAACATTATGACTAAATATAACACGTATATAACCAAATCAAATGACGATCTATAATGCAAACAATGATGTGTAACAAATGATCCGCCCAGGTGCGATGTTTCTATAGTTCCTTTGAATGTCACACTATTTAAATATAACCTATTATATATGCTATATAATGTTACACTTTTACACGGTTGGACCTTGCACCATTATTAGTACCCCTACCTCAAGAACAATGTTGAGGCTACGATATCGATATCTCTACCTCAAGGACAATGTTGAGGCTACGATATCGATATCCCTACCTCAAGGACAATGTTGAGGCTACGATATCGTAGCTAGGTTGAACCCATTGTAGTCGCTACTCCCCCTCCCAATTTCCTTCGTCTGAAGTCATTTGTCTGTCTGTTTGATATATTTCTCTGTAAACTTTAATTTATTCTCCACCAGCCTTTCTATATGCCTTTTTCTCCTGCTGTGTGTTTGTTTGTTTTTTTTTTATTATGAGGCTTTTCGTAGAGAAACGTTCATTATGTGTTCCTTGTGCGTGCGTGCGTCCGAACGTAATATTGGGCCTATTTCAATCAATAGGCTTTAAACTGGATGCTAGAAGCAGACATATAGATTTTTTTGTTGACGACACGCGTAGATGATTGGAGGATATCACGAAGGCATGGACAACGTTGTCTTGAAAGACTTCAAATGCTTGTTACTGCTTAGTCCAACATTTCATGATAGAAATGTAAATAGGAAATAGGGGCTACAAACCACACTCGCGCAGTAGTGAGACCCCATGCGTGCTAATATATCAGTTTTAAATTATTTTAAGAAACAATTCGCTAGCACTTGAAATAACCAAGCATTTATACAAAACATTATATTAGTACATGATACATGTATATTTAGCTTAGTGTACCAATGAGAGAGGTCACAATGTAAGAATTCTTTCACCAACATTTCGATTGATGTCTTATAATAATAATAATAATAATTAAAATAATAATAATAATTATAATAATAATAATAATAATAATAATAATAATAATAATAATAATAAATAATAATAATAATAATAATAAATAATAATAATAATGATAATAATAATAATAATAATAAAAATAATAATAATAAATAATAAATAATAATAATAATAATAATAATAATAATGATAATAATAATAATAATAATAATAATAATAATAATAATAATAATAATAATAATAATAATAATAAAACACAATATAAATAAGCAAGTGTGTTTTACTCACAGTTCCACATAAATATTTTGACCATTTGGAGAGCACAAACATTTGTCTTTATACACCACTGATTCCGTCAAAGATGTAAGCCTGAATGATTGTGCATGAGGGCTCTGACGTTTCTAGAAACAGAATCACGCCAGTGGTGAATTCTAGTTTGAAGAATTGTTGTAATAACCTGGGGGCTAATTGTACTGATGTCTCTATTCATGATTTTGTTAATTTATTGTTAGTTTGTATTGAACTTCTTGATTATGGGAATTAATGATGAGATGGTATTTTTCAAAACTAAATATTTAGTAAATTCTATGAGTAGACTTCATAAAGTACACTATTCATGAGACTTTATAATATTATGGATGCATTTCGTAAAATGAGTACACCTTATTTATTAATAATAGCAATTTTCAATATATTCTAAAAATTTCGTAATGAATCATCTCAGATAGCAATAATTGTTTCGTCGTGTGCAGAAAGAGGTACGTATTTGCGAATTGGAAAGCTTGTTGATGCCCAGTTCGAATGTGAAGGAAGAAAAACATTGTCAGTGCAACATTAAAGTTTCGTGATGTGTGGTCATTAGGTGATTAGAAATATTATTTGTAGTATTTGTTTGTTTAAAAACCCTTTAATTGAGAACGACCGTTGTCCTGAGGTCCTTGAAAATATGGAAATATGGGCTACAAAAATCACACTCGCACAGTCGTGAGACCCCACTCAGAATTAAGCAAGGCGTGGCTAACATTAGAATCGCAAGTTTTAATATATTATCTTAAGAATTAAACGTTAGTTGTCGCAAAAGGCCAGTTCCGGGAAGAAAGGGAAAATAAGCTACTCCGACGTCCTTTGATATTTGCGAGATACGTATATTCCAGGAATAACAAGGAGCTTCAGTTGACAAAGCTTGTAGGCGCCAGAGGGAATTACTCCAGTACAGTTGGTCCGAGTCTCTGGGAGACAAAGGAAAATACAAGGAAGAATCATACAGATGAGTAGGAACATAGGACAGGAATTAAATCAATCATACTAATTCAAATGATGAAATAGGCCGTCACTTGGTGGAGTTAAGGACGAATGATAGGGTTTTAATTTGAATTTTATTTGACAGATTACTGTTATTGAATTATATTAAATTGTTATTATTTGAATTTCACATTTTGTGTATTCATTAATTTAAATGTCGGCATCGCTGACTGTGGGTTCGGAGCATTGCATGTATCTATCACTACTTCAATTTCTGACAAAAACAAGCCAGGTTGGGTCTTCTGTATTAATTTAAATAATATTAGGAGCACCCACCCCAACCTAAATAAGACAAACCTCTACACACACACACTCACACACACTCACATACACACACACACACACATCTCTCTCTCTCTCTCTCTTTCTCTCTCTCTTTCTCTCAATTTTGACTCTTTATATGGTACAGGATAGCAGCAGAGAGGGTGTATATATCAACTTTTTATACGTGTCTATTTGGCCAACCAAGGCCTCCTACGAAAACGATAAAGAAGTGTCAAAAACCAGAACTAAGGTCTCTGTCCAACAGAAACCCATTCGTTGTCACACCCTCGTTGCTGCTACGAATTAAATCATCTCGTATAACAATAATTGTAGGATTATGAAGCAGAGAGGGTGAACAGACCAAATTTTAGAGGCGTCTATTTGTCAAACTAAGGCCTCCTCCAAAACCGAAACAATTAATGTGAAAAAATAGAACTAAGGCTTTTGACCAACCGAGACGCATTTTCGTTTTCACACCCTCTTTGCTGCTACAAATTAAATTTTTAATCAAACACGATTGGATATCTTGTTCGAGGATCATGTAAATTTATTGTTACAATCCCGTACGGGGTTGATTGAACACGACTAAAGAAAATTTTACACTTATTTATATCCATGTCACCGCAACACCAGGTCTGGTGAATTTTTTTCAGCGTTTAATTATCAGCTCCGTTAAACATCGCCAGAAGATTACAATTGTTTCTGATCACTTTTGGAATTTGTGTATAATGATGGGTTACATAAATCATATCCGTGTTTTTATGCCTACCTCGAGAAAATATTCGAGCAGGGTTTAAATGTTTGTCCAGCATCACGTCATCAAACACTATTAAATTATTAATAGACCCATCAAGGTCATCAACACTAGGCACTTCATCGATATCGGTTATAAATTCAATGACATCATCACCGTGTTCATTTAACGGTTTTGCGCTTTCATTAAAATTCTTATGCACGCTATAGAACCGCTGATCATCAATTGACGGCGCTATTAAATACAACTGATCACACTTCATCCACTTCATTATTAGATTAAGAAACAACTGCGTCTTACCCCCTCCAGGTGGGACTATAATAATCGTACGCATAGAATTTGGTAACGTAGCGTGATGTTTAATCGGTTCTCGTTTCTTTGTCGCAGAAAAGTTGGTGATTTCCATATAGAAAATATATAAAATAATATGGATGTATGTTGTGTGAAATGCAGGGCGCGTACCCCAAAAATCGATCTAACAACTATTACAACAACAAAACAGATCAGCGGTTACGGGTAAATGTGAATTATGTGGTACGAATTTTTTTTATATATATTCCCGGTGATAAGCCAGCCTCAAAATCAGTGTCGAGTGAGAAAAAAACGAAAAGGTGATATTGCAGCAACATTGGCAAAATTCCCGGGGACTCCGTGGGATAAATAATCAGGAGAAAAACACCTTCCAGGATATAATTATTGCGGCCCTGGAACCAGACCCGATATCCGACTTGACAGCCAGGACCAACCAAAACAAAGTGAATATCCGATAAACGCTTTTGATCAAGCGTATCATGCTCATGATGTCTCTTATAAAAGTAACAAACCGCAGCATAGACATATCGCAGATGTGAAATTGATTCAGCCGTTAAATTATATTACTAATAAATCTGTCGAGGAATCATTAGCTAACTGGTTAGTTAGATCTGCAATGAAAGGTAAACTGGTATTAGGTGCTGGTAATTAATATTAATATGGAATCTATTTATTATTACCCAAGAGGATACTGGAGAGATAAATCAGCAGTTAGTAAACTCGCCGAAGCAGCAAATGTTAAACGTTCTACTGTAGCAGATTGGTTATGAAGACATTCAATATGGCAGATTTATCTACCACCACCCCACAAGAATCGGGTATGCTAATTTTTATGTCATTGTTCCAAATGAAGTTTATCAGGCGGATATATTATTCTTACCAAATGATACTGTCCATACACGGACATACAAATATGCGCTAACCGTCGTTGATATTGCGAGTAGATACAAAGAAACTGAGTCATTATTGACAAAGACAGCGAAAGATGTAGCTTTTGCATTTGAACGAATTTATCAACCAGGACCTTTACAATGGCATAATGTATTACAGGTTGATCCTGGCAAGGAAGTTTAAGGTGCAGTGTTAACATTAATCAAGCAACATAAACTCACCACCAGACAGGGACAAACTGCAATACATCGCGATCAGGCAATTGTTGAACGATTTATTCGAACACTTGCTGAGCGGTTATTTGGATATCAATACGCGAAGGAATTTATTCAAGAGAAGAGATCTCGTGAATGGGTTGCAAGATTACCAGGTGTGATAAATGCATAAATTATGAAATTACTCGAACAATCAATATGAAACCTAATAGCGCGATCACAACAAATATATATATACCTGCACGAAATGATTTTTCAAAACAAAAATAATTGGTAATGTCACCGTGAGATATTTATATGAACCATGTGAGCTCGAGTGAGGTAGAAAAAGAGCGACCGATCCTATCTAGAGAGTTACCCCACAAAATATCTAGCGTAGTAAGATCTACGGGTTGACCCGCAATCTACAAATTAGATTCAACTGCTCCTCAGCGTGGTTTTACACGTGAACAGACAGGTCAGTAGAACATTTTCACGTATATGACCACGAGTGCTATATTTTCTGTCTTTGGTAAATTGGCGTGGATTTTCGTCTTTAGACCAACACCATATCATTATACAATTACAGCTCGCATAGTGATTATTCTGTTTTTGTTTTAATGTCATTATAAATTCAATATCAATATAAAATTCTCTACTATTTTTTATCACGCTGTTTATAACCAGCGAGTCTTTCTTTCTTATTATATCATCGCTGACAATTTTGTTATTGGTGTCATTAGAATTTAAAATAACCCTACAAAGTTGATTTATTCTTCTAACTCGCGACACTGCGATATAAACTAAATTCGACCACTCGATGCAGTCATCTATGATCCAAATAACTGTATCACAGATGGTTAACCCCTGAGATGAGTGTATCTTCATTGCGTATCCTAGCGTCCAGGGAGATTTATTCGCACGTAATGCATCTTCGACAACATCAATATCGACCAGAACAATATCATTTAACACGAGATTCTGTTTTCTGTTTCCCCAGGAATGTTAAGGTCAATATTCTGTCTTCGTGTGTTAGCCTGTCTATAATATAACTGCACTGGAAGCGCTGTAAACGTTTCTGTATGCGCTACAAATAACCGCTGTTGAAGTGTATTTCTATCTTTCTATCTTTCTACTTGCCACTATCAAATTGTTTGGTTTCCTCGATTCCCAAAAATCATTGCACGCTATTTCGCATTGGATTTTATCCGACTGTACTCTGATTAATTCTTGAACTCGCTTAATTCTGGATCGAGCACTCTATGGTCAGTATTAATTTCTTCGTAATAATCTACAAAATTCTTCAACCAATCATGACAAACCGACAAATAGCGGTGGCTGACGATGATTGCCATACATTATCACGGCTGTATTTGTCCGTAACATCCAGCCGAGAAATATTTTTAATATATCCAGCGACATTGTGCATATGTCGTCCCAAATTATGTTCTTTGGGATATATTTCTTTCTCATTCGATAAGGGGTCCATGCGTCACCCTTATACCAAAAGAAACTGTGATAAGTTCAGGAATTAACACCATTTTTTTCATATCTCTCACGTCGGTGGGTGGGTGTTAGCACGATCACATCTGATATTTATTCCCTCAAAATCATTCGATCACTCGAGTTGTTTTTCCACAACCGCCTGGTCCCTTTAAGTAAACGGTCTAATATCTACATGTTGGGTCGGATAACCAAGGTGCCCTCGATAATTCCGATATATGATTTTTTTCAGGTAATTATGTTCAACTGTAACATCTGCGGATTCAGAATAATCATGTAACATTTCCTGTTTTATTCTCCATGATCCCCATCACGCATCGGAATTTGTAAAACGAGCCACTGTTTCTTTATACTTGCTATCTATATAAAATGAATTAGTGGCGAATCTGACTGTGTCGCGAGGAAGTCTATTTATCATCGATAGCAGGTTTATAGAGACATAAGCCAGCATAGATAATCTTAGATGCATATACTGAGGAGAACCGCCATCGATATAACTAACAATTGTTCCCAACTTCGTTCTATGATTCCAACAGACAAATAGGCATTTTCTAGACTGTTGCATCCGCACTTATAAAATCGTATTCGGCATCATCTACAATTAAACGTGCATCATGTCGTTTATGATCATATGCCCCACCTGGGGTGAATTTACCGATTATTCTTCTACCGAGATCCTTTCCGGTGCTATCATTGATTTCATATCTACACGTAAAGATCCCCTTGGATCGTTTAACAATATAGCCCTCGGTGAGATAAGGAAAATTCTCCTTGTAATCGTTAATAATTTTATCGAGACTATCATCATCAGGTTTTGGTAACCAAACTTTAGTCTGAACTCGATATGATATAATTGCCTCACCAACAATCAACAATATCAGTATTTTCCAATCAATAATATACCGTAACACTAGTGGTGCCCAGTAAATTTCAGAGAAATTTCTACCAAACCAAACATAACAGCACGGATGGAGTCCTTGGGCAAACTCAAATGATATTACACGAACGAATCCAGTTAGATCAAAATCAGGTAACTGAGGAAACTTTCATGATAACACGGAACCATGTCAACCGAAAATAACATTTTTAGAATCATACCTAATATTCCATAATCGGCTGTGTCCGTATTTGACACAACTAGCTTGAACATCTGAGAGAAATTCAACGCGTTTTTGCTTCCACATATTTTTCTCTATGGCGAAATGAGTTGCAACTGACGGGACTAAAACAGTTTGTTAATAATTGCTAGGTATTATCCCCTGAAAATTTCTCAGCGAGTTTTCTCATTTCTTCATGAAGAGATTCTTGACGGTATCTTTCACCGTTTGGTTTTATAAATTGATCAAATTTACCTTGTTCATCTTTGAAACTCTGAAATAACCACACTGACACCGGATCGTTTTTACTTAACTCGTAAATAAAATCAAACATGTTCCTGCTGCCAGAGTTCTCCGGGTAATATCTCACAATTCGATCTCGTGGAAATACTGTTACAACGTTAGCCCACGCGTGCGCATTATGATCAATGATATTTATTGGAGCTCCTCTTGATTTATATTTCGATTCGTATAATACTTCTCCTGCTATCGTTGCTATGGTTATTGGGAATTTTAATGTTTTTTCTAGCTCAGCCACATATTTTATCTTAGCACCAGTATCTTTGACTGATTCAGCCTATTTGTTGATCTTGCTACGCCTTAGATCTGTCAGACCGTTTCCACGCATCGCATTTGCAAAATGTTCCGTTACTCGCTCAGCGACACAGCTTCAAGGATGAAAATTTCATCAGTTTCAGATTCTTAAAGCTGGATTTTTCATTTATCGGATATAGCGGTCACAGGGTACGCTCGCTAGAAATACGGTTTGTAAATTCCTGTCAATATTGCTGGTTTGGAACTTTGACTCACAATGACAGTTTTTTACTAGCGAGGACAGAGTCGTATTTACCACGAATAATCAAATTTCCTGTTTCTGCTAGTATGATACATTTCACTCTAACAAAATACTTTTGATGTTCGAGATGTGCGATTATACTCGCTGCTCGTTTGTCGTTCATGGTAGCAACAACAAAACCACTGATTCGAAATGTTGACCAGGAGTGAGATGCGCCATCGCTCATAAATTCGTTCTTAGCACCACAAATTCCATCAGTGATTTTTTTATTCTCCGCTAGACCCTTTATTGGTGCGTCGACGGATTTCTATCGAGATTAAATTTCGAGTTTTTCCCGGATTTGATCTTGGATGATCTCACAAACTCCTACATGCTATAATTAAGACAAGTATTTAATAAAATATGTTTTATATAATGAACCACCGCAAATGGTTGATGATAGGATCCGTAACCCCTTGTAATAAAACCTGCAGAAACGAATTATGCGGATATCATTCACAAAGTGTGCAGCAGGGGAGACTAGGTCCGAAACCTTGTATACGATGTCGTGTTGGAGTACGAGGAGCAATGCAGTTGTGTCTCCGTTGTGGTGGTAAGCGATACCGAGAGCATAAACGGTATTATGATAAAAGAAATAGCGAGGTTGACAGCGTCTCTGACAGAGTTCTGAGAACCCCAGAGGATTATATTACTAGATTCTCAATAAATAATCATTGAAACAAATAGAAATATATAAATAAACCAAGAACCAAGAATTTTAACCGCATCCCACGATCGAGAACTATGAAGCATCTCGTGATGGTGTAGTCAGAAACTGTCGGTTGAAAAACCAGTGGGCAAAGCCAGTAATACTGGTTATCTCAGAGTTAATGTTGAAAGAAAGATATCTATGTCACACGTTCGTATATGAAGTGTTTAACGGAGAAATCCTCATTGGCCTTGTGATTGACCACATTGGCGGAGATCCAAAAATTAATCAATTATGTATTCTTCGAACTATCACACAACGAGAGAATTCTGCATTTTGGAACAGGAAAATATAACGATTTTGGAAAAAGAACCGTTAAATCTGTGAATTTTGAAACCGGAGAAGAATTCATATTTCAATCAATGAATAAAGCCGGTAAATAGTTTGATATTCACCCACACGCGGTACAACATGTTACCGATAAAATATACAAATCTACCCATTCTAAACAAATATAGCTAGAAAATTCGGTTTGAATATATCTAAAGATAGGTAATTATTCCCATTTTTCATATTTAAAGGTGTATTTATGATAGAATGAACTATGAAAATATCAATGATATAATTTCTGCTATTACAAATTTGAACAATCAGCAAATATAATTATCAGGTAAATTAAATTGTGACAAAATCTTTTCTGATTTTGAATACGTTTAAGAGCTTTAATCTGAAAATAAGTATACCTTACCTTCGCAGTATAGATTTATTAGGGAGACCCAACAAGCGGTTTACGCATCATTAGCTGATAATAACGAATTCAGTAAATTCGTACCTGTATTTACCGCAGTAAAAAAATTAGATCGGAATTGTCAAAACAATATGAAACAAAAAAAAATATTAATTCATGCGTAAGGGATCTTAAAAAGATTATAGAAACTAGTTCCTGGAATACAAGTGACTTCTAAGTATTCAGGAAAACATTAAATATTTGTCACCAAAAAAATCAAACAAGTATGCGACTTAAATATTTTGTTTACATCTTGATTTCAACAGTTAGGATCTCACAAAGAGACCTGTTTTTAAAGTCTCCCCATTAAGTTCAATCAAATTACCAGATTTTTCAGTGAGTTTAAAATTTATTCTCGTTGATAAATTGTTATTACATTGCATATAGTCGAAGTTCACTGGTTCTTGCACGATCAGAAATCCAGGTGGAGCCAGTGGTGTATATGAATATAAAATGTATCCCTGTAGCTTCCATCAATAACTTTACATACGAGATTTACTGCGATCACTGAGGACATATTTACATTTCCAGGTGATAAGTGTCTCCCACCCACGTCTGGATCATACTTATGCTTGAGGATATCCCCCGCGCAGTTATTTTTCTTCATGCAGCGAGTATCAGAGGAAAGTTTTCATTGATAAGATCGCTGAGTGATTTCTTTTTTTGTTGTTGTTCGGTTGCAATTTCAGGTGTTACAATTGTTTCGATAATCTGCTGTTTTAGGTCATCAAAATAATGCTGTGTAATACTCGTAAATAAATTCTTGAATTTATCAAATATGCGCGTGAGTTCATGAGTAACTGTGTCTGAAAGAAATTTAAAATACTCGTCTCGGAGAACCAGGCTATTCGGTGTGTCGTACTGGAATAATTTATCTTTAAAAAATCTTAACAAATCGCCAAATTCGATAAGAAAATAATCATGAGAAAATGTTTCTCTGTACTCTGGTTCTGTTATAAATTTTTTCACATCTGTCAAGGTTGGATTCAGGTATTTGGAAAGGTGTCCGAGGAGAAATTTCAGGCCATCCTATCACTGTTCTGAGCGATGACTGATAAACATAGTCGGGTGAGTTTATCTCGATGGCGGTTGATGATGTCGGTTCGTGGACTATTATAGCTATCTTTGATTATTCTCCCGTAATGGATTTTAGTCTACGTTGAAGTTCATTATTGATCTGTTCGATCTGATAATTAACGTTTGGTATACAAACAGATGGTATTCAAACAACAATCCAGTCAAGGGTTTCATCATCCTTAGTTTTAGTTGCAAACATCAGTGAATTATTCGGCTGCAGCCCACAAAATGATTTTGATCTAATATTTGGCCAGCTGTGATATACTCGTAATTTTGCAAAGCGCGATTTCGTTTACTGGAATAACAGTTCACGCTGCATTCAGGGTTAGTTATTGAGATCATGGTTACCTTATATTTGACGGAGCTGTATTCGCGGCTATCTGTTGCAGTAATTCCGTCGTCATTATTATTGTTTTGTTTTTTCTTATTTTGATGTCGCTGTATCGTAGATGTTAATCTTTGGAGTACCTCGATCAGAGCACACCTCACCACTGCTCTGTAATCTACACTGGCTATCAAATCGATACAGAATAAACACAAAATTTGTTCTTTGTGCTATGTTTCAATGACAGACTCAAGTCCATCATACCTATCCAGCCTCACCCATGTGTATACACCAGCTAGATACTTACGCTCTTCTTCTGATAATCGTATACTCATTGTTCCGAAGGTGAAAACAAAGTCGTTTCCATACCATGGCCCGGCGACGTGGAACGAATTGCCCATTGAAATTAGACACAAAGACACAGTGGTCACTTTTAAGAGTGCTCTTAAAACTCACCTGTTTCGACTGCAGGGACAAACTTAGAGACCTAATCATGTTTTGTGTCTTATATGTTTTCAGCATGTTTTGATGTTTTCCAATTTCAATGTTTTTGTTATTTGCTTTTCTGTAGTGTAGTCATATCATTAATAATGGCGTGAAGCGCTTAGAACTTCGAACGATTAGGCGCTATGGAAAGTCTTCATTATTATTATTATTATTATTATTATTATTATTATTATTATTATTATTATTATTATTCATAATGGAGAACTCGTTATCGGATATCATTGTATCGTCGAGACTAGATGATATCAACGAAGATAATCGGGAATATGCAGCCGGTGCGATATGTGATTTAATTATATACTCATGTAGTTTGTTCTGACTGCATTTGGATACTTTTTGCAATGATATTATGGTCCCTGTAAATGATGTTGCCGCTGAAACACAAATTGTGACAATTACAGGTGCCAACACTGTTCCCGCTGATAGCAATATACCCCTTCCAGCAATAACAGTTGAAGCAGAATACAATTTATATCAACGCTGATAATACGCTTGTGGTATTTTGTTTACCTTCACCTGATACATGTCAATGGTTTTTTTTTTAGTTTGTAATTCGCGTTCTTGATCGTATCGATATTGTTGGACGTTCATCATACTACTTACTTAAATCAATTATAAATTCTTGATGCCATGTGATTGATGCTGATGCTAAATTACCACTACTAGGAGTTAGACTAAATATTTCGGTGGCTCCCTTATCTATTATTGTATTTGTATTATTAATTCCCGTGGACATATTTGATGATACCTTAAACTGTTACGGTGAAATCAGGGTTAATCTATACATACCACTAACATCTGCGGTAACTTTAATGGTGTTATTTTGAGGTGTTCAGGTGAAAGACACGTGTTGTATCGATTACACGGTATTAATATTTTGTTTATGCGGTATTATAACTTTATCAAGCCGGGTAGAGATAGCAGGAAAATCACCAACGATTTTATCCTGCGTTTGTTTAATCGTATTAATAGTTGTTTTGATATCAGAGTTTCATGGGGACCGTTCTCGGTTATCCCCAAAAATTATCCAATGTATCATCAATTTTCCTAAAATTCCTACGGATATTCATAAACACGGATACATGAACATCATACTCGGCCCGCAGCGTTGATAGTTTACCGTCAGTGGTATTAATTTCGTCTCGCAGCGTTGACAGATTACCGTCAATGGTATTATATTCGGCTCGCAGCGTTTATAATTTACCATTGCCGACATATATGTAGTTTTATTGTTGGCTCGTCGGTGAACGATGATGGATTACCAAGTGCGGTTATTTTATTCGAATTCATATTGAGCTCGTCTGTCATTGTATTCCCAGATTTTTTTTACTCGATCATTATTACTATCTAACACAGTCGGAAAAAGAACTCCTGGTTTAATCTTACCAGTGGAATCAAACACCGCTATGGAGCTTTTGGCTGCTTCATTCATTTTAACTATAATATAATTCAAGGAAACATTATTCGTTTTTAATTTTCCTTGTTTGTCTTGAAATATAACTATTTCGTTTGGATCCACGCTTGCAAGATTTAACGATTCGGATATTTCATCCTCGATAAAAAAAAATTACATCTTTGGTTGCCGATATTTCGCCGATGAATTTTTTAGGCCCGAGAGGAATCTCCCGCAAATATCAATCATTATATTTTTAGATCTCTCTAAAAAGTGATTACTCGTTTATTCGTATACGGTTTTATGAGGTGGTTTTGTCGATGCTGATATAATTACTTCTTGGCCGCATATTGGTGGACCGGTTCTTGTCTGTGTTGGTAGCGTCGACTACTAGATTGGAATTTTAGTCGATTAATGTAGTACATAAATTCCGATGGTGGTGCTAACCCATATGAATTAAAATAAACGATTCCACGCGTAAGCAGCCCAGTGAGTTCTAGGTCCAGTGCTGTTATCGAGATTAATGATACCGATTTCAATGTTGTTTGGTTTGGAAGGCAAGTGGTCTCGCATAAAAACACTTCAGAAACTTTTTATTCCTAATTCTTTAGCAGCATCGATTAAATCAAAATTTGACAACGGTTTTAGTAAACCACAGTACCATGAATACGGAGTCTCTGGTAACATTAGACCCTTTCCCTGTTTTTGTCTCCTCGCTCCGTTGCTTTCTTTAGTACCATTCCTGCCGCTGTCTCAACTGCTTCAAACACCGTCGCTTTCGCGACTGCGGGGGAGGCCGCGACATTAAATACTGGTATAGCTTCTAGAAGTGAAAATATACCACCTGACTTAATTGTGTCTTTGATCGCACCCGCAGAGATAGTTACCTTTACACCTTTGATATCTTTTTTATCATTGAATTGTTTAATCTGACGCGCTGTCAGTGATAGTTTATTCTGACCACCAATGATTGATGTGTTTTAACGTTATTGTAGTTCCACATTTTTTTAGCTGAAATCCGAATTGCAACTTTTTAATCTGACCAGGAGTCAGAGTAACACTAACGTGAATATGCAACATTTATAATAATACGAGTGATCTAATTGTGTTACATATTTTCCACTGGTGCATCAACTACTCTTATTCGTCCACCAGCATCATCGAGTAACATCGCTTTGTCACTTAGTATAACCGCGATTGCTCTGTAATTAGCGATAGCCCCCGGTTTATATCAACGACACTCTGTCTGGTTAAATCGAGATGTTCCAACGAAAAGTAATAAATCAAATATAGGTTTCTAAAATCTAATTGCGATATTTGCAGCCCGGTATCTACATTCAGATCACGTCCCATAAATGTCAGTAAACGATGATATACACGTGCTATTTGGTTTCAGTCGTAATTAAGGAAAATATTCACAGATGGTTCTTGTTGGCCGTTTATTCTTAAGGAGACCTCGTTAACACCTAGTTGGTCAAATATCATATGGCTGCGCGTTTGTGAATTTAATCGCGTATA
Source organism: Unio pictorum (assembly GCA_030141615.1). Taxonomy (NCBI): domain Eukaryota; kingdom Metazoa; phylum Mollusca; class Bivalvia; order Unionida; family Unionidae; genus Unio; species Unio pictorum. The sequence continues at coordinate 1,281,812 of JARLTB010000360.1, read as the reverse complement.
ATCCTGTAAAGCAACAAATATTTGTCGCGGAGCAGAAATACCCTGTTGTGATGCCATATGCCATGAAAATATACCATCAATGTTATTCTGCATACTAATTGTCGTCGTTGTTAGCTATGATAGCAATGATTTATAACCGGTATTTATAAACGATAGCAAGTTTTGATCTGCGACGATCGATAGAGTCATTACTTACATCCCCAATGAGTTTTTAATATTTACTTTACCAGCAGCAAGAGTATCATCTCACCAGATTGCATCATTGTCATCGTCTTTTCTTACAAGGACTACTATGTGTTTAGCTCCAAAGATAACTTGTCTTACATTTCTACAAAATCCAAGAATATGAGACAGTGAAATCGCACATGAACTTAATTTAGGCGGTCTGTGTAATGTTAATGAACGTGTTAAAACCCCTAGGTTGTAATTAGGATAAATATATATGACATCAAAAGTACCAGGTGGTCTCGTATAGGGTGGATCTGGATTTTCAACTGCAGTAACTCGTGTTGCCTTTACTTTAATATGCTGAACGTGTTCAGCGTGATTAGTAATGTCTTTTGCAAACATCATAGATGGACCAGCCGATCTTGCACAATCATCAGAATATCTAAGCCTATTATTGTTGTGGCGACATAGACATCCTTCTGATTAGATGCAATCTCTCTTCCATCAATCATATATGTAGCGCTACTGAACAGCGCCATAATTCCATTGTTAACAAATCCAACCCGTGTATTTAATTCATATGGCGCATTAGCTGCAACATTTGTTACAAGATCCCCTTCTACTTCAATAAATCCTTCGGCGGATAGAAAGTATTTACTTGTATCTTGAACGTGAAGTTCAATTCTCCCTCGTTCATTTGGTTGTACTGCGTTATAGGAATAAAATTGATAATCGCGTACTGATTCATCCTTGAGCACCGGTGCGTCCACATTAAATGATGTGTCGGGTGAAGATTTAAACATTTTATTATATATTTCTCGATCTATGTCGCGATCTCAAACCGCTTCCCGCGATTAAATTTTCAGCAATATTTGTTTGTACTTAGTCGGATCTTTGATTTTTCAGCGCTGCTAGCTTTGAATCCGCGGCTTGGTTTATTTTTTTTATTGACATTCGCATGCATGATATCCGTTGATGGCAATTTTACTGGCGGCGGTTTTGTTCGTATTAATTGTGTTATTTTTTTCTTTGGCAGTGGAAAACGCTTTACTGGCAATGCTACTAATAGCACCTTGAGCCTTTTCATCGATAACATTAATAGTTTTCATCGATAATTGTTTTACGATTGGTGCTGTTTTTGGAGTCATCCGTGTAAATAATCCTTGAATAACATTACCAAGACCATCTCCGTAAATTTTGCTATAAACGGGTAATCGCGAATTTACTACCCTGACCACGGTTGGTTTATAATGGTGATAGTGTATGATCATCTTATTAATTATCGTTATATGTAATCGTGGTGACCATTAGCCACAAGTGACAATTAATCGCTGTGATAACCATCAACGAGTTCATCGATAAGTTCTCGATATACGCCGATATCCATAATACCGCCTTGAAATAATTGTTGACAAATATCAGCGGCTTCATTAATTATTTCCGGTGAATTATTTCCAGCCCGTGCCGCCCCTATAAAAATTTCTGATTGTGCTATATCGGAGAAAATATTATTAGGATAGGCAACGAGACAACTTCCTCGAGTTCCTCTAGGAGAAATACCAATACCAGTAGCACCAGGCGCATCATAAAATTCTACTTCATGTCTAAATCCCATTAATTGTTTTAAAATATCACCATCTTTTTTTCGGATTGTTGAGGTGAGGAAAGATCTTGCTTGGAGATTTTTGTTTTTTATTTTGCTGTTTTTGTTTACTTTTTCTTGCTGTTTTAATTCTTCATATTGATCATATACTTTACTTACCGTATCGTGATATCTTATATAAGATACACTTTTTGTATCGACTCGACTTGTTTTAGTTTTAATTTTATAAAATACATCAGCCCACTGTTGTATATTTCTAATATATTCCTGATGTTTCGGTTTCAACATGTTCCTCTTATTTCATAAGTCGTAACAACAAGAGCTGGAAGTTCTTTTTGGATCACTTTTATCGATTACTGTTAAAGCCTCCTCAGTAAATTTATTACGTAATTCTTCGACTATTTCTTCACCGGCTTTTTTCGGACCAGATTGAGGTCTTGCCGGTTAAGGTGTTGCAGGAGGAAGATTTTGTAAAAGTCTAGATGTTTCTCCAGTCTCTCTGTGATTTTTTCAAGTTCAGGAAGAAGACCCTTTATTTCCTCTTCTTCTCCTTCTCTCTTTCCGTATATAACGTCTTTATTGGTTGTAGTAATATGTCTAAATAATTGTTCAGCACCTTTTAAAAAATCAGCTTGAGATACCTGTCACTGTTGTAATTTTTGTCTGACAGAATCAGGGACGGGTATAAATGTTTTAATCGGCGCAGGTTTTTCTCGAGCTAATCTAGCTGTTAATGATTCTCCTACCATTATTGTTATATGATATGATTTAGATTATAGCAGTAGAGAGGCTGTGACAACGACACGCTTCTCGGTTGGTCAGAAGCCTTAGTTCTGTTTTTTTTTTCTTCACAATAATTGTTTTGGTTTTGGAGGATGCCTTAGTGTGACAAATAGACGCCTCTAAAATTTGGTCTGTTCACCCTCTCTGCTTGATAATCCTACCATTATTGTTATACGAGATGATTTAATTCGTAGCAGCAAATTAACGAGGGTGAGACAATGAATGGGTGTCTCTTTTAGACAGATACCTTAGCTCTGTTTTTTGACACTTCTTTTACGGTTTCGTAGGAGGCCTTGGTTGGCCAAATAGACACGTATAAAACGTTGCTCTGTTAACCCTCTCTGCTGCTATCCTGCTACCCCGACAACATGCGCACCGAACAACGAGAAGCTTTCCATGCTTGGTACCAGACTCACGCCTCGGACCCCTTTGACTTTCAAGAAGAGTCCCTGTAACTGTTGTCTTCTTTACGTTGCTAACCAAACTGAGTTTCATTTTCACCACGGCGCCATACTTGGGTACAATATTCTATTTGTATACAGACAACAGGAGTGAATCATCATGTTCGGTAAGCTCCGAATAATTCCGTAAATCTCCGTAACTTTCAGTGTTTCACACCATTGCACTCGTACAGATTACACCGTTCATTAAGTTCTAGTTTGATAGCTCAATTTAGTAATCTGACCCCCCTCCCCCCAATCCCACGGCCGGCCATTTTGTTAAGGTAGAGGACACAAGCTTTCTGTTTCTAAATTTAAAGAGAAACTACAGCTGCCATTTGGTATACATTTACTTTGACTCAGGATTGTAAATGGGTTGGCTCATTTGTTGGCAGGTTGACACAAGTTACGCTCTAGAATTTGTCCTTCTTAGCATAGCTTTCATATGCAAAATAAAAGAATTACCCGCATTTTCATCATTGGATATCCTAACTATTTAAAATAAACAACTTGCATACATTAGGTATTGTTTATAAAGCAAGCAAGCACTTCCAACCCCGAATAAATAAACAAAAACAAAACAACAGTAACAAACAAAAACAAAAAAATCAACCAAGAAAAAATGAATAAAACAAAACAAACCAAACAATAACAATGACACAAAAACACAAATAAACACCACCACCCCTCAGAAGAAAAAAAATCACAAACAAACCCCGAAACACAATGTATAACTACATTTTTGGGTGTATGGTTGACAGGTATAATTTGAGTTATAGAGTATAAAAATTCGCCCTACTTCAGATGAGCATTTATAAAAAAATAAATATCAGCTACTCTTGGTCATTTTGGCTTCATGGACTTCAAAGAAAAATTGTGAAAAAACGAGTCGCGAACATGTTTTTTTTTTTAAAAAAGAAATATTTGTTAATTCTGAATCGCAATTTATACCGTGCACGACCAGGTACGGCATGATTCACAAGTAGAGGAAGCCACACAAAGTTCATATAATTAATTGATCAAAGGGCGGTCTTGAAGCTCTCCAAAGCTTGAGCGTACACAACGCATACCCTAGCATGTTTCCAGTCCAAAAATTTTTTTTTACGATGAATTTCTAAACTGACCTGTGTTACATTGCTCAACTATATTTAAAACTTAGGAAAACTCTTTTGAAACAACAATCTGATTAGTGCTAGAGAGGCAATCAGTCCCGGATTACCCATTAGGCAGAGTAGGCAACTGCCTATGGGCCCCGCGACTTTTATGGGCCCCATCAGTCACCCCCAGGGGCCCCCATGAGACCGTGACCGTGGGTCTGGGGCCCCAAAAGTTTGACTGCCTATGGGCCTCCACGGTTCTTAATCCGGCGCTGGAGGCAATACGTCTGCATGTATGTGGGCAGTGTCTGAAGTTCCTTTTGAGAAATGCCAATGCAGTGTTTGCCTTATTGGTAGATTGGAGAATATGTGATGAAAATGTGTAAATTGTGCTGCAAATGAGCAGCCGACTATTTGCATGTCTGTTTTAGAGGTAAAATCGAGATGGTTAAATGGCGACTAGAAACATGACAATTTCTTATAGTACCAGGGCCGACAAGAGTGGGGGTGGGGGTGGGGGTGGGCGTGTCGACGGGAACGGATAATCCCGGGTCCAAGCCCCTTAAGGGGGCCAGGGCCGAATAAAACTTTTTTATTTTATAAAAGAAATAATTAGTTTGAACTAGGAGAGGCCCGAGAGTTTCTTATCCCAGGGCTCGTGATCGCTCGCACTGCCCACACAGAAGATGGGCTCATGTGAACATCCTTATATTGTTAGCAGATTGAAATATATCAGATCATTAAGTGTTCATGTGGACATCCTTATATTGTTAGCAGATTGAAATATATCAAATCATCAAGTGTTCATTTGGACATGCACTATATCTGTGCCCAATGATCTAAATGCAAACAATAATCCAAGTTATTAACGCCCAATGACCTAAATGCACACACTAATCCAAGTTCTTACGCCCAATGCGCTGCAATTGATCTGCATGAGAGCCATAACGTACTTTTATGATCTAGCTTGCAATATATATTTTTTAAAAAACATTGCTCATTATGTTTATGCAAAGTCATGTGATGTGCCATATGTTTTTTTTAATAGGATATACTGAAAAATCAAAGTAAACAATGGGTAGTCAATGTATCACAGTATGCATGTACCGCTACATTTTCCAACCATATGGAATATCTCTTTCTTTCATCATGTGACTGCTGTTTTATGTCACATGACCTTCCACTGCAATATCAGTGCTCACTCACTGGCCAACATTGCCGGATACATCACTAGTCAAGGCTTCTTTACAACAAAGAAAATACATTAAACACAATGTCATACCACTGAAATCGATGTGGTTGAGTATTCTGCAAACAGGGCATTTTGCATTGATCAATCTAGTCACAGATATATAGTCCACTATTGTCATTATCTTTTAAAATTCATCTTCTCCTTATTAGATATGAGGAAAAAATCAATTGCAGAGCAAAAGTTTAATTGATGAATATATCATTCTTTTCTGAATCATCAGAGGGATAAGAGTGAATATTACTTTTTAATATGTTAACATATATATATATATATATATATATATATATATATATATATATATATATATATATATATATATATATATATATCAATCATGCGATATCTTAAGGTTAGGAATCTGTTTTCACAACAATCCTCATCTCTTTTATGATTGGGGATGTAGAATCAGTCTGATGCACACACCTGTGTGTCAGATTAGGTGATTAATGCCTTAAGAATCTGCAGTAGATCAGTGATTGGAATGCTAGACACAAGACTGAAAGTATGTAGGTTGCAGTCTTACCATTTGATCAGCCTTGGCCATTGCTTGTCTATCATAGTATATCCTCAGGCAAGATATTTTGCTCCGATTACCACACACTAAATAACCTACTTATGTTGCTAAGGCATCCAACACTAAACCAAACTATCGCAAAAAGCCATCCTGATATTGACTACAATTTGTATTCAGGCATACAAAGCAAATAATCTTTCATTATGCATTAGTGTTGGATAGGAAAAGTTCACCCTCCGTGACAGAACTTCCCATCAGGCATACAAAGCATATAATCTTTCATTATGCATCAGTGTTGGATAGGAAAAGTTCACCCTCCGTGGAAGAACTTCCCATCAGGCATACAAAGCATATAATCTTTCATTATGCATCAGTGTTGGATAGTAAAAGTTCACCCTCCGTGACAGAACTTCCCATCAGGCATACAAAGCATATAATCTTTCATTATGCATTAGTGTTAGATAGGAAAAGTTCACACTCCGTGGCAGAACTTCCCATCAGGCATACAAAGCAAATTATCCTTCATTATGCATGTGTTGAATAGGAAAATTGTGACGTCAGTAACAGAATTTCCCATCAGGCATACAAAGCAAATAATCTTTCATTATGCATTAGTGTTGGATAGGAAAATTTCACCCTCCGTGACAATTTCCCATCAGGCATACAAAACAAATAATTCTTCAGTCAAGTGAAGTCTAAGAGCTAGACACTTTCTGTCATATGAGTACTTACTTTGTCAGCAATATCGCTGCGATGTCTGCAATGTGGCAGTTAATAGTACTATAATAGTGATGTCGAACACTAATCATTATGCTGCAGATATGTACCATGATGTCCCACCCAGTCCCAGTATGCTGACAGCAGGTTGACAAGTCATACTACTCCTACTCCTACCACTACTACTACTACTACTGCTACTACTATTCCTACTACTACTACAACTACTACCACTACTACTACTACTACTAATACTACTCCTACTACTACTACTACTCCAACTACTACTACAACTACTACCACTACTACTACGACTACTACTACTACTACTACCACCACTACTACTACGACTACTACTACTACTCCAACTACTACTACTACTCCAACTACTACTACAACTACTACCACTACTACTACGACTACTACTACTACGACTACTACTACTACTACTACTAATCCGACTACTGCTACTACTACTACTACTACAACTACTACTACTACTACTGCTCCTACTACTCCTGCTACTACTACTACAACTACAACTACTACCACTACTACTACGACTACTACTACTACGACTAATACTACTACTACTACAACTACTACTACTACCATTATTTCTACTACTACTACTACTACTCCTACTCCAACTACTACTACTACTCCAAATACTACTACTCTTACTACTCCTACTACTTACTACTACTACTTCTCCTACTGCTACTACTACTACTACTCCTACTACTACTAATCCAACTACTAGTACTACTACTACTACCACTTCTCCTACTGCTACTACTACTACTACTACTACTACTACTCCAACTACCACTACTACTAATACTACTCCAACTACAACTACTCCTACTACTACTCCAACTACTACTACTACTCCAACTACTACTACTACTACCACTTCTCCTACTGCTACTACTACTATTACTACTACTCCAACTACTACTACTACTAATAATACTCCTACTACTAGTACTACTCCTACTACAACTACTACTACTACTACTACTACTACTACCACTCCAACTACTACTACTACTATCACCTCTCCTACTGCTACTACTTCTACTACTACTCCTACTGCTACTAATCCAACTACTACTGCTACTACCACTTCTCCTACTGCTACTACTACTCCTACTACTACTAATCCAACTACTACTACTACTACTACTACCACTTCTCCTACTGCTACTACTACTACTACTACTCCAACTACCACTACTACCAATACTACTCAGACTACTACTACTCCTACTACTACTCCTACTACTACTACTCCAACTACTACTACTACTACTACTACCACTTCTCCTACTGCTACTACTACTATTACTACTACTCCAACTACTACTACTACTAATACTACTCCTACTACTACTCCTACTACTACTACTACGACCACTCCAACTACTACTACTACTACCACCTCTCCTACTGCTACTACTCATACTACTCCTCCAACTACTACTACTAATACTACTCCTACTACTACTACTACTCCAACTACTACTACTACTATCACCTCTCCTACTGCTACTACTTCTACTACTACTCCTACTGCTACTACCACTTCTCCTACTGCTACTACTACTCCTACTCCTACTACTACTACTACAACTACTACTACTACTGCTACTATTACTACCACTTCTCCTACTGCTACTACTACTACTACTCCTACTACTACTGCTACTACTACTACTAATCCTACTACTACTTCTCCTACTACTACTACATCTACTAATACTCCAACAACTATTACTACTAATACTCCAACTACTGTTACTACTACTACTGCTACTACTACTACTACTCCTACTCCTACTACTACTACCACTACTTCTACTAATACTCCAATTACTATTATTACTACTACTACAACTACTATTACTACTACCACTACTACTCCTACTACTTACCACCCACAGACTTGTACCATCCCGTTTTACCTCACCATTGCCAAGGAAAACTGATGTTTCCTTTGTGTCGCACATGTGCCGAAACGTGCAACCAAGACCAACCTTGTCATCACACTCAGGAAGAACGCGCCTTGACAGGAACGTGGGTGAGCGTGGAATTGTTTAAAGCACTGGACCTGGGAGTCACCCATTGCGATTTTTCTTTAGCAAGACCTTGCCAAACGTCCTTGTAGATCTTCTCTTGCAATTCGTGTGGTAATCCTTGAATATAATGTTTTAGAGAGGGTTTATATACTGGCCTAGGTGTGTTACACGACATGGAGCAGTAGTGTCACTTCCAATCACTAGGTCCTACTAAAGGTAGGTATTGACAATTCGGAGACCATCGAGCATGTTCCAGGTAAGCGGAATCTTTCTGTTCCCACTCGTAAATGGATACACCACAACTGAAACACTTGACTTTATCCCCTTCGCCCAAGTAGAAAAATCCGGCTCTGGCTAATTCTTCAGGAGTTGGTCCAGGCAGATATTTTGGCCATTTATCTTTGAAGGTTTGGAATCGACTTTTGAAATGACAGTATTCAGGCAAACTCGTCGGGAACGAATATTCGACTCTCCTCACTTCTATTCGATGTAGGTACGGTGAAATTCCTGGGAGTCCACGATAACGTGTCGCACCGCTTTCGCATCCCTCAGGTTTGACACGCACAGCATCACTTTCCAGGGTAGATATAGGGGTAGTAGTCATAGCAACGTTCCCACGATATCCAGCTGAATCGCTAATGTCACAGCGCCTGGCATCACTGCAATCGTAAGGTACACCATCGCACTCTGTAACGCAATTACAGTGCATACCGCAAGGACACTTACAGTTTCCTTCCGGACAACTTCCGTTGCAATGCATGGGTCTTATCCATCCAGTACTTTTCACACTCGGGGAAGGTAGATTTGTTTTACAATCCCCAAACTTAGATGATGTCTGTTTAAATGGATTCTTCTTCTTTTCGCTGGGTCGTTGTAGTGACAAATGAACTATTGATCGTGGACGATGTCACTTGCAAAACATAGAATCTTGTCGTCGGGATGTTCATCGGTCCAGGCTCCTAAACGGTCTCCTTCGATGACAGGGTTACACTGGTTCGGTCGGTGAATGTAAATGCAACTGTCCGTGTCAAAATACAACACACGATCTCCTAACAGTTCTAACACTTCGTACAATTTTAAACGAGCGTGGGCTGTTACGTAAGCCGCAATGATGACATTTCCAAATTTGTCAGCTTCTACAAAGTCTAGTTCTTCTTCGTAATTGACTAAGATCAAGTCCTCACGAATGACGTCCACGTGTTTCATGACTTTGGTTGGGTCGTGAATCATCTGGAAGTAGCGAGACGGCTCGGACAAATACTCTGTCTTGGGTAAAGAGGGTCGTTGTGCCATTTTACCCCACAAGCAATTGAGCATCACTTTGGCAAACGATCGCCTTCCTTCATTTTTCTCGATGTGGTCTAAAGTGATACCTTCCTGCTCCCTATATTTTTCTTTGAATTTCTTTTGGTCTTCGGGAGTGTGACACCAGGAAGGATAGCCACTAGCTTCTTGTTTTAGTTTTAAAAAGGCATCCACGTAGTCTGCAAAAATACCTTTTTGTGTCTCGTCGCCCTTGCGGTATTGTTGTGTCTTGGGAAAGTGGTAAATTTCGTACACTTCTAACAGTTGGTATCCTAGGTCCAGTGCTTTAAACAATTCCACGCTCACCCACGTTCCTGTCAAGGCGCGTTCTTCCTGAGTGTGATGACAAGGTTGGTCTTGGTTGCACGTTTCGGCACATGTGCGACACAAAGGAAACATCAGTTTTCCTTGGCAATGGTGAGGTAAAACGGGATGGTACAAGTCTGTGGGTGGTAAGACTTTACACTTGATCAATCCTTCGTACTGACGAATGTGGTCCAAGTCAATGTGTTCTGTCATCAATTCTGGATGACCTACGGGAAAGTGACAATATTTGCACACGTAAGGATACAGCGAACACACGTCCAAGTATTTGATTTCTTCTCCTTTCTCTTCGTCCGCCTGGTACAGCAAACAGGTGGCATTCGTCCGTCCTCCGTACAAACTATCCCGAGAGTTCAGGGGGTCCACCCACTTGTAACTTTCTACGATGCGTTTAAACTCGGGATCGGTTTTCAAACGCTGATCGTACTCGTGTTCCCACATTTCCACCACCTGGTATCCTTGCTGTTCTAACTTCAAACGTCGTTGACACGTAGTCTGGTACAAGTCTTCCATGGTTCGTTTTAAAAACTGATTTTTGGTGTTACGCTGAGGGTAGCATAGGGGACATCCGTGAAATAAGCATCCGTTAAACTCGTACACGATCTGAGGGTTTTCTAAGTCCCATCCATCTACCGAATACGTTCCGATGGTCTTTTCGCCTCCTCCGTTGCGAGCGTGTTGGATCCATTTGTCTTCCTTGTCGCACAAGTAATGTAGCCAGCGTAGGGCTTTGACCGAGTATTGACGTTTGACAAAATTTGTCGTTTGAGGACTGATGACCGCTAGAGTATTTTCGGGCATAAAGCGTTTTCGATACACTAAGGAACATGCTTTGGCGATGGTACAAGCTTCTTTCAAAGGATCGATCCCTCCGTATTCCATGAACAATTCTCGAAATTTTCCACAACAGCGTCGTAAAATGTCCACGTCAGATCGACAATACTTTAAAATTTCTTCTTGAAAGTCAAAGGGGTCCGAGGCGTGAGTCTGGTACCAAGCATGGAAAGCTTCTCGTTGTTCGGTGCGCATGTTGTCGGGGTCGTAGTCGTCAACCTCAGGCAAATGGGGTAGAATGGCATGTTGATTGGCTTCGGTATTAAAAAAGTGTGGAAAATAACCTTTGGCCATTTCTGTCATTCCAAACGTTTTAGGCATGCGACTCAAAGGCATGGCCAAGTAACACATCGAATCTTTAAACTGTACTTGTCCTACTTGCATAGAAATGATTTTGGCTCCGTTCAAAGTCACTTGAGGCCGTTCGGTACTTTGTTCCGCATAGTATCTAAGCAGAAATTGCCCATCGTATCCCGAGAAATTGTGAGCCATGACCGTGGCATGGCAATGACACTCTCCGTAACGTTCGATGTCTTCTGGACTCCACGTTTCGTCGATGGGGTTTAGGATCCATTGGGCAAAATCGGCTAGCGTGTTTGACCCTCGAAAGATTTTTTTACGTCCTCCAGGAATCTTGCTGCAGTAAGGGCAATGACTAAAGATAGGTTCTTGGATGCACTGCTCGCACGCACGGTGAGCCACGCAGAAATTAGGAATGTGAATACCAGTTTCTTGCATGCATTCGAAATCAAAAAAGATAAAATTCCCTTTCTTCTGGGTATCTTTTGGTTGGGGTTGATATTTTTGAATGAAGCATTCGTGCTCCAAGTCCACAATTTGGCGACAAATGTGACATCGTTTCTTCCCTCGACAAACGTGTTACTTAACACTATTGGTACGTATGCCTTGTCCACAAGTAGGACACAATCTCAGAAGCTGACAAGTACTTTTCTGCTGTGAACCTTGCATCTTCAAATGTTGTTGGTAACAGGTAAGACTGACAAAAGTGCGCTGACACACAGGGCAATGCACTCGTACTTGTCCTTTGTCCAGACAAGGTTGAGAGGCCAAACATCCCTCACATTTCGATCCACAATGCTTGTGTTGTTCTCGATTGTTATAACCATAGTCACATTTTTTTACAGTAGTAACTGAATTTCAGAAATCCAGTGATACTGGTAATGGTATCAAAATGACCATCGTGATGATAGACGTGAATGTATTTTCCGTCTTTGAAATCGTGGCCTCGAAACAAAAGAGGACCACGCACTTCTTGAGGGTGTACTTTCAAAGTGTAACGTGGAGCCAAGACGTCTTGCAATTGTTGCATTTCTGGAATACCGCAAGGGGTATCTTTGGATATCCCCGCTTGCTGTAACAGGAGTTCTGCTTCACTTCGTTGTTTGGCTCGGTCCGATTGTCGAATAGTTTCCCAGGCTCTTTTCCATTCTATCGTCTCGTTCTTGTTGACATACATTTGTCCCACGACGATGGCACGGGCTAAACACATCTGGTCTTGAGGATTGTTAATTCGGACGAGGCTTCGCTTCATGTTACGAAGGCTGTCCACCAATAACACTTTTTTGCGTCCGGTCCCCTCAGGAAGAGACACGTGGGTCATGAACAGTGTGGCTTTTCCATCGGTGATGTGAAACTTGTCGTTGGATTGTTGCACATGTTGAATTTTGTCAATGACTTTGGAAGGTGTTAATTCTGATGGGCTAGTAAACTCGATCCAAACGGGAGACTTTAAATTATCGTGATGAATAAAAAGTCTCAAGCGATCGTCTTCTTTGGCTTGACATTGCTGTTTCAATGCAGTTAACACAGAATCCCACACCTCGGTAATGAACCCTTCTGTATTCTCCAAAGGTACATTGGCCTTGAAATCTTTAAACTTTACGGCATACGTGTAAGCCGTTGTTCTAAATTTTCGAGAGGAACGCTTTTCCGTCTCTCGAATGTGATAGTAATTTTCAGGGTTTACTAAGGGTGGTGCACTTTGCTTGGACGTCGATTGCTTAGGCGTAGATTCGGGCTCACTCATGTCATCTTCAAAATCACTGGCATGAATTTGAGCCAAGACTTCAGCTACTGTGCTAGGCGATACATTACGTTTCTGTCTCTTACTATCTTTTCCTTTCTCCACAACATGATGTGGTCTTTTCATCTTGTCTGCAAAAAGTCAAATGACTACCTTTTAAAGACCATAACCCCTATATATTCATGTCCGATCCGTGCATATATAAAGGGTTAGTGTCTAACCTTTCAGTATTCATTTCACTCTCACATTGACCAGAACAATGAAAGAACCTACAGAAGTGGAACTTCTCATTAGAGCTTTACGTGGGGTCATACGAAAGTTTTCGTCAGACCAGCCGACGGCCTACTCTCCCTCCTATCGAGATAAAAGTCAAGATACTTGCTATATCTGTAAGAAGAAAGGACATTGGGCTACAGAATGTTCAGATCGTGACAAAAATAAAAAGGTACCAATAGAGACAAAAGTCAAGATACCTGTTATTATTGTAAAGAGAAAGGACATTGGTCTCCAAACTGCCCTAAGAAACAACAGGAGCAGGAGGAGGAGGAGGCGGAGGAGGAGGAGGAGGAGGAGGAAAGAAATTCTGAACAGGAGGAGGAAGAGGTACTCTCCCCCAAGGAAGAACCCCGTCACGTTCACAAAAACAAGAAAAGAAGACGAAACGAAAGTGAAGAGGAAGAAGAAGAAGAAAAAGCTGTGAAAGTAAAGAAAATGAAAAAATAGAAAGAGTGAAACAGAAGAAAACCTATGAACTTTTTTAAAGTGGTATTGTGTTATGTTATGTTGTGATATTGAATTGTAACATTTGTAATAGAATACACCAGAGAGAAAAAAAGTAAGTGTCTCTTGGTTTTGATTTGATAGAATAATTACCTACACTCTTACATTCATTTACTCACACGTACATCATGGATTTAAAAAAATATATAAAAGGATTTTTGAGTTTTCATTGAAATAGGCAATTGAAATAGTATTTCTTTTCGAAATAATTGGAGTGGTCCTGAAAAGGACCGTTGGTGCTTTGTGTGTTTAAAACAAAACAAACTCAGAAACGGGACGAAATCCTCTTGAGCTGACTTAAGCCTTTGCCACGGCCAAGGCCTACTTCGGGACTGGTGGTTCCTGTCAATGATTTGGTAGAAATCACTAACGGTGGTATGGCAGACGTAGTCACAGAGAGATCGGGTTGTTTCGCTCGAGAAGGTCTTTTTCTCTTCGGTCGTGATAAAGAAGTCTGATACATTTGTTTCAGACTCCTTAACTCAGCTAAAATATCTAAAAGTACCGTCGTGACCATTTGATTTTCACTATTTTCTTTCTGTCCTTGGTCTTCTTTCTTCTCTGTTGCTGCTACTGCTGCTGCTACTGTTTCTTCCTGGTGTTTTCTTCTTGCTTCTTCTTCCTGCTGTTGAATAAGAAAAGCTTGTTCTTCTACTTTCTGTTGTTGTAAAAATCGCTCCAATTCTTCTTTTTGTCTTTGTTTAAAATCATCGACGTGTACATAAGAAGATACAGAAGGCAACGAAGGTTCCGGAATAAATTCTTGCGATGTTAAAAAATCCACAATATCCCAGTTAAAATCAACTTCTTCTGGATGTAGATTTGACATGACTTTAGTAGTCACTGTTGGCCCATGACTTGCTGTCTCTACTCCTGGCTCACTCCAATTCATCGTCTTCTTAGTGTCCGCCATGATTGACAACTCTGTCGAATCGATTGACTGCGCACAGGCGCTAGTACCTCTATATAGAAAAGGTGACGTCACAGACTGCTCTCTTCCGATTGGATGACTGTGACTGAGTTTTGTAACGCACGTTTGGATTGGCGGATACACTCAATCCGTTTCGATCCGCTCTTCCCCTATAAATAACCGCAGTACACGGCATTCGCTTCACCTGTTCTCATCAGAAGATGTGGGACTAACGTTGAATCGTCAACCCTTGTGTCTAGCATGCTGTTTAGGACTGACATACCCATGTATGTCAGATCAGCGTGGAGTGTCATTCATATGACGGAGACAGCTTTTTGGAAGAGAAGAGTCTATGTGGAAAGACAAGGTTGCTTGAAGAGAGTTCTCTTCTATGGACCCACAGTGAGGAGAAGTTTAAGGAAGAGAAGAAGATCTGTGAGATGTCCTCTGTGTTAACAAGACAACGTTAACATTACACATAACGGTCCTTTTCAGGGCCACTCATAGGTCTCGAAAAGATAGTAGCTTTCTTTGCCGCCATTTTTTCCCTTGACGCTATATAGGCCCACCCTGTTCCATTTCCCTTGACGCTATATAGGCCCACCCTGTTCCATTTCCCTTGACCCTATAGTGCCCCAAGCTGTTTTGACCCTATAGTGCCCCAAGCTGTTTTTGACTGGATTTTCCATTGACCCCATAAATCTTGACCCTATAGTGCCCCAAGCTGTTTTTGACTGGGTTTTCCATAGACCCTATAGTGCCCCCTATTACTACTTACATTCAGATTCAGAATTTAAAAAAAAAAATGTGTCATTGTTTTTGTTTGTTTTGTTTTCTTTTATTAATATTTTTCAGGATGATTTTGTGTTTGTTGTTACTGCTGTTTTTTGGTGTTTTTTTTTTTTTTGTTGTTGTTACTGTTGGTTTGCTTTTGTTTGTTTATTTATTGGGAGTTGGAAGATCTTGTTTGCTTTAGAAACAATACCTAATGTATGCAAGTTGTTTATTTTAAATAGTTAGGATATCCAGTGATGAAAATGTGGGTAATTCTTTCACTTTGCATATGAAAGCTATGCTAAGAAGGAAATTGTAGAGCGTAACTTGTGTCAGTCAACAAATGAGAGCCAACCCATTTACAATCCTGACTCAAAGTAAATATATACCTAATTGCAGATTTAGTTTCTCTGTAAATTTAGAAACAGAACGCTTGTGTCCTCTACATTAAAAATATGGCCGGCCGTGGGAGGGGAGGGGGTGGGTCAAATTATTAAACTGAGCTATCTAACGAGAACTTAACGAGCGGTGTAATCTGTACGAGTGCAATGCAACGGAGATTTACGGAATTATTCGGAGCATGCCGAACATTATGAATCATTCACTCCTGTTTGTATACAAATATAATATCCTATTCAAGTATGGCGCCGTGTTGAAAATGAAACTCCGTTTGGTTAGCAACGCAAAGAAGATAACAGTGATAGGTACTCGCTGATGGCAATCAGGTTAGAAATTATTAATTGATGATTGAATAGGCTACGTTCTGTGCAGTTTTTATATTCTCAACGCTTGTTGGTTATAAAAAAAAGACGTGTAATGTGTGGATCATGGGTAGTGGGTAGGTAAAGCCTCAGTCAAAACTGTGTTAACTAGTACAATAAAAAGTACAGTAACTGGCCCAAATATGTGATCAATGAAATATAGTTATGTATATATATATCTCCAAATATGTGATCAATGAAATATAGTTATGTATATATATATATGTCTCCTATCAACCAACATTATGACTAAATATAACACGCATATAGCCAAATAGTTTGACTAAATATAACACGTATATAACCAAATCATATGACGATCTATAATACAAGCAATGATGTGTAACAAATGATCCACCTAGGTGCGATGTTTGTATAGTTCCTTTTAATGTCACACTATTTAAATATAACCTATTACATATGCTATATAGTGTTACACTTTTGCACGTTTGGAGCTAGCACTATTATTAGTAACCGTATCTCATGGGCAATGTTCAGGCTACGATATCGTAGCTAGGTTGAATCCATTGTATTCGCTACTCCCCTTCCTAATATCCTTCGTCTGGAGTCATTTCCCAGTCTGCTTGATATATTTCTCTGTAAGCTTTAGTTTATTCTCAACCAGCCTTTCTATATGCCCTTTTCCTCGCTGTTGCTGTTTGTTTGTCTGTTTTGTTTTGTTTTGTTTTTAAGCAGACTTTTTATAGAGAAACGTTCATTATGTGTTCCTGTTTGTGCGTGTGTGCGTGCGTTCAAGCGCAATATTGGGCCTATTTTAATCAATAGGCTTTACGCGGGGTGCTAGAGGCAGGCATATAGATGTTTTGGTCAACGACACGCGTAGATGATTTGACTATTACGAAGACATTTACAACGTTGTCATGAAAGTCATCAAATGCTTGTTACTGTTTAGTCCAACATTTCATGATAGATTTAATTTTTATACTTTTATGTATGTGTTGACTCCAAGTGTTTTTATTTTTAAAAAAGTTAAAATTCGTTATCGCTTGTAATAACCAAGCTTTATACAAAGCATTATATTAGTACATGCAACATATTTATTTGGCTTAGTGTAACATTGAGAGAGGTCGCAATGTAAGAATTGTGTCACCAACGTTTCGATTGATGTATAATAATAATAATAATAATAATAATAATAATAATAATAATAATAATAATAATAATAATAAACACATTATAAATAAGCAAGTGTTTTACTCATCACAGTTCCACATAAATGTATGCCTTGAAAATTTGGAGAGCATAAGCATTTGTCTTTATACACCACTGATACCGTCAAAGATGTAAACCGAAAACATGAGCGCTCTGAAGGTTTTAGAAACAGAATGACAGCAGTGGTGAATTCTAGTTTGAAGAATTATTGTAATTACCCTATGGCTATTTGTACTGATGTTTCTGTTCATGATTTTGTTAATTTCTAGTTTGTTTTTTATTTTCTTGATTATGGGGAGTTCATGATGGGATGGTATTTTTCCAAAACTAAATATTTAGTCCACTTCATAAAGTACACTACACCTGAGACTTTTTAATAGTATAGATGCGTTTCGTAAAATGAGTCTATTTTTTTTTATGTGTTGAATCATCCAACATAGAACTAAGTGTTTCGTCGTGCGTAGAATGAAGTACGTATTTGCGAATTGGAAGGCTTATTCATGCCTAATTCGAATGTGAAGGAAGAAAAACATTGCAAGCGCAACATTAGATTTTCTCGATGTGTGATCATTAGGTGATTAGAAATACTATTTGTAGTATTTGCTTGTTTAAGAACCCTTCAAATGACAACGACAGTTGTTTTGAGGTCCTTGAAAATAGGAAAAATATGGGCTACAACCCACACTTTTAATTTGAATTTTATTTGAGAAACGACTGTTATTGAATTATATTAAATTGTTGTTATTTTAATTTCACATTTTGTGTATTCATTAATTTAACTGTCGGCACCGCTGATTGTGGGTTCGGAGCTTTGCATGTATCTATCACTACTTCACTTTCTGAGAAAAACGAGCCAGGTTGGGTCTTCTTTATTAATTTAAATAATATTAGGAGCACCCCACCCCAACCTAAATAAGACAAACCTCTACACACACACAGAGAGAGAGAGAGAGAGAGAGAGAGAGAGAGAGAGAGAGAGAGAGAGAGAGAGAATAGTAATACCGCCTAAATTATGCAAGCTTAACTGAGTTCTTTTTGACAGTAATGACCCCAACCTATTGACATATTCATGTGATTTATATTTAAAATATATTGACTTTTAATTGTAATAGACAAATTGAGTTTTCTGACACGTTAGTAATTAATTTTACTACTTTTATCAATTGAAGGCACGGATATTCCGAATCGTAAAGTGCATGATTTTCTTGTTTCACGGTTAGTTAATGAGCGCCATAAAAACTTGGGGAAAAACAAAAGAAAATCCGTGGAACGCAAACGTTCAAAATTGTATCAAATAAAGATATATACTTATGATGTATATGAAGCAGATGTACTTGTGCTTTGCAAACGATACATATGCTTTCAAAACAACACAAGTAACTATTTGATTTGACCCGAAAAGAGAAATACAAGGTACATGAGATATAAAGACTGGAAATCAACCAATGACTACATGAAGATGTGGGAAAACGTTTTAGATAATATCGGTGTATTTACTAAGTAAAGCTAATTTCAACCATTAGCTCTAAATTTAAGATAATGGATCATAAGTTTACGTAACAATCAATCTCTGCCCCTTGTCCAGCAACTCAATTTAACGGAGCTGCTTCTTTTACTAGAAATATGTCGAAATAATTAGAATAGCTTTATGAAAAGAAAATAACTTCAAAGAATCTGATTAAATAATGTACAAGACGAGAAACACTTATAACTATACTTTAAGAATTTGATAGCGATCCATTCGTGCCTAAAACAACCTAAATAAATACAGTATACTATTCTGGCAAAATATCTAAACAGGAGAGTATACATGACAATACGATTTGGTGGCATTTCATATTTATTATTAAGTCCAAGTGCACCAAATTGCGTCGAATCAGTGTTTGCGTATCATATTTTCTGTATGATATGACCAATACCACTGCAATATGATCATGATAGTATATATTTAATTTGGTAGTCTTGCTTTTCTACCCAAACAGTTATAAAGCAACTTTATTCTGGCAGTAGTAAACTATTGTTCTTTAACGCTTGTGAATTGAATTGACGTACATACAAAAGACTGATAGTATGTGCTCTCTACAGATGTTCTTTTTTTAAATAATTAATTCTCCATGTTGTACTTGATTGATTTTTATAATCCCTACAATTTGTTTGCTTATCCAGAAAATCAAGTATACTTTATAATAATGCTTTACAAATCTTAATAAACAACATTTGGGACATTCAGTTGATGCTGATTGTATTCAACTTTTAAAATATACTTCCATTTTAGGCAATATGTATGTCGAGATATCTACACTCTAATGTTGTATCTTCAGATCTGTTACATTTGTCTGGTGTCTTGAAAAATTATAGGATTTTGTTGACAGATGTATTCCTAATGAATATATTGGTTTACTCATGTCACCAATCTGGAAACATCTTTGATGCCAACCTAATACTTTCCCATTCTAAAAATACAGAATAAACAGATCAACATGCTTTCTCTGTTTTATATTATGTTATCATAACTTCCTTTATGTATTATTAAACTTATTTGAGTTCATCTTCTTAAATACTGTGTAATAGGATATCGGTGAAACTGATGACTCCACTTCAGCAAACAATAGCATAGTGGCCTAACAACGTAATCAATTAGTGTATTTAAAAGCGTATCATTGTCGTAAACAAAACATATGTATTGTTCAGGTGCTTTTAAAGTAAATCGTTCTATGTCCTTTAATCTCATATGTTTAGAATTTGTTTTCAGATAAGTCAAACTCGATATGTACATTATAGACTGAAAACCGTATACATGCACAGTTAAATATCAATGCTATTAAACATCCATCTGGTATCTTCGCAGATTTTCTACCCAGATTTAGTCTGTACCATATGACGCAAACGTTTCACTGCATCCTCTATTTCATCGCGGTTCATTATGTTCATATGCCGTTTCTTGTGATATAATTAAATATACTCGACCTCCTCTCAACCCTTCCATGACCTTTTAGACACATAATCTTTAAGTCAAGCAAACCTTTTACAGATGATCCTAATTTAGACTTTTTTTAAGTTTCATTGCAAAATTCACATAAAGTCAAGAGTTTTTCGACTGTGCAATCTGTTATAATTCTCGAGAAGACATATTAATGTGCAGTTCTGCATATTAACGATTTATTTGGACATCGACGTGGCTTAAACCATATGATTTTACGTTTCTTCAAGACATTCTGCATGAGTTGAATCTCTGCATCACAGATTTCCTGAGGATTATTAGACTTGATAAATACGTTTGTTTTTGTTATGCGTGTTTTTACATTGGTAAATGTTTTTTATTCATTTTGTGCGGTGTGTTTTTATTAATATCCTATTTATATAATTTCTAAATGTGTGATTTTTTACTATAGTTTTGTGCGTCTGTATTCTTAATGTGCTGTGTTTTCAGTACACACGTATTTTTTAAAAAATTATTGAATACCGTCTATGCTATTGGCAGGAAAGTCGTTGTGTAAACTGCTATAAGAAAGCCTCAGAGTGACCTGTCCCTTTTTAAAACATTGATGGTTGTTGGGGGCGATGTTGGCGTGTCACACTTACGTTGTTTTGAAGAGTCTAAGAGAGATTTAAAACAATTTATTAATGCATAATATTCTTGCTCTTTTTAAGAACTCTGAAATTATGCATTTCTTTACATTTTAGTACACGAGTACATGCTTACCTTTAAGTTTCAAACATACTCAATATAAACGATATGCGAGATATTGATATCTATTTTCACAGTAGGATATAATTTACTTTCGGTTAGCTCTATAGTATTTATCCACCAAAACGTTTTGTAAGACGTTGTAATTGACTTTGAGCGTACTCAGTGGAAGTGTGTCTTCCTGCTCCCTCAAACAATTTTCACTCTTTATATGGTACAAGATTGAAGTCCAGAACGATTTAGAGGAACAATAGGAATGATATTAAGGAAATATTAAGGAAATATTAGAAATATTAAGGAAATATCTCGGCAGGAACAGGAACTGGATTAGTGAGTGAACATGTCAAACTGCACTAGATGTATTCCACAAATATTTTAAAAGGTATCGAAAGATTACCGACTGAAATTCAACGTTTGCTCACTTGGAGGTTCCGTGAGATCAATGATTTGATACCGAATATTTCCAATCGGTACATTTGAGAGTTTTGTCTTCGCACATGCGCGGAAATCTTAATTTATTTAGCTGTTGGCATCCACAGAAATTGACCGCTCCGGTGGCCTAATGGTTGGGGTGTCCGCCTAGGATGCGTGATGTCGTGGGTTCAATCTGCGGCCGAGTTATACCAAAGACTTACAAAAAGGGTACTAACAGCTGCCTCGCTTTGCGCTCAGTATTAAGAGTTTAATAATAATAATAATAATAATAATAATAATAATAATAATAATAATAATAATGAAGACTTTGTATAGCGCCTAATCTTTAGAAGCTCTAAGGGCTTTAAAACATTTAAACTGATAAAACTAAAGAAAAACATAAACCATGAAATTAGAAAACATAAAAAAATGCTGAAAATATTTAAGGTACAAAACATTATTAGGTCTTTAAGTTTGTTCTTGCAGTCTGAAAAGGTGAGTTTTAATAGCACTCTTGAAAGGGATCACTATGTCTAATTTCAATGGACAATTCGTTCCACACTGCCGGGCCCTAGTATGCAAAAGAACGTTGCGCATATAACTTCGTTTTCATAGTAGGAACAATGAGTATACGATTGTCAGAAGAGAGCGTAAGTATCTTGCTGGTGTGTACACATAAATGAGGCCAGATAGGTATGTTGGACTGGAGTCCGTCAGTTAAACGTAGCACAGAGAACACATTTTGTGTTTGATTCTGGATCGAATGGATATCCAGTGTAGGGTACAGAGCAGTGGGGAGGTGTGCTCTGATCGTGGTACTCTAAAGATGATCCGAGCAGCTGTATTTTGAAGTTTCTAGAGTAGATATTGAGACGAATCAAACATAACTGAGTTACAATAGTCCAGTCTTAAAAGTACTAATGAACACACAAGTGTAAGATATTTGCGAATGGAGCCGATGCGTCTCATCTCGAGATATGCAGCCTTGCATACATTCATGACATGTTGGTGCAATGTGAGAGTACTGTCTAGAGAGTAACACCTTGGTTTCGTATTGACTGTGTGAATTTAATGTTGTTGTTGCTAATATGTATTGTTTCAGGTAAAGGGTGTGAATGAGAAAGCCTTTGTGTTGTGATCAGAATAGCCTTAGTTTTATCATCATTTATATGCAGCTTGTTACAAATCATCCATGATTTCACATCAGGAAATGCACCTCCATACTCCTTGGATAGTAGCACCAACTTCAGTTGGGTGGCTAGACTTGTATATTTGGGTGTCATCGGCGTACAATGTGTGAGACACTGGGTGATAATATATGACACTTGAGAGCGGCTCATAGGCAGATCTCTGTGAAACACCACAACATAGATAAACTGGGATGGAGTTTATTCCATTTGCAGATACAAATTGTGTCCTGTTGACTAAGTAGGACTTGAACCACTGTAAGGCTATATTATGATACAGTTTAGTGTCAGGACTGGTCGGTCTGGTGTCAGGATAATGTGACTGGGTGGAGTGGAACATCATGCAACATATCTGCTCCATGATACCTTAGTATTAGGTATCACCATAAACTGGCACACTGCAGACGTAGTGATATGACTGAACAATTGTTAAAGCTACGATAAAAATCCAAATCTCTCTCTCTCTCTCTCTCTCTCTCTCTCTCTCTCTCTCTCACACACACACACACACACACACGCACACACACACACACAAACAGTGAAATTGTTATACATCGCGCTGCATCCTTAGCAAGCCAATAATTCATGCCAATCAACTGTGGTATCTTGTGAGAGTCTGCTCTATAAAGAATGTAGTTTTTGTCCTAACTAGAAAGGGTGGTTGAGTACATAGTAAATGATGGAATAGAATAGTTCCGGATTTAAAATTTGAACAACATTTCGTTAGTGATACGGATTTATTATGAAAATAAATATTATGATTGTTTTATGACCAAAAATCTCGTAAGATTTTTTTCACATGATCGGGCTGATTTCAGCTAGTCTGTCATCGGGCATATATTTTTTGTTTTGTTTTTTTATTTTGTGCTGCTATTTAATTTTCTTTTCATTTCAGGTCAACACATATACTGTTGAGCCAAGCTAAGTGTACAATTGGACAGATATAATGCTGCTGCAAAATGTGATATATTCTCTAAAATGTGTTATATTCTCTAAAATGTGATATATTCTCTAAAATGTGATATATTCTCCAACATTCTCCAAAAGAGAAAATGAGACTCAAAGTGTTGCATGTCATCGCTTTATACTGTGTGTATTGTGTAAATCTACTCATTGCATTGTTGTGGATCATAGACCAGTCCAATGATTATTACTTGAGTATCACCTCTCTTACCATACTTTTTTATATATGTTTTACTAGTCTGGCACTTTTTAAACCGACTAGTGGAAAAGGCATCTTCAGGAAAATAGCAAACAATGTCATGTATACATATCTGTATTTGCAGTCATTATACACGTATACCAAACTGTACTCCATCTCTAGTCCAGATTCATGGAGGCTCGTCCAACCAGAGAACGTTATTCCATTTATAAGATTCGATCACATTTACGAATGTCTATTATACGCAGGAGGCAGCTTCTTAAAAATTGTGGTAGTATTCATGGTCAAGACATTAAAAAAATTTAAGGTATTAAATATTTTTCTGTACATTATATACCTGTGTTTCCACGCCGTAATTTTTGCTTTTATTCTACACTCGTTGTTTATTTATGCATACCAGTTCGCTGAGTATAATGTATTCAACAAAAACAATTTCATCATCAATATTGATGCATTTGGGTATGAGGCTAACAATCGTCCATTACATTATTGTGAATTAGAGCATGGAAGAGATGTGTCTTCTTGGGACATGTGTAAAGTCAAATATAAACAGACAGTGTATGCTAACAACACGTTGTATAGTCAGATCACCCAGTATGACGATCCATCAATTCAAGAAACAGTGACGGGAAAAACCTCACATTACGATCGACAACTCGGCGATGATCTAAGTTTGAATTGCAAATTTAATTATAGTTACTTTCGATATTTAGCAGCTGAAAAGTGTGAACACTTCTGGATGAAAAATGGGCAAACGGTTACTAATTCAGATCGGCACCGTTCAAACATCAATACAGAATTAAAATCCAGTTGGATCGGTTTCGAATATATTTCAGTTGCTATGAAACTTGACATACAAATATTGCAGACAAATGACATGGGTATGTATCACTGTGTTCTAAAATGTCTGAACAAATTTCCGCTGTTGGAGCATACATCATATTCGATGCAGACTGAGTTTGTTATTAATAGCTATTTTGTCAAAGAGCTGCAGCCTGTAACTACTTATCAGAGAGCACCTGTTGGAACTATGGTACAAATATCAAGTATCGTATACAGCTCGGCTACAGATCATGTTTCTTTTGAGTATTTCATAAACCACAAAAACGTTGATGAGCTGAGCCCAGAATTATCGTGTTCTTTGTTTGTACGATTGTATTTCTTATTTAATTTACAAGGGATAATTAAAGAAAGAATTCCATATTTTTTTATGGAACGTCAGGACAATTTTCATGTAATGTTTGGGACATTCTGTAATCATGGCTCACATTACGGTTCTCATCGCCTAATACTTTTGAGACAATTTTTCAACATAACTAAAAGAAAATGGGAGCTGGTAGAAATTCCACATTACAAAACGGTAATTCTTCTCCCTGATCATACAAAGTCGATTCTTTCATTCCATAATTCTAATGTGTATGATGAAATTGTTGAGAAAATCGAATCTGGAATAATTCGAGATGAAATTGATACTTATATTCTTAAAATTATAAAATATAATGAAGACAAAAACTTTCACATCTTAACATGCATAGTTCTATCTATTTCATTGCTTATTTTATCTGCTGTGGTGGATGTCCTACATAAGATAAGCTGTCTTTGTTTTGATTGGACTGTTAAGAAGGCTAGTTTGTTTATATTAGAAGGAAGAATGTTTCCTGCTATTTGTGACGAAAAAAGACTTGCTGATCTGGACGACCGAAAGAAGCCGTATGAGTTTGATTACTTCATTTCTAATGCAGAAGCAGACAGGAGCTTAGTGCATGAAACACTGGTGCCATTTCTAGAGCAGCAATACCGGGCTAATGTTTGCCTCATAGATCGAGATTTACCTCAAGGAAGACCACTATTAAACTCTTTACAATGGGGGATAACGCGCAGCAGAAGAATAATTGTCGTTTTGTCTCCGAGTTACATCGAGGAAAACTTCTGTAATAAAATGCAGCTCGAACACTTGATTTTACCCGATCTTTATGTGGGTACTAGAGGCCCCACGGATGTACTTCTGTTAATGATCCAGCAATGTGAAATACCTCAAGCTATTCGTTGGAATTTCGACATAGAACACATTGACTGGACACCTGATGTCAGAGATCGAACTAAATGGGATCATCTTCAGAGATGGGCTTCGCAGTTGGACACCTATGGACATAACAAAATTTGGAGAGACATCTGTCTTGTTCATAGAAATCTTCTAGGTTTCATTTTTGTTTGTTTGTTGGTTGGTTTGTTTTGTTATTGGTTTTCCTAGCATTTAACTCTGCTCCCTGGTGGACGAACATTAATTTTGTAAATAATACACTATTTGCAAATTATATATTAATATACATTATGCTTTATGCAGCATTAAGTTTTTGATGTTATTTCGGGTCAGATGCCAACATTGGGTCAGCTGATGAAAATGATGAGTGATTGGTGAAAACAAATTTTGTTTCAGGTAAAAAGAAACCAGGTAAACATGAAAGTTTCACTGACGTTTTACTGGATAGTTGTTGTTGTAGGTTTTAACGCCATTTTCCAGCACACTATAGGCTATTCATGGCGGCCAGTATTAATGGCGGAGGAAAAACCTGGGGAAAAACCTCGGTAAGAACCAGGACCCACGAAAAGCTACTGACAAGCTTTCTCATATACCCACATTGGCTGAATTTTGAGACTCGAACCCACGCAGACAGAGGTGAGATGGCAGTGATCCATAACGGAGAGTGCCTTAGAGCACTCGGTCACTAGGGGCCTCTTTACTGGAGAGAGATTTGTTAATGCAAAATTATAATAATTTAATTATATATCAGTAGAGGCTTAAATGGAATTCAAACAGTCACAAGAGATACCAAAGTATTATTCCATAAATAAAGAATGACCAGAGAGAATGAAATGCATAATT
Source organism: Unio pictorum (assembly GCA_030141615.1). Lineage (NCBI taxonomy): Eukaryota > Metazoa > Mollusca > Bivalvia > Unionida > Unionidae > Unio > Unio pictorum. The sequence goes on along the minus strand of JARLTB010000360.1, from coordinate 1,254,917 downwards.
CAGTGTGAAACTGACTGAATTGGAGAACATGAGAACAGATTGATTCTCCATCAGTTATGACGCATGAATGCTTTAACAAAATATATTAATTGTTTCTTTTAATGACAGAACAATATTATTTGTTGCGAAAATTGTTTTTCTATCAAGGACAAAAACACCTATATATATATATATATATATATATATATATATATATATATATATAGAGAGAGAGAGAGAGAGAGAGAGAGAGAGAGAGAGAGAGAGAGAGATTGGCCGTTACAATATATATATATATATATATATATATATATATATATATATATATATATATATATATATATATATATATATATATATATATATATATATATATTGTAACGGCCAATCTAGGTCCTGATACTATTACATTGGAGTATGGCACCAGGGATGAGTCGACTTCAGCTGACTTGGGAAGGGAGAATGAAGTAAATTTCGAACTCTTGAATTCTTTTCAAACATGATGACTCATTTATTAAGGAAACATTGAATAAAGTCAGTTCATAATAACCAAGACAGTATTGTTTGTTTTCAAAATACTATCATTGTCTTGAGGTACAGTATGGTATATGATAATTTCATCTTGAGGTACAGTATGGTATATGATAATTTCACACAAGGTTATGGTACACATTAACACTATATTGTTAGTTAATTACATTATTACTTCTTTTGAAGATTGAAAATTAATAAGGTCTACCATATTTGCATTTAGTTGTAAAAAGTTTACTACAGAAGAGAAAATATAACTTGATTGTAATTTGTGAAATGTAGTAATCTGTAATCTGTAAATGTAGTAATCTGTAAGGAAAACAGAAATGAAAAGTATGACCTCTGATGTCATTGACATCTAGGCTGCTAGATTTGTGCAGTCACGTGACTAAGAATACAAATGGCCAGATCCAGGTCAAATTTCAGCAACGATGTACTTTTGCAATACATGTGTTTGAAACTATCATTATCAGTGATAATAATCCAAAATGTCTATGAACGAGTCCGCAATAATCCCAAAGCTGTGTTTTACTCCAAGATGTCAAACAGCACGTTGTAATTGCAATGAATAATTTAAATAAAGGGTTTCTCTCTTCTGAATTTTGTTAAAACAAACTGAAAGTCAAATGAATATTTTTTCCCTCATATCACTCAGAGAGGAACTGCCCTCTACCGTTACACATGTATACAATAAGAGATACAGACCCATATAAATACAATGTCCTATGTCATCAGATTCCCTCTATGTACAAATTTAAAGTGATGATACAATTAAAAGGGATGGTTGAATATTATTTCGCAATACTTATTCTTACGGCAAAAGATGAAAAACAATATGATCCGTAATTCACATTTTCACATGAAAGAATGAACAAACAATGCTAAGAGACAAGTTTTACTCTGCAAGGGCGCTTTTCGAAACCACCAATCTCGTTCTCGAAGGCCATCAATACAAATAAGCAGCATACACACATACACAAACAAAATACGCATAGGTGCATTATGTGTTAGATTGCAACTACTTTATATATATATATATATATATATATATATATATATATATATATATATATATATATATATATATATATATATATATATATATATATATAATAGGGGTGATATTGAATTAAAAATCATATTGCATCAAATAATAAAATTCAGAAAGAATTGAAATATTATTGCAATATATTGATTTAAGAAAGAAATACAGATTACTGTAAATTTGTTGAAATAAAATGAATGCAAACTGCAAAAAATTACTTAAAAGTATTTAATTACATAATTAAAATACAGTTTAGAAAATGAATAAAAAGTAGTACAGTAGTTGCAATCTAACACATGAATAAAGAGTTTCATTTTAAGTGTTTTGTCTGAACAGTTCACAGAGTTTGTAGTTTACTTATTGATAAACATAAAATGCATAAAACTGCAGATTGGTCTCTTCATTGTCACTTTACCCCGTGTAGTTCAAACTGAACTGCCTTGAAAATCACATGAAACTTACTTCATATTTGTTTAAGAAGATAAGATCATTATTATTTGGTTTGAGAGCTGAACGTTGTACATCTACTACATATCCAGCAGTGGAGAAAACCTTCTCCTAAGGGACACTTGTTGCTGGGATATACAATAAGAGGATTTGAATCCAAGGGAATCGACGGAAACACTCCAGTTCTTAAGCTCATCTTCTAGTTCTTCCATTTGTGTTTTTGAAATCTCAACACCAGTCATGTAGACATATCACTAAGACGTTCTTGCATGCCAAAACAACTGGTACCTTCATATATCAAATCACTGTGACGAGCTTCTTGCAAACTTGCGTCGCTGAGGAAAGGTAAGGCTTTAAAACATGGATCCAAGGCAGCAGCAATGGTTACAGTTTCTTCTTCGTGAGTGTATCTATCCTGAAGATCATCAACCACAGCCTTTTTCATTTGAGCTATTACTAGAGTCATCATCGCTATGTTGGCAAATACTGTCAATTAGTGTGCGATGAAGAGGCATGATAACATAAATGGTTGGAACTGACTCACCAAAAAGAGGGGTTGGCACCAATTTAAGAGGTTCTAGACAAACCATTACCTCATCTGCCAGGCAAATATCGTTATCTGATAATGTGTTCAAATCTTTCTCTTTTGTTTTAGCAAGATATTTGGATCTCAAAACGGCAATTACTGTACACTGCATTTCAAGAGACCTTGAAATCATGACATAAGTACTATCTAATGGGCACATCATCTATAAGCTTATGATCTGGTAGACCCAGCAAGTCAGCCTGGTTTCTCAGTGTAGCTGCTGTAGTTGTACTTCCGTGGAAGAACCCAACTATTCGATGAATCCTGCTGAGGAGAATTTCCATGTGTCTGATCTTGAGACAATTTTTTTTTGCAGCCAAATTAATTGTATGTGCATTACACTTGATGTAAAGATTGCATCCTCAAAGAGTCCAGGCCTCGTCCATGTCTGATGCATTATCTGATACAATAGGTGGTATAGGGAAAAACTGTATTTCCCATTCTTTGAGGGCCACGTGAATCACAACAGCTATATTCTCACTTGTGTGCCTTTCATACATGGGCCGAGTTTGAAGAACACAGTTTATCAGCTTTCAATTTGTATCAATGTTCCTGTCAGGTATGATTCAGCTGACCTCAGCGTCCAACTATCTGTTGTGAATGCAACCTTCTCAGTATTTCGTAGGTATCCTGCTACCAGTGCCTTGACTTGATTATATTTATGAGGAATACTCACCTCAGTAAATTGCTTTCTGGAACATTGTATTGGGTGTCAAGTTTATGTACAATGTCTCTAAACTCTGGTGAATCTACTATTAGGTATTGATGCATGTCGTTTATTATAAATCTGCATACCTTGTCAGTTATATGTAAAGCATGAGAAGCATGCGAGGGGTATTTCGCACCAATGATACCTGGTAAGGTTCTTTGGATTGACTGAGACGTTTTAGTTTTTGAAAGATCGAAAGCATCTTCACATGGTGAATTCGCATTAGCAGGGGTCGATGATCTATTGTCTGTCATGTTGTGATTACCACATTTTCCGGGATGGTGTTTGTTCGTGTGGTATGCTAGATTAGTGGTTAAACCAGAAAACTTAACACGGGCGTCACATAGTCGGCAAACAGCAATTTCCTCATCAATTTTCCCATCCTTTTTACTCTTTTTTAATGCAAAATGTGTCCATATCTTAGGTGAATATCAGTTAGTCATCAATGTCCGCAAGGGGCTTAATTGATGACAAAGAGAAGTTAAGGCTTCAAACGAATGAAGATTCACAGAAATGTAACTTTCAATTACCCATGTTTCAACTGCTCAGGAAACGAAATAGAAATGTTACTGAAACTGATTACCGTAGGTAAAGGTATGGAATTCAATAGGTCATTGTCAATCAGAAACTTTTAATAGTAGTGAAATATGGCTAATATAAATTTGTAATAATAATTAAGTTTGTTTGCTAAAAAAAATTTACACTGCTATGCATGCAGATTGGCGCATCAGGTATCTTTTACACTATTGAGCAGGCGGAATGGTACATGTGGATCTAATGTAGCATTGCCCACACATAAGGTGGACTCGTGTGGACATACTGTAGCACTGTCCACAAAAAAGGTGACTTATGTGGATCGAATGTGGCACTGCCCACACATAAGGGGGACTCATGTAGATGTAATGTGGTACTCCCCACACATAAGAAGGAATCATGTAAATATAGCGTAGCACTGCCCACTCATAAGCGGGACTCATGTGGATATACTGTTGCTCTGCCCACACAAATGGTGACTCATGTGGATCTAATGTGGCACTGCCCACATATAAGGGTGACTCATATGGATGTAATGTGGTACTTCCCACACATAAGAAGGACTCGTGTAAATATAACGTAGCACTGCCCACACATAAGGTAGACTCGTGTGGATATAATGTAGCACTGCTCACACAAAAGGTGACTCATGTGGATGTAATGTGGCGCTGCCCACACATAAGATGGGCACATGTGAACATCCTTATATTGTTAGCAGATTGAAATATATCAGATCATCAAGTGTTCATGTGGATATGCACTATATCTGCGCCCAATGACCTAAATGCAAACAATAATCCAAGTTTTTAACGCCCAATGACGTAAATGCACACACTAATCCAAGTTCTTACGCCCAATGACGTAAATGCACACACTAATCCAAATTCTTACGCCCATTGACTTAAATGCACACACTAATCCAAGTTATTAACGCCCAATGACCTAAATGCAAACAATAATCCAAGTTATTAACGCCCAATGACCTAAATGCACACACTAATCCAAGTTCATACGCCCAATACGCTGCAATTGATCTTCATGATAGCCATAACGTACCTATGATCTAGCATGAAATATATATTTTAAAAAAAATCATTACTCATTATGTTTATGCAAAGTCATGTAATGTGCCATATGTTTGTTTATAGGATATACTGAAAAATCAAAGTAAACAATGGGTAGTCAATGTATCACAGTATGCATGTACCGCTACATTTTCCAACCATAGGGAATATCTCTATCTTTCATCATGTGACTGCTGTCTTATGTCACATGACCTTCCACTGCAATATCAGTGCACACTCACTGGCCAACATTGCCGATACATGACTAGTCAAGGCTTCTTTACAATAAAGAAAAAACATTAAACACAATGCCATACCACTGAAATTGCTGTGGTTGAGTATTCTGCAAACAGGGCATTTTGCACTAATCAATCTAGTCACAGATATATAGTCCACTGTTGTCATTATCTTTTAAAATTCATCTTCTCCTTCTTGGATATGACGAAAAAATCAATTGCAGAGCAAAAGTTGAATTGATGAATATATCATTCTTTTCTGAATCATCAGAGGGATAAGAGTGGATTTGACTTTTTTAGTATGTTAACATATGTATATCAATCAAGCGATATCTTAAGGTGAGTATGTTAACATATGTATATCAATCATGCGATATCTTAAGGTGAGTATGTTAACATATGTATATCAATCATGCGATATCTTAAGGTGAGTATGTTAACATATGTATATCAATCATGCGATATCTTAAGGTGAGTATGTTAACATATGTATATCAATCATGCGATATCTTAAGGTGAGTATGTTAACATATGTATATCAATCATGCGATATCTTAAGGTGAGTATGTTAACATATGTATATCAATCATGCGATATCTTAAGGTGAGTATGTTAACATATGTATATCAATCATGCGATATCTTAAGGTGAGTATGTTAACATATGTATATCAATCATGAGATATCTTAAGGTGAGTATGTTAACATATGTATATCAATCATGCGATATCTTAAGGTGAGTATGTTAACATATGTATATCAATCATGCGATATCTTAAGGTGAGTATGTTAACATATGTATATCAATCATGCGATATCTTAAGGTGAGTATGTTAACATATATATATCAATCATGCGATATATTAAGGTGAGTATGTTAACATATGTATATCAATCATGCGATATCTTAAGGTGAGTATGTTAACATATGTATATCAATCATGCGATATCTTAAGGTGAGTATGTTAACATATATATATCAATCATGCGATATCTTAAGGTGAGTATGTTAACATATGTATATCAATCATGCGATATCTTAAGGTGAGGCAAGGTACAATAAGTTTTGATTGTTTTAAAGTTGCATCTGTTTTCACAACATTCCTCATCTCTTTTATGATTGGGGATGTAGAATCAGTCTGATTCACTCTCCTGTGTGTCAGATTAGGTGATTAATGCCGTAAGAATCTGCAGTAGATCAGTGATTGGAATGCTAGACACGTGACTGAAAGTATGCAGGTTGCAGTCTTACCATTTGATCAGCCTTGGCCTTTGGTTGTCAACCATAGTGTATCCTCAGGCAAGATATCTTGCTCCGATTACCACACACTAAATAACCTACTTATGTTGCTGAGGCAACCAACACCAAACCAAACTATCGCAACAAGCCATCCTGATATTGACTACAATTTGTATTCAGGCATACAAAGCAAATAATCATTCATTGTGCATCAGTGTTGGATAGGAAAAGTTCACCCTCCGTGACAGAACTTCTCATCAGGCATACAAAGCAAATTATCCTTCATTATGCATATGATGGATATGAAAATTTTGCCGTCAGTAACATAACTTCCCATTAGGCATACAAAGCAAATAATCCTTCAGTCAAGTGAAGTCTAATAACTAGACACATTCTATCAACTGAGTCCTTACTTGTGTGTGTGTGTGTGTGTGTGTGTGTGTGTGTGTGTGTGTGTGTGTGTGTGCGCATGATTTGGATTTGTAGTGTAGCTTAATAATTTGTCAACAATATCGCTACGATGTCTGCAGTGTGGCAGTTTATAGTACTATAATAGTGATGTCGAACACTAATCATTATGCCGCATATATGTACCATGATGTCCCACCCAGTCACAGTATTCTGACAGCAGGTTGACAAGTCATACTACTCCTACTACTACTACTACTCCTACTACTACTACTACTACTACTACTACTACTACTACTACTACTACTACTCCTACTACTACTACCACTACTAATCCAACTGCTACTACTACTACCATTACTATTACTCCTACTACAACTAATACTACTACCCCTACTCCAACAACAACAACTACTACCACTACGACTACTACTCTTACTACCCCTACTCCAACTACTACTGCTACTACTCCTACAACTACTACTACTACTACTACTACTCTAATTACTACTACTACTACTACTACTACTGCTTCTCCTACTACTACTACTACTCCTACAACTACTACTACTACTCCTTCTACTATTACTACTACTACTAACACCACTACTACTACTACTCCTGCTACTACTACTCCTACTACTACTACTTCTACTACTACTAATACTCCTACTACTACTACTACTCCTAATACTACTACTACAATCACTACTACTACTACTACTACTACTACTCCTCCTAATACTACTACTACAACCACTACTACTACTACTCCTGCTACTACTACTCCTACTACTACTCCTACTACTACTACTCCTACTACTACTACTACTACTACTACTACTACTACTACTACTACTCCTACTACTACTACTACTACTACTACTACTACTATTACTCCTACTACTCCTGCTACTACTACCCCTACTACTATTACTCCTACTACTACTACTATTACTCCTACTACTACTACTCCTAATACTATTACTACAACCACTACTACTACTACTACTACTACTATTACTCCTCCTCCTCCTACTACTACTACTACTACTACTCCTACTACTACTACTCCTAATACTACTACTACAACCACTACTACTACTCCTGCTACTACTACTCCTCCTCCTCCTCCTACTACTACTACTACTCCTACTACTACTACTACTACTACTACTACTACTACTACTATTACTCCTACTACTACTACTACTCCTAATACTACTACTATAACCACTACTACTACTACTACTCCTGCTACTACTCCAACGACTATTCTACTACTAGTAATACTACTACTACTACTACTCCTACTACTACTATCCCTACTCCTACTACTACTGCTCCTACTACTACTACTACTACTACTACTGCTACAACTACTACTCATACTACTATTTACTACTACTACTGCTCCTACTACTACTACTCCTACTACTCCTACTACTACTGCTACTACTACTCCTACTTCTACTACTACTACTGCTCCTACTACTACTACTCCTACAACTACTACTTCTACTTCAACAACTACTTCAACTACTGCTACTATAGCTACCACTACTACGACTCCCACTACTCCTACTACTAGTAGTAATCATATATAAAAATACTACTACTACTCCCTCTACTATTCCTACTACTACTACTACTACAACCACTACTACTACTACTCCTACTACTACTTCTACTCCTACCACTACTACTTCTACTCCTTCTACTATTCCTACTACTACTACTACAACTACTACTACTACTACAACCACTACTACTACTACTCCTACTACTACTGCTCCTACTACTACTGCTACTCCTACAACTGCTACTCATACTACTATTTACTACTCCTTCTACTACTACTACTCCTACTCCAACAACTACTACATAATACAATTAATATATTCGATTAACAGCACATATAGTCAATTCATTTTTAATCTTTAATTGCTAGTGGCTAATATTGCTTTATGCCGTTTGAAACGAAGAATAACTTTGACTATCATCCAGAAGGGGCTCCGAATGGCCGTGTGGTTTAAAGCGCTCTTCGTTACGGATCACTGCCATATCACCTCTGTCTGCGTGGGTTCGAGTCTAAACATTCGGCTAATGTAGTTATGCGAGAAATCTTGCCAGTTGCTTCTCGTGGGTCGGTGGTTCTTTCCGGGGTTTTCCCGGGTTCTTCCTCCACCAATAATACTGGCCGCTATAAATAGCCTATCGAGTGCTCAAAAATGGTGTTAAACTCTTACAACAAACAACAACGACTATGATCCCAAAGTATGTTTGGTAAATCAACGTTTATTAGCTTATGTAACGTCTCCCTCTTAGTAAGAGTGGTATTTCATTATATTTAGCTTCGTTATAAAGGAAATGACCTCCTTCAAGTTTATGACCTGATGTGAGCTAATAGATAGAATATCAACAGAGAAATGGGCAAAATTATTGGGAAGAAATACTGCAATACGAGCCGCCTTATACAAGAAATAACACAAATGTAATCAAGCAAATGAAATGTGGTACTTTCAGATGAACCTAAGTTATATCGACATGATTTAATAGTAGTGTCTAATTTGCATTTATTTCATCATCATTACGAGCGATAAAAAGGTCACAATGTCCACGACTGATTCATTACTTTCCTCTCGACCGTGTTCCAAGATTTCCTATTTCCTCGAGTCTTTCTATTCCGTCTGCCTCATCCTTCTTGACCTTCCTAGTCCTTTACTCTGAACTCGTCACTTCCTATTCTTTCCCCGGATCTCCGTCTTCCGACTGTCCCGTAATTCACGTTGAAGATAAAGTCATAGGTCAAATGAAGCGATTTTTGATCTTCAAGTTTAATAAGTAAAATGATTGATTATTATTTTGGAGGTAAAAAAAACCTAATGAAATTAATTAAATCAATGTCGGGTGCACGTACCCGGCCATCAAAAGTCGAACGGTGCGCAAATGTGACCTGGCTTACTTCCCCTGAATTACCTCTCCCGTTGACGTCATACGTGCCATACAATTGTAAACAATATACGGCGTGGGTAGCAAGATAACAAAATGGACTATGTTTCTGATGAAAGTTCGACAGATTGTGAAGAAATGCCAGACTTGACTTCGACGAAACCGTCAATAACACCATATATGTTTGAACCAAGATTATCTTCGTTACAAAATGTTTCAAACAAAGACGCAAGCTCTGAGTCTGACTCGGATGACAGTCACCTTTCGACCGAAGAGAATGAAGACTCCTTACTTGACGAAGAGGTTGATGAAGTGAATCTTTGGTAAGATTTCTAACAAATACTTATATTAGGAACAAATTGCAATCGGGTTTTTAAAGTATTCGGTTACTGTTTTGCTCGTTTCAAAAAGAGTTTTAAATAAAAAAGGGGTGGGGGTGATGTTTTGTTTTCAGACTATTTCCCTGCATGTGTCTAAGGACCTTACATTGTATATAATGTGCATATTTTTATTCTCATCTGCTTGAAAAATTTAACTTTAAAAGCTCATCCGTATTGTCACCACAAATATAATGTTGATCAATTTGTTAGTGCATTTTTACAGTTTATATGTAGATCTTGGAAAAAGTAGATTTTTTAATGAGATTAAACTGATTTAGCACACTACTTTTGTATATTCTTTTAATTGTTGCCGGTGTTCTTGTCAACACTACATGACAATGCAGACAAGAAGTGAGTCAAAGTGTTGCAAAGACACGAATATAGTGGATGTAAAAATGGAAGAAGCAGGCATTTCCTGCATAACAGAGCATGTTGGTTTCCAAGCAAACTATTTGAATGAACATGTTTTGGAAACATCTTATTATGAGTATTTGGAGGAACATGGACCAAATGATCAAAATATACATGAGTATGTTCTTTTTACATTTGTTTTATTAAGGAATAAATGTTCTAGTTAAATAGTTCGTTTGCACCTTCTAGATAACACTAAACACGCGGTCTCTTTTCCCCCCAGATCAAGTTTTACCTTTTTATGTATAGTTTTCTTAATTATTAGAAATAAAACACAAAACAACAGCTGTTTATAGAGGTGTTAATAGTAATGCAAAATAAAAGTAGTAATAGATGATGAACATGACAGCAACAATAGAAATGAAATCAACTAAATTTAAAATAAATATATATACATGTATACATGATTATTCATCTGTACATCTATGTGCCACATTCAATTTTAATACCTCTTCAATGATTTTAAGAATATTTTTTTTTACAAACTATAGCTTATAGAAGATTTGTGCGATGGATTTATTGCTCAAATTGTCAGGAAGAAGTATTCAATATTGTGGATTTAAATATCCTAACAAACATGATTGCTCCAGATAAAATCAAATTGCCTAAAGGCATAGTTCCTGACATAGGCTGACTATACCATCTGTAACGCTCTTCACATGTACAGCACATGTCTACAATTAAAGCTGTTCCAACAACTGTTTTCATTATAACTTCCATTGTCCCACAATAGCTACATTTTCTGTTAAGAAGCTGATCTAGGTTTCGCTCAAATACTACAAACTTTCTTTCCTTGTTTGGAGGGATATCATTGTCTACATGTATACTATCAATGCTTTCCTCCTGATCTGATGGACACCAATTTGGATCTTGTGAAGTGTCATCCTCTAGATTTTGATTTTGACTTGTGATGAATTCCATTGATGGACTTCTGTAGCTTCTTTTTGTTTCCCATCTATCATCAGTTTGGGTTCCTATTGTTACCATGCATGGTTCTGCCTGGCAGCTGGAGTTTTTACTGGCCTATAAAACATTGATGATAAAACTATTAATTTCCCAAATAGAAAAAACAATGAGAAATGAAATGTACAATGATGTCTAATTACTCTCTTTTAGTTTACTAGTACACACATTTATTTACTTAAAATAGTGTTTGCATTAAAAATATAACAAACAATTTATATATATATAATATAACATTATAATCAGTAATTATATATTTTATTCATGAACTTACAGTGGTTCTTGTTTGACATGAGGCATTATATCTTGCTGTTAGTTGCAAACCAGGGGCATGGCAATCATTTGGATCCTGCTCAGTATCAGATTCATGCGGTGTCTCCTTGCCTTCATTAACGTTACATGTATTGTCATTCTCATCACTATCAGATGAATCCTTCAATACTTGTGCAAGTGTCTGCAAAAAAATTTTAACAAATAAAATAAAATAATTTAACATCTTTATTTAGCAACAAAATAAATCAATTATAAAGGAATTTATGAAAAAAATCTTTGTATTACTGAAATTGTTAATTGTGTGGATAGCAATTATTCATGCTAATCATAACGAATGAGCAGTTGTTTACTGTATTAGTGATTATATCTTTTGACATAGTCCAGACTCTCTAGCTGTGCTTATCTCATGCATACAAAACCATTGTTCTTGGGTGAAATTCGAGAGATCTAGTTTATTAATGTTGGAAATCAGTTTAATTTTTAAAAAAATAATGATTAGTAAAACAATTCAATTATAAATTTAAGAAAGGAAAAAAAAAATACTTACTTCAATTCTTTTTCTTTTTGCTACTGCACCCGATTGTCGTTGTTTTCTTTTGAGTGAATCCGCGTTTTCACATCCTTGTTTTTCCGATTCAAAATCGAAAATTGATGGTATTGCATCTCGTTTTAGCTGTAGTTTTTTCAATTTGCAACCGATTATCATTGCTAATGAAGGATCGACAACAAACTGGTCGTTAGTAAAGTGCTTTGCACAAAGCCTCGAAGTTCTAGATGGACTAAAATCTTTTCTTTTTATTCGGGAAATCCAAACTTTTCTCCGCTTTTCGTCTTTCGGAAATTCAAATAATCCTACCCCTTGACCGGACCCAGTTTTATATTTAAAAGCGACGCAATACACCATTTCACTGCTTATCGATTCACACAGGTAAACTTGCTTGTAAACAAAGCTTGTTTGGCACAAGTGACGTCATCAGCTAAGGGAAGTAAGCGATGTAAATATTATGGCGGGAAATATGTACCCAATCATTTTGATCGATTTAAATGGGGTATGATCATATTTTTCAATCGGGAAACGTTAATAATGATTTTAAACACAAAACTGTACAACATTTTAAATAAATCGTATAACTCATAAAAAATCGTTTCATTTGACCTTTAAGTGTCAGAAAAACGTTAAACATGATGCATTTTGAGAAACGTTGAGGTTACATGCGTGTGTAATATTACAAAATATCATCGGAAACTGCTAAGTCTAGCCAATTTACAAACCAGTTTTTGATGGAAACAAATGCATTTGTTCCATCTGTCAACACATGATGGTAAGTGTTTACAATACGATTTATTATCCTTCTCTTGTAAGAACTGACATATTTATATCCCCAAGTATCTAATTTTAAATTTCGTGAGTGAAAGCGAGGAGATCTAATATATTTCGTGTAATACGTGGTACCACTAATAACAATAATGAGATTTCAAATGAGAATTAGGCAAACAAGTGGATACGTAATATTGGTCGTAGAACGCCGTTATCGACATTTTGGATGCGATACTCAGTTTACCACAGCTGGCAAGCAGTTGATTTAAACAAATTAATAAGTGAATAATAATAGTCGACTGATCTCAGAAAGATATGTTTTTCTTACAGGATGCAGAGAGTCGTTTTATTAGAAAATTATAAATGCATCCATAAGCATGCTTATGTTAATTATTAGCATGACAGGTAGAGCAGCTCGATATGTGTGCCATACTTTGTATAACTATTATGGCAGGTCGTATCTCTCCGTCACTTGTTACTATTCCTCTTTCATCATTATATATATATATATATATATATATATATATATATATATATATATATATATGTGTGTGTGTGTGTGTGTGTGTTCTTTTCTTCTACTCAGTAAAATAGTTTATTTGAGCTAATGCTGTCGTTGAAAAAAATCGTTCTATCTTAGACATGGAATACATAACATATCATTTAAAACAAGCATATTGCTTACTCATAATAAGTACGAAGTAGATAAATGCCAAATATACAAAAGCTTGGATAAATACAACTTTAAAATCAAATTCAGTTGCCCTATATCGTCGCATGCTAAACATTTATCCCTACGAGAGATAATTTTTAAAATTTGTCTGACAACCATTTAAATAAACGTGCTCTTAAATTAATTGATAAACAGGCTGAGTATATTTACCTATCTCATTTGATAATAATTAATTATCTTTTATTAGATCACCTCCAATGAAGTTAAAATTATGATATTTAATTTTCACACCTGCAAGGTGGAGTGTATGTAAAGACTGTTTGGTGCTCTGTTTTCATCTCCGTTGGAATTAAAATGGTGCCACATGCTAAAGTGAAATAGTACAATTATGATGCATAGGGCAGTCTTCCCAATTGAAAATATATTAACTGAATGTAGTACTGATGTTTATGTATACTAATGCTAGTTATTCTTGACAAAATGTAAGAAACGTATTCACATTTTTATTTACATGTAGATGAATTCAACCATTTTCAAAGAATTATGGCATAAAGTGCCGGCAGATCTGGGTATGCACAGTTTGATACACGTGATCAGTAGAACAAACAACATAAACCTTGATTTGCAGGTGGTATATGCTAAGGTAGATCATAATCTACCTTGTTTGCAGTTGGACTCTACTTATAGGCGAGATATAGGCGGTAAGATCAAGAAAATTTATCCAGAAAAGAAACTTTGATCATATATACTATAAGATCTATATAGGTATTGGACTATCATATATACTATAAGATCTATATAGGTATTGGACTATCTTGTAGAAGTTTATATACCAGGTGTCATAAATGCTACGAAAACTTTATCATTGGCTGACTGATTAACTGAGCTATCGATTTCTTTTAACAGTAAATGTGCACATCAAAAAATGAAAGTTTAATCAGTGCAAGAAAGAGCAGAAATACAACATCCTATTTTAATTATAGTCAACTGATTTCAAATCGTCTTAATAAGTTCATGTGATACGTGACCCGGTCTTCTCTGTATCTCGTACCAAGTAGTTTTTATATATGAACACTGATTGGCTGTTATTATACCATGCAGTCGTTGGCAAAGTCGGTCGAAAGCCTTATTGTCAATTGTCAGCCTCGAAACGAAAAGAAGCTACGGCTCTGGTAAGGGCTTTTATTAAAACATTTTTTTAAAAATGTGATCATTGATTGATGTCCCGTTTCTGGCTGTCCCGTGATAATATTGACTATTACGTCTAGAGTGCAATGGTCATAAATCATTCGTGCAAGTCCTCAAGCCTGCAAATAATTAATTAATTAAGTGTCAACGAGCAATATAAAGCTGTTCTGGTTTACATATGATACATGGATGGTTGTATACAGCTGTCAAAGTACTTGCCAATTAAGTGGATGCAGTCATAATGAACGCATGCTTGACATCACAACATTAGTCTAGAGTAAAATGATATGATAAGAACCAAAATACACCAGAACAAAATGACAGGTTTTCTATCAAAATCCCGTCATTTATAGGATTGTAGTATGAATCATTGTTATCGCAAATGTACTATAGAAAAAATCCTTTCTTGCAATGTCTTCTTTATCTCAACCCAGGTCAGTCCATTTTACCTACCTTATTCTGGTAGAAAATAATAAGCTGTCTAAATCTCCTGTTGAAGCAGTTTCCGAATCTCCTGGAGTATGGGAATTCGATAGGTGGCAACCTGATTATTCTGGGAAATGTTAACTTTCACTTTCACTGTCCCGGAAACCCAGATACATAAAAACTCATAGATTCCATTAATGTTTTCAACCTCAAACAGTCAGTTAACCAACAGATCCAAACAGTCACATGTAAGACTGGATTCTTCATTGACCCGTAGATGATATTCTACGGTCTTTCCTGGTATCTCAGGAAGTTGCATCATATCATTTCTGCATTATATGCCATCTTGACGTTTCAGTCCCCAACTTTACATCTTTAAATTCTACTAAGAGAAAAAGAGAAACCTCTGTAAGATAAATAGAATTAAACTTATGCATGACATCCAACAAAACCTAACAACATGCTTACCTTCTACAGCAGAACAACTCGATAACTGCCTGCGTTCATTGCTTGAAAAGCATGCCCAAGCCACCAAGCACAAAGTATCAATTCAAAAGTGTTCTCCATGGTATAGAGAGTTAGGGACCAGCTTTACACTGCTTAATGAGACCGCCGTAAAGCTGAAAGGCTTTGGCTTTCATCCAGACTAACCTTTCATAAGCAAATCTATGAAGCTGCTAAGAAAAACGTCATAAGCATAGTCCATGCACATGCAGCGAAATCAGCCCAATACAGTACTAAGATCAAGGAGCGTTTCAGCTGCAAAGTGCTCTTCGAGATTTACTAACAAGCTAATGTCAATAAACAAATGTACACCACTTCCTACGACTTTCTGTCCAGTCGAACAACCGGACCTGTTTGCAAATTTCTTCCGTGACAAAGTACAAAACATTAGAGATGAGCTCCACAACACAATTACAATTGACTCATTGTCAACAAATAGTTGCGATACAGAATTTTAGCAGAAATCGTTCGCAACATTTGTACCTGTCTTTCTCGATTTAGTACAGTCGTGATGGAGAATGCACCAAAGTAATGTGAACACTCTGCTTAATTGCTTAGATCCAGTATTGTATTCACTAACTAATGTTATTAATACATCTCTCGCATCTAGAGAGTTCCCATCATTTTCAAAACTGCCATTTTAAAGCCTCTGCTGAAGAAACATTCGACCATAGCGATTTAAAGAACTACCGCCCAGTTTCTAATCCACCATTCATACGAAAATTCGTTGAAAAAGTTAGTCTAATCCAACTTGTATCTCATCTAAATTCAAACAGACTTTTTAGTAATGTACAATCTGCATATTGCCCTTGTAACAGCACTGAAACTACTCTTCTAAAAGTAGTTAATGGCATTCTCTCTGCTTTGGATAGTGGAGATATTACAGCCCTCACCCTCCATTTTTGTTTGCAGCATTCGACACAATACATCCATGAGATATTACGTCGCCTTCTCCAGCATGTAGTTGGCATTCCTGATACAGCCGTACTGTCGTTCAAGTCCTACTTGGTCAACAGGACACAAATTGTGTCCGCAAATGAAATACAATACAGCCCAGATGATCTATGTTGTGGTGTTTGACGGGGCTCTGTTCTTGGACCGGTTATCTTCATTCTATACACTCAGCTGCTCTTAAATGTCATATATCATAATTCAGTCTCACCAATTGTATGCTGATACCACCCAAATATACAATTCTATCCACCCAACTGAAGTTGATGCTACCATCCAAGGTATGTAGAGGTGCATTTCTGATGTGAAATCATGGATGACATGTAACAAGCTAGATATGAATGATGATAAAACAAAGGCCATTCAAATCATAACACAGAGACTTTCATTCACATCCTTTACCTCGAACAATAAATTTCAGCAACACCAACATTAAATTCACACAGTCAGTACGAAACCTAGGTGTTACTCTGGGCAGTACTCACACATTGCACAAACATATCATGAACATATGGAAGGCTGCATATCTTGAGCTGAGATGCATCAGCTCCATTCGCAAATATTTTTCAGCTGATGCCGTTAAAAACTTGTGTCTTCTTTAGTGATTTGAAGACTGGACAACTTTAACTCAATTTTTTCTGGTTCGTTTCAATATCTACTTAAGAAACTTATAAAAATTGAAAAGACAGATGCTCGAATTATTCTTAGAGTACCACGATCAGATCACACCTTCCTGCTGCCCCCTTCCCTATGCTAGCTATCCATTGCAACTTTATGCTTTATTTATTAAAAAAATTAAAAAAAACCTGACGTTCAAATCCCATATGCTTTTTTTTCATGGGCTATTGTTTTTTTTTTTTGTCTTTTCATTTGTCTGGTTATATTATGAGACATTCCTTAGCTCAAATATAAATCAGAATCTTTTTATGGGCGATGCTAAATGGAGAAGATGTGAATTGATTATGTATACAGCAATTAAAACCAAACAAACAACACATTTAAACACCCACAGATGAAGGAGCCAGTGATGCAATGTTTGACTAAAATGGTCTGTTAAATAAAATAATGATAAGAAGCAAAATTTCAGTGTATTTTCTTTTCATTACCTAAAAAAGTCGACAGTGCTGAGTAATTTGTTTTGGAGAGCTTTTCGATGACAAACACAACAGAACATACAAGTCAGAATTAAATTAACTTTATTTAAACTATATTAGTATTTCATTTTAGGATGACAATTGATAATTGATTCAGTCTAAGCAAATGCGCATGTGTGACCACATTGCTAAGTTCTTTAGAATGGATAGAAAGACATTCAAATATTGCAGTTACGCTTCATTGTTGAAACATATGTAGAATTATGTTCTTTATTGTTTTAAATATGTGGACTTTTTGTTATTTATTCAAGGACGTTGTTACTGATGGTTACTGCATTCGTACGCATGCGTTATTCATTGTCCCGAGTCTGACATGACATGTTCATCATGTTTTACGAGTTGTAAGAAATGGACAATCAATCTTTTGTCTGTTTGCTTTCCTTAACTGGCCATGAAGTTGACTTTATTATGATTTTCTTTAAAAATTAAAGATGATCCAGTTAAAGGTTTAGGCTTTTAATGCACTTACTCGTAGATATTGTTTCATACTGTTTTAGATAGGCTGTTTCAATTATTGCGTATTGTTTGAATTTTCAGAGAAATTACACATAGGGTTATACTTAGTTAATTTAACAAGATAAGGTTTTGATGTGGGTTGCTATATTTAGTGTTAAATTGTTAAGGCGTACGTGGGATTCAAGTCCTGACTCTAGCGATTTAACCCAATGACCTACACTAATTTACATAGCTACTATTTTTAGACATTTATTATGGTTGTGTAATCCTTTTATTGGCTGTGCATCATTACTGACAACACTTGTGATAGACAGACTTTGAAAGGTTAAGAGAAAGTTTTTTCCTTAGTTCAAACACTGACGTATTTAAATTGCAGAGTGCAAAACGTGTAATTTAATGCTATAATATGTACCAGTTTAGATTTGTAATATAATTTTCTATATTTCTTTATTTCTGAAGGTCATTTACCCAATTCATTTACACCAATATCATATTTTGATTATTATTCGCGATGAGTAAACTTTTAAACTGGCTTTTCCATCTATAAGAACAGTTAAAATGACAAAAGTATGGTAATGGTGGGGGTATTCACACACTTCAGAATTCACAATTCAAAATGCAAACGTGTAACGTAATAACATATACAAGTTTTAAATTTGTCCCATGCGTTTTAAGATTATTAATTTGAAGGCTTGTCAAACGTACACAATGCATAATTCAGGAACATAAAATCTAATTGTATCTTAAATGAGAAGTTTCAGATAAAAATGTCCAACTACAGCTATTTATAAAATGCAACACTATAATAGGTGTCTTGCTATCACCAACACTAACAGTGGGAGGAAACGGTGTCAACAATTAGGACTAACAATGGGAGGGAACGGAACGGTATCAAGCATCACCACTAACAACGGAACGGAAGGGTATCAAGCATCGCCACTGACAACGGAACGGAGGGATATCAATTATCATCTGTAGCAATTGGAGTATATATATATACACACTTTAAGATAGAGGGCGCCATGAATACACAGCCTGTGTAAAATTAAAATTAATCAGTCTAAAATTAATACTATTTTTAAGGCTAAGATTCTATTAAATTCTAAAGAAACAAACAAACAAACCATATTTTTTAAATTTATTCATTATGATTTAAACATTAATATTGTTTAGAAATATACAACAATAAATATAAGACAAAATAATTGTATATAATATTTGGTATGTCATCGTCATAGATAAAAGACGGTTTATTTGTCTCTGAGAAACGTAATGTTATAAATAACTCAAAATCCTATATGTGAGACAAAATAATTGTATGCAGATAATTAATATGTCATCGTCCTAGATGAAAAGACGGTAGCAAAGCTATTGTGCTCTAACAGCCAAAATATGAGAAAAAACAATTGTTTACAAATATCTGGTACATCATCGTCTTGAATGAATATACTCTTTATTTTATTCCAAGAAACGTATTTATACTTTAAACGATTGATAGAAAACAAAGTAGGTGTGTTTCAGATACCCAATAGCAAACCTATGTAAAAATAACTGTATACAAATATTTGGTGTCATCGTCTTGGATGTAAAGACGGTTATTACGTCTCAAAGGAAAGTAAGAGCGTTGTTTATAACTTAATAGCAAATATACGCGGCAAAATAATTCGATACAAACATTATTTAGTGCCATCGTCTTGCATGACCAGACGGTCTATGTCGCTCGAAGCAATGTTCTTTACAGTAAATGCCTCTGCAGACAAAATTTGAAACCATTGGTTTATTCAGTTCCAAATAACCTATTTACACTATTACAAAAATCCAATAGAAAATTCAAGACTTAAAGGCGGTTTCTCGGAACGCTAGGTCTAATATTGCAAGTTAGATCAATACAGGATATTTAAAACATAGAAATAAACGAAGCTGTTTGTTTTGTTTTTTTTCTTTGTTTCCTTTTTCTTTTGTTAGTTAACACCGGGGTTACACTGACACCCTCCTTAGACTTGAGGCGGGGTAGCAATCCCATATTTTTCTCGAAAACATTCCTTGCCTAGTCCAGCCAAAAATCCATTTTCCATCCTCTGACTTGAATTTTTGCTTCACGACTTGTCCTAGAAAGAAAACTAAATATAAAACGAATGCCAGCAAACACGTATCACTCTGCCGTCGGAGACGACAATGGCCTACCTTGTATTTTCTGTCTACCGCTAAAGAAAGACTGCTTCCGTTTCATTCACAAGTATCAAAAGATATCTGCATACAGGACTTGCTGTGCCAAAATCATTTTTCAGCGATCAGTCTCTTGCTTAAACACATTTAATACCTTTAAAAAAAGCCTTACTAGTCTATACAGTGCTAGATTAAATAGAACATAGAGTACCTTTAAGGAATCCTTACCAGTCTATATAGTGATTGGTGAAATACAACAGAGTACCTTTAAAGCAGCATTACCAGTCTATATTGTGATGAGTAAATTACAGCATAGAGTACCTCATGTCAATGATTTTATCACGAGCACAAGACAAGTAAGTGGTAAGTGTGTAATTATTACTGTATTATCATTACTATATTATCATTACTATATGCGTGTCTGTGTAAACAAATAAAGGCATAAAATGGTAAAACTAAACTCCCACCTTGTCGAAGATTTTCAAAAGGGCATTCCATTTCCGTTGTTCTGATGCACATGAGATATACGTTGTATGACCCACGGTTGGACTGCTGGACTTTTCCACGACTTCGGGTATAATTTCTGGCAAAGTCACTGCATTCTTTTCTTAGAGGTGCAATGTTCAGAGGGCAAAAGTCCTGTCCAAAAATAAAATGAAACACCAAATAACGTCAGTTTTCACGAGTGGATTCCCGATTGTTTCTAACGACTCACGAGATTCAAGCTTGTAGTGAGCTATAGTGCTATTTATCAGGGCCGTATTTATCTAATTTTAACAATGAAGAATGGTATATTATTTTAAGATAGTGTGCTTTTATCGAATCTCATCTAAGACTTCCTCGGAGGTTACATTTCATTTTGGAAACGAAGTTGTTTTGCTAAAATGAATATTTAGGCGTGTCATAAAACTGGAGATGTAACATTCAGGATTATAATAGGTCATTGTATATAGCATTTATTATTACTATCAAAGGTCATTATATATATATATATATATATATATATATATATATATATATATATATATATATATATATATATATATATATATATAGTAAAGAAAAGAGAGACATGTTTACGCAACGTTGCTAAAAAAAAAACATAACAAAGCCTCCCAAATACGATCTGTACTTACAGCTGATGGCAGAAATGCACAAACGTATTTTTCTGAGGTGAGAAGGAACAAGTTAGCTGCAATCTTGCCATAATCAAGCTCAGCAAATCTGAAAGAATAAAGAAAAAAGTATTTGTCATATCCATTGTCTTTTCTGTACTAACAGTGTTCTATCCAATGTCTGTCAAGTCTCAACAGTGTCATATACAATGTCTGTCCGTCCTTTAACAGTGTCCTCTCCAGTGTCTGTCTAGTATTAACAGTGTCCTATCCAGTGTCTGTCCTGCTCTAACATAATATTAATGGATCTTCAAATTGTACGAATACTATGTGGAATAAATACGGAATGCCTTTCTCTGTATCAGCTCTAATTCAAATACATGCGGAATGTCTTTCTTTGTATCATCTCTATGTCTAATAAAATACGGAGTACCTTTCTCTTCTAGCAACTCTATATCGAATAAATACGGAATGACTTTATCTGTATCAACTCTGTATCAAATTAATATTGAATGACTATATCTGTATCAACTCTATATTGAATAAATACGGAATGACTTTATCTCTATCAACTCTGTATCAAATAAACATGGAATGACTTTGTCGGTATCAACTCTGTATCAAATAAATATGGAAGGCGTTTATCTGCTATTAGCTCGTTTGGGTTTGTTTCCAGGCTACAAATAAAAGAAAAACTACTTTGCGCTTCGATACAATTTTATAGCAGCAGCTCGAAACACGATCTTGAAATGTTAAAATCCCTAATTCACATACAACTCGAATCATACAAGTTTCAAATTCTACAATGCAACATGCACTATTTACTTAAAGAGCATTATCGTGGAATAATGAAAAGTGGCATATACCGAATTTCTCACAATTTTAAATTAATCCACTTAATAATTTCATCATCGAGTCTGTTCTTGGAGCATTCAATGAACGATGCTTTACCGAAAATGTGTAAAAAAAAAAAAAATTAAAGGCTGGAAAATTGTTAATTTTGACTTCTGATAACTGACAAAACTGATTTATATTAATAAAATAATTGTGAATTTGACTCCCTTTTTAAGACTTTGAATGGAGACTGGTTGTGTTTGGGGGACAAATAAGAGAAAAATTACTTGTTTCATTGAAATGATTGTGTAGATATATCCTCACTTGATTATTTCACTTATTGCATATAACTTACGGATTTTCTGTCTTGCGAATTGTTGACAAGTTCGCAAAACCGCCTGCAATCTTCTTCACCAGCTGTTCTTTCAGTTCTTCTTCCAACAACTTCGCAATCTAAAGTAAATATGAGAAGCCAGGGTAATTCCGAATATCTTCCTTCTTTTGACTTGTTTTAGTTCGTTTTACAGAGACAGCATTTCAGAAATAGCGAATGATTTAACAACCTGCAACTTTCTCTGTATCAACTCCATATCGACTAAATACGGAATGCCTTTCTCTGTATCAACTCTGTATCTAATACATACGGAATGCCTTTATCTTCTAGCAACTCTAAGGAAATGTCATTTTTCGATTTATGCACATCTACTTTGGTATTTCGAAAAGTTCGTAAACAAATTATTGAGGAGTGACAATGAAATTTCAATTTAATTATGTGCAGTGACCAATGCAATTCTCTCTAATGCTGTGGAGGGACCAATGAATTTTCCAGTAATTATGTTGAGTGACCAATGAAATTTCCTGTACTTCTTTGGAGTAGCCAATGAAATCTTCTCTTATTCTGTGGAGGGACCAATCAAATTTCCTGTAATGATGCAAACCTGACCATATAATGATAGCTTTATACTTTGCATCACACTTGAACACCAGTTTAGCATGTACCAACCCTACCCCAACCTTTCAAACAAACATTGCCAAGATTTAGAGACACAAAATATATATTTTTCAGGTTGCCAAGTCTTGACCCGTCGCATGACTCGAAGTCAACCTTTAATAGCGATGCATTAATCTTGGACCAATAAATGTGGCAGCCCCCGCATACTCTCTCTCTCTCTCTCTCTCTCTCTCTCTCTCTCTCTCTCTCTCTCTCTCTCTGTATTTCAAATTGAATTCCAAAAGATGGCTACAGCATAAAAGCTAACCTGTTTCAGTTGTTGTCTTAATTTATTTTCGTTCCCCACCAATTTCTGATATTTTAGTTGCCAATATGCGGCCTGCTTGTTTTGCAAAGCATCTACACTCTTTTGCGAAGTGTGCATTGATGACTTTTCTACAGGAACGGCGTTCTTTTCGGCGATGTTAGGTTGTTCGGAACGGGCTGCTCTACTCCTCGCTTGCCAATATTTCTGTTGATATGATGAAAGAAGTGATGACAAAACAATTATCTTGATCAAAAGTAAATTATTTCAATTTCAGGCGGAAAAAGGGCTTATGAATCACGCCACATGTTCTAATTTGTAAAACAGAAATCTTTTGAGGTCAAAGTTTAATATTTACCTATCTTGGAGGCCAAACTGGTACATACATACATACATACATACATACATACATACATACATACATACATACATACATACATACATACATACATACATACATATATATGTATATACACACATACATATACATTGCTTTCCACATAAATATGATTTGTCGGAGATGGACAATAACTGCTTGAAATCCCGACTGACAAACACAACTTGAAATTTGATTGATCACGTCCAATTTCACCCTATTACAGGAAAAACGTAATTCGTGACGAGTCCATGTAGCCCAAAGTTAATTTTTAAAAAAATTGCATGAATTATCGCTCCTGCTTTGGTAATGTTTAAAAAATAAGATGTACCAACTTCAAACATTGCAATAAATTGGTAAGACCTACTACATAACTTTTCAAACCCATTCGGTCGGTTTGCTAGGTTTTATATATTAATCTTAATTTTCCATAAAATGTGTATTTAAATTCATTTAAAATGTCTGGTTAATGTTTCATTTGTTTCCTTTACTTCCATAATTAAGCAAGTAAGTGATTGGGTTAGTAAGCATACACGTGAGGAAGTGAGTAACTAAAAAAGTGATTGAGAAACTAAATGAGTGAGTTGATGACTATTTAAACAAGTAAGTTGTTAGTCAGTGAGTAACATGGTCAATTACACAATGATTTAGTCTTACATTATTTGGTGTGACATCATTCCTACCTCATGTACAACCTGGAGAGTGTCTAAAACTTGCTGATAAGTCTCCATTGTGGTGTCCATGTCATTCATCATCAGCTCCCATCTTCTCATCAGCACTGACGGGAATCTACAGATAAAATTGAATTTGCATACTAGTATACTTTGTCTTAGAATGATCGAGATATTCCGTGTGTACCGACTGACAGAAGTACGGGATTTACCGAGATATTCCGTGTGTACCGACTCGCTGAAATACGGGATTTACCGAGATATTCCGTGTGTACCGACTCACTGAAATACGGGATTTACCGAGATATTCCGTATGTACCGACTCACTGAAATACGGGATTTACCGAGATATTCCGTGTGCACCGACTGGCTGAAGTACGGGATTTACCGAGATATTCCGTGTGCACCGACTGGCTGAAGTACGGGATTTACCGAGATATTCCATGTGCACCGACTGGCTGAAGTACGGGATTTACCGAGATATTCCGTGTGTACCGACTGGCTGAAGTACGGGATTTACCGAGATATTCCGTGTGTACCGACTGGTTGAAGTACGGGATTTACCGAGATATTCCGTGTCTACCGACTGGCTGAAGTACGGGATTTACCGAGATATTCCGTGTCTACCGACTGGCTGAAGTACGGGATTTACCGAGATATTCCGTGTCTACCGACTGGCTGAAGTACGGGATTTACCGAGATATTCCGTGTGTACCGACTACTGAAGTACGGGATTTACCGAGATATTCCGTGTGCACCGACTCGCTGAAGTACATGATTTACCGAGATATTACGTGTGTACTTATACGCTGCACTACGGGATTTGTGGAGATGGAATACTTATTCCAGAGAGCTCATCTAACCATATTTTAGTATTGCCCTCAAATGAGGTTGGTCAATAAGTATTCCCCAAAATATTACCCACCAAAATATTAAAGAATTTAATCGATAACTTATCGTGACTCATTTGAGATGAAAAGAGGCAACCCGGCGATGACGCAAGTCATGTCAAAATAAGAAAGATAATAAAAGTATTCAAAAATTATTACTGTACCAAAAGCTTGTGTCCGAAATACGTAAAGTGTCGAAGAGAAAAAACAACCGGTGTGTAGTTCTATACTAAAGTTACACCGTCAAGAAATAATGGTCTAAGATGACGTAAGCATTGGGCTGGAACTGCAGTTTTACACTTCAGTTTGAATACTGTTTGTCAGATGCCAGTGTTGCAGTAAAGAAAAAGAAATATCTGTCAATGGATATAACTTGTGAAAGCACTTGTTTTGAAGTACTCCATAACGGACATACATTTTATTCTGTCAGCCATGTTTCAAAGGCAACTAGGACACCATAATGCATTAATTACATTATTTGCCTCATACCATAAACGAATGTTCGTGATCCAGTCTGGCTCTGTCTAATTTGTAATGTTTCTGTTTGAGAGGCAATCTAAACCTATCACTGGTATTTCACTATAAAATATTTTCTTAGCTCAAAACTGGAAGTACGTTCTACTATAACAAGACAAAACAGTTTTTAAAAAACCTGAAAGTTACCAACTCTGTTCAATATAAAAAGCATGTCCTAGCTTCAAAAATATTACCGTACCAAATTCTCCTGTCCATTAAAATAACTTGCTCTGTTGTTGTTGTAGTAGTTGATGTTGTTGTTATTGTTGTTGTTTTATTTGGGATTTTTGGCGGGATTGTACATACACATTTGTCCCAGCTAAGCAATCAAGATAACAAAAAAGATTATTCAAGATTATAGAACATTATTCTTCTGTAACAATTAATAAAGTGGCATTTCTTGTTCAGTGACTCCATATTTATATATTTATTGAAATAAAATTTACACGTACTGATGTCAGTGGCGTAGTTAGGGGGTGGGGTTAGGTGGGGGTGGGTGCAAGTTGCACCGGGCGCAGTCTTCGTGGGGGGGGGGATTGTTCAGAGGAAACAGCTAAGTAAATAACCAATTCCGTGCCAGGATGTTTGGATGTTGGAGATTAACTCTGGTTCATACTGAACCTGGGTCACGCGTACTTATCTAGTCACCTCGGGCGCCAAATACTCTTTGCTACACCCAAGGAAGAAGGGGGGGGGGGGGCGAAACATATGAACCTTGCACCGGGCGCCGAACACCCTCGCTACGCCACTGCTGACTGATGCACCTTTCAAAACGTATTTGACAGCGATTTTAACATTTTATTATTCACATATTATATTAAATTTACATTGCCTCCTTTTCCTTGCTTTTGATTTGAGGAATTTCTCTTTCATCTTTGGCATCCCTTCTGCCGTCTGGCTTTAGTAAATCAAAAGCAGTATCTTTGACTGCATCAAACAGGATCTGTGTGGCACTGGGTACAGCTACACGAAAAAAAATAAAAAATATATTTAAAGAATTTTAAAACACCCACCTTTAAACATTTTGTTTTATTGAAAAGTTTTTTTGAGTGAGAAAAATAAAAGCCAGTAATTTTTCTTAAATTAAATTGCATACGATATTTCACGATAATTAATTCTGCATGGACTTAAATTGTAAAAGTTGAATTGCATACGTTATTCAGTCCAAATGAGGTCTTCATGGACTTAAAATTGTAAATAAAAGTTAAATTGCATTCGTTGTTCTGTGAAAATTAGGTCTACGTGGACTTATAAGTACAAGTAAAAGTTAAATTGCATATGATAGCCCGCAGAAATAAATAATTGCAAGGTTTTATAATGATAAGAAAGCTAAACTCTGACAGCATGGTGCTCCACCTTCAGATTTTTTTAATTATTTTGCTTCTGTGATTTGCCTCGTTCGCATATAACCGCATTTCTATCCAACAGATGTAACTAGCCTTCAGTACAAGATAACATAATGCTGAAAATGTATAGTTTGGAAAAAAAATGAAACAAATTGAAATATATCGCAATCAGTAAGGCATAAAATAACTAAAATTTGGTATTGATTTACACAATAGTCGCAATAAGCCACACAATATGCTGATACTTATAGTGTCGTGTGACATAATTTCGCATTCCATATGTCTGTCTCTGTCCGTCTATGTCTGTCTGTCTCTCTGCTATTGGGCTGTTTAAAATACAAAACAGGAAGCAATGCAGACATGTCTTTAATTTTATTTACTTTTACCTAAGCGAATTAGTGTTTAAAAAAACTACATTTTAAAATAAATTCAAACATCTTCATCGTACTATTTTTATTAAATATTCTACTACAACAAAACCGTACAGAAAATCACAAACCATGTTTATCTTGTATCTTAGCAAGTTTCGTCAGAACTTTTGATGCAGCAGACGGGTTTTTGCCAATAACCTCCATCGATAACTTAGCAGACAGCTTTGTGAAAAGCTTGACATGCTGAAAGCTTAAACAATACATGAATAAATTAGTTATTGTTCACTATTTTTTTCCCCAAGTGGTGAGAAATTTTGGAATATGCGGATTAAGTCTAGTTTCAAAGTGTAATGAAACCACGATTATTTGCATCATAATTTTCGTCTATGATTTGTACTGTCTTGAAATTGGAAGAAGTAATATTGGATACATAGTTTTTAGTTCTCTAGGTTAATTAACAGAAAACAACGATCGATAAAATGGGTTTGCTTGTTGTGACGTTAAGCGTCCAATAGCCGATAGTCGTTGCTAGCAGTAGATGGGGAATATCACCAGGTACAATCGATTTTCAGGTAGGGATTGTATCTAATAAAAAAGATATTTACCAGCATGCATTTTCCGTTACTAACAAATCATGTGTCTGCGGCATGATGCCCCAGTGCTAGACTTTATTATAAACTGTCACACTGCAGATATTATAACGTTTAAAAAAAAATCAAAATCACACACAGTCGTTATGATATCGAGTAAGTGATTCGAAGTTTAATTGTCAGGCATGTCTTTCGAACCTTATCACTGGTTGCTGATCACTTTTCCGAATCAACATACTTATCGTTTAGGATCGACTTGCACATAAATACTTTTGTTTCCTCTGGCCTACTTATGCGCTACCGCCATCAGTGGCCTCTCTCGATTTTCCACTATATAATACTTGATGTTTACTCTTACGTTCTGTGGTTGTAACTATTTAACTCTCTGCGGTCGCTCTTTTTTCGTTTTAGCAGAGCCGTCTGTGTACACCCCTATATTTGTTTCTCTCATAGACTCTCAACTACACACACCTAGGACAAATATTTGGAACCAGAGTCAAGACCTTTCGCCTCGAATAAAACTCGACTATTATGCGGCTTCAGATACTTTTAAAACACACTTCGCATGGGAAACACACACTCAAGCCATTTACCTTACTAAATATGATTCCAGGTTTATCTAATCGCCATTATTAATATACACCTCAAAAGGTTTGGAAAATGACACATTTCCGCTTCTCTTAATTTAACAATCTCTGCAAAGTTTCAATTTATGATTATTTTTTTTCAACTAATACAAACGCTGTTTCTGCAACATTTCAGCCATTGGCATTTTGAATAAACAAAAACCTATTTTCACCCCTTCAGTTATTTTACATAGTTATCAAACGGAACATCATTACCTATTAGTCAAGTCTCTGCCATATGAACCCAAATACCTTAACAAGCTACTCATATAAGTCGCATTAATCGATTTAAAATTGTTAAATGTTACAACAATATCTGCAAAATCCACTGTCACGAACTGTATTGTACAGTTTTTAGACGACTTTAGTTTGGGCTAATATCAGAACATGTTGGTCCCTGTGCTATTTTGTATCCATAACATCGACCTGAGTTTGATAGTGTCGCCATAAAAAGTGTAATGGAAAAAATTGAATGAATCATTTCTCTTTAGCTTCCAATGTTACAGCCGAAATTTCTGAATGAGAATAACTCCATAATGACTGCCAAAACATATACCAATTCTCTTAGGTCAACAACAAGTAAATATGCAGTGAATTTGATATAGCTTTAAAGAACACATTATATCAACTTGTTTCTTATTCCTAATATTTTCATAAAGAATCAAAGTTGAACAAAGACAAAGATACGCTAAAAATGACAAAATAAATAAAACAATTTATTTAATTAAATTATTATTTAATAATATTGGAATTAATATAGTTTGTATATTTGCGGAAATAGTTCTACTATTACTGGCAAGTAAAATCTCAGACGCATTAATCACCATTTTTTATATTATAATTTAACTACGAAACAAAGTAAACAAAATCTGAGTACTTACGTAACTGTTTCCTTACAGCTTTTCCTTGGCTTCGCTATCAAAATTGTATCCAAGTTAATTTTCTGCTAACAATAAACTCAACATTTTTTATAGCGACTTTGTGCACGCAATGAAAAGACGATCAAAAATGGCATAAAGGATAACGTTGTCTATTGCAAATTATAAACATTTGAGAAAGTGGGAGGTGTAAGTTGAATGGTTTGCATTTGCTATATGCACAACATAGAGAAAGTTAGCATTCCTTTGTTATTTTCATGTACTATGGCTGAAATTTCGTTGGAAATTGTGACTGTGGATATTGTATCTAATCTAAGTACAAAGCTAACAAAAATGAATGATACATTGTACTCGAAAAATCAGTCTAAATTAGACTAAAATAAAATTTCTTGAGCATTTACCAAATTAAAGAAATAATATTTTGTTTTGCCAGACTACACAATACCACATTTTAAATGTGCAACGAATGGATTACCAAATATATAAAATGAATAAAAGGTTATCGGCCCTTTTATTTTTTTTTACAAGAAACCTTTAAAGTAGTTAATACAACCAAGTGGAGCTAGCAGTATTTTGACAGATGCACATCTTTGGTAAAGCCAAGTTATTTACTTTAACCCATATTACATCCACCAGTCATAAACTTAACTGACGAGAACTGAAACTGCTGTTAAAAATACAGAAATAAACAAGTTATTTCTTAAATAGCCAGAATAACCAGTTACGAAATCGAGGAACATTCGTTTTCTTTAAAAATCTAATCCTCTCTTGAATACGAAACTGTAGATGGCTATCTAAGGAATCCAATTTTTGGTTAAAATATCTTGTTAAAAACAATAAATGTCCGAAAAACATATAAAGAAATTAATTAATTTATTAAGAGACTAATTGATTTGGAAATGATATCATAATTAATATCATTCATATAGTAGAGTACAGCTCCACTACTGCTGGTAAAACCACAACAAATGTTCTACGCAAAAATGATAATTCTTTATATTTTATTAAACAAACAAACAAGCAAGCAAACATGAAATCTGTATACTTACGCAACTGTTTCCATACATATTTTCCTTAGCTTTGGTATCCAAATGGCATCGATAGCTATTCCCTGTATACAATAAACTAAAGAATTCTATAGCGACTTTCTGCATATAACAAATAGATGACGTGAACTGTGTGTGACGTTGTACAAACCTCTGATGATTTATCAAGGGGCGCTCTACGGATTATTTAAACGTTTGAGAGTGACATCTGTAAGTTAAAGTTTTGCATTTGCTACATGCAAAAAGGAGAGAAGTCTATCATTCCTCTATAGTACTGTCATGTACTGTGGCTTAAATTTCGTTTGATATTGTACTTGTTGATTTTGTACCTATCTAAGCACACCGCTAACCATAATGACAGCTCCCTTGTGCTCGAAAAACCAGTCTTAATTAGTCTAAAAAAGTACACTATCTTCAGCAGTTATTAAAACAGGGGAAACAATTTTTGCCAGACTACATAATACCAGCCAGTAAAGGTGCAGTGAACGAATTATCAAATGTAGAAAATGTAGTAAAGGATACCGTTCCTTTTTGTGACAAGTTACCTCTAAAATTTAGGTAGTGACAATGGCTAAGCGGAGGTAACAGTGTTTAAATATATATATATATATATGCACATCTGAAGAAAAGCAGAGCTCTTTACCCTATCCTCTATATTTCACACATTAATCAATCACCAAAAGAAAGGAAATTAAAAGTTATTTTAACAATATCTAAGATATACAAGGTCTAGTTTACATAGTCAGTTTAACCAGTGAGGACAACCGGTAAAATTTCTTATCGTTATAGCCTTAACATTATGCAAAGTTAGAAACTGCAGAGCGCCACCTAAGGCAGCGCTTTTTTTAAATTAAATTCCCAGTATGTTGATAAATAAATAAATAAATAAAGAAATAAATAACACAGTAAATAAATGAATGAATAAATAAATAAAAGGAAATATAAATACATGAGTAAATAAATAAATAAATATAAATAAATAATAAATAAATAAATTCATTAGTTAATCAGTAAATTAATAAAGAAAAAAGAAATTAATAAATAAATAGATAATTATTTAAGCAAACAATTTATTCATTACCATACTAACGCATTTAATATATAGAAATAAATATATTTCATACAGTATCACATAATAGCTCCGATAATACTGCCAGGGAACAAAATAAAAATCTCTGACGCAAAAGTCATTATATGTAATTAAACCACGAAAAAAAAATCTGTTTACTTACACTACTGCTTCCGTGCATCTTTTTCTTAGCTTTGGTATCCAGATGATATCCATAGCTAATTCCCTGCTTAGAATAAAACCAAAGATTTGTATAGCGACTGCATGAACACAGTGAAAAGACAATCAGGTATGGTAACGATATCTATGGCAAATCTATGACGTGTATTGTATGTGACGTCGTACAAACCTCTGTCGATTTATCACGCAGGCGCTCAACAGTTGTATTAAGCTTCTGAGAGTGTCGGGTGTAAGTGTAATTTTTTGCATTTACTTAACGCACAATGAATAGAAGTCTACCATTCCTCTGTATTACGTTCATTTACTCTGGCTGCAATTTATGTTGGTATTGTACTTGTGGATTTTGTACCTTATCTTAGCACACCGCTAGACAAAATGACAGCTCCCTTGTGGTCGAAAAATTCGGTCTTAATGAGTCTAAATAAAGTACACCATTATGAGCAGTTATTGAAAGAGGGAAAATGAGTTTTGCCAGATAACGCAATACTATCTTCTGAAAGTGCAGTAAATGAATTACCAAATATTTGGCTGCCTAGCTGATATAGCGACCGCCTTGGATGCGGGAAATAGGTTCGAATCCCGGCCGAGCCATACCTAAGACATAAAACTGCTACTAACAGCTGCCTCGCTTGGCGCTCAGTATTAAGAGGTTAGCGTTATGACTGGTCAGCCTGGTGTCACGATACTGTGACTTGATTGAACATCATGTGACATGTCTGCGGCATGATGCCCCAGTGTTAGACATCATTTCACAGTGCATATATCGTAGCATTGTTAGTGAAAAATCCAAATCAGTCCCACACTCCCTCACATACTAATGTATACAATGTAAAACTGGCTACTATTTTACAGTTTATCTCGAAAAGTTTGGAAGTGAAAATGGCCAAGCGGAGATAGCAGTTCTTTTTAATAGATTCACAGCTAAATACTCTACACTCCATATTATACCCATGAATCATTCACCAAAATTTAGGAAATTTAAAGTTCTTTAACAATAAATCAGATTTATACTAGGTCTTTTGAATTAGTTTAATCAGCGAGAACAATCGGAAAAATTCATTTTCTTTAAAGTTTTAACCCAGTGCAACGTTCGATATCGTAGAGAGCCACCAAAGTCATCGAGTTATTTATCCTCATCTAGATTAAAACAATTTTTTGAGTAACTGTTTGAAAAAATAAATAAATAAATAAATAAAAGTAAATAAACAAGTAAAAATAAATATTTAATTAAGTAATTAATTAATTAATTAATTAATTAATTCATAAATAAATAATTAATCAATTTCAATAATCAATTACCAGACAAATGAATTAATACTATAGTCATTATTAGTATTCATACAGTAGCATATATTATTAGCTCCATTATTACTGGCAAGGAAGAAAGAAAAAAAAACAAATCGCAATAAACGAGGTCATATTAACAACATTCTTTTGCATACCAGGGCCAGCAATGTGGAATGAATTGCCCATCGAAATTAAACACCAAGACACAGTGATCACTGTCAAGACTACTCTTAAAACTCACCTTTATCGAATGCAAGACAAAAATTAAAGACCTAATAATGTTTCGTGCCTTAAATATTTTCAGCATTTGTTATGTTTCCAATTTCATGGTTTTGTTTTTTGGTTTTCTTTAGTCATATAATTATTGATGTAAAGCGCATTATTATTATTATTATTATTATTATTATTATTATTATTATTATTATTATTATTATTCACTATATTGTAATTAGAGCAAGAAAGCAAATAAACACACATGAAATATATATACTTACACCACTGTTTCCATACAGCTTGACCTTGGCATTGCTATCAACACTGTATCCATGTTTAATTCTCTGCTAACAATAAACTCAACATTTTTATAGCGATTTGTGTGCATGCAATGAAAGGACGATTATGCAAGGTTATTATAGTCAGTGAGAAAAAATCTAAACCGATGCAAAATGCGAGACTGTAGAGCGCATACAAGTAGTTACAAGACCCAGGCCAACACCAAATGAATATGCAGTAAATATGATGGCGTAATAAAGAATACATTACAAATCGTTATATTTATTATGCATATTAATCTAGATAAAATTTGAACAAATAAATAAATAGAAACTCAATCTAATCAATTCAATAACTAATTAATTAATTACTGATGGTCTATAAATAAATAGAAACTCAATCTAATCAATTCAATAACTAATTAATTATTTACTGATGGTCTGTTCATGTGTTGTCTTAACTGATTAAATATAATTTTTTAAAGATTAGAGACTAGAAATTACAAACGTTTGGAGAATAAGCCAGAAATAATTTATTTATGAATCATCATTTGCATTGGTAAATGAGTGGAAACGAATTTCAAAATCAAAAGAGCAGTTTTGTGTTATCTGGTTTTCCTCATGAATTTCACTCAAGGAAAATTCTACTCGCGTCTTCTTATTATTAACGGAAAAGTAACAACTTGCGAAAAAGGAAAATTACCAACGACCCGAGAAAAATAAAATAAAAATTATAAAACTTGAAACAAATTGTGGATAATTATAGCCATGATTGCAATGGA
>JARLTB010000360.1:1082500-1212500 GCA_030141615.1 Unio pictorum | reverse complement strand
GTAGTAGTAGTAGTCGTGGTAGGAGTAGTCGTTGTAGTAGTTTTAGTAGTTGTATTAGTAGTAGTTGGAGTAGTAGTAGTAGTAGGAGTAGTATTAGTAGTAATAGTAGTAGGAGTATTAGTAGCAGTAGTAGTAGTAGTAGTGGTAGGAGTAGTATGACTTGTCAACCTGCTGTCAGCATACTGGGACTGGGTGGGACATCATGGTACATATCTGCGGCATAATGATTAGTGTTCGACATCACTATTATAGTACTATAAACTGCCACACTGCAGACATCGTAGCGATATTGCTGACAAAGTAAGTACTCATATGATAGAAAGTGTCTAGCTCTTAGACTTCACTTGACTGAAGGATTATTTGCTTTGTATGCCTGATGGGAAATTGTCACGGAGGGTGAAATTTTCCTATCCAACACTAATGCATAATGAAAGATTATATGCTTTGTATGCCTGATGGAAAGTTCTGCCACGGAGGGTGACCTTTTCCTATCCAACACTGATGCATAATGAAAGATTATATGCTTTGTATGCCTGATTTGAAGTTCTGCCACGGAGGGTGAACTTTTCCTATCCAACACTGATGCATAATGAAGGATAATTTGCTTTGTATGCCTGATGGAAAGTTCTGTCACGGAGGGTGAACTTTTCCAATCCAACACTGAGGCATAATGAAAGATTATTTGCTTTGTATGCCTGAATACAAATTGTAGTCAATATGAGGATGGCTTTTTGCGATAGTTTGGTTTGGTGTTGGTTGCCTCAGCAACATAAGTAGGTTATTTAGTGTGTGGTAATCGGAGCAAAATATCTTGCCTGAGGATATACTATGGTAGACAAGCAAAGGCCAAGGCTGATCAAATGGTAAGACTGCAACCTACATACTTTCAGTCTTGTGTCTAGCATTCCAATCACTGATCTACTGCAGATTCTTACAGCATTAATCACCTAATCTGACACACAGGTGTGTGCATCAGACTGATTCTACATCCCCAATCATAAAAGAGATGAGGAATGTTGTGAAAACAGATGCAACTTTAAAACAATCAAAACTTATTGTACCTTGCCTCACCTTAAGATATCGCATGATTGATATACATATGTTAACATACTCACCTTAAGATATCGCATGATTGATATACATGTGTTAACATACTCACCTTAAGATATCGCATGATTGATATACATATGTTAACATACTCACCTTAAGATATCGCATGATTGATATACATATGTTAACATACTCACCTTAAGATATCGCATGATTGATATACATATGTTAACATACTCACCTTAAGATATCGCATGATTGATATACATATGTTAACATACTCACCTTAAGATATCGCATGATTGATATACATGTGTTAACATACTCACCTTAAGATATCGCATGATTGATATACATGTGTTAACATACTCACCTTAAGATATCGCATGATTGATATACATATGTTAACATACTCACCTTAAGATATCGCATGATTGATATACATATGTTAACATACTCACCTTAAGATATCGCATGATTGATATACATATGTTAACATACTCACCTTAAGATATCGCATGATTGATATACATATGTTAACATACTCACCTTAAGATATGGCATGATTGATATACATATGTTAACATACTCACCTTAAGATATGGCATGATTGATATACATATGTTAACATACTCACCTTAAGATATCGCATGATTGATATACATATGTTAACATACTCACCTTAAGATATCGCATGATTGATATACATATGTTAACATACTCACCTTAAGATATCGCATGATTGATATACATATGTTAACATACTCACCTTAAGATATCGCATGATTGATATACATATGTTAACATATTCACCTTAAGATATCGCATGATTGATATACATATGTTAACATACTCACCTTAAGATATCGCATGATTGATATACATATGTTAACATACTCACCTTAAGATATCGCATGATTGATATACATATGTTAACATACTCACCTTAAGATATCGCATGATTGATATACATATGTTAACATACTCACCTTAAGATATCGCATGATTGATATACATATGTTAACATATTCACCTTAAGATATCGCATGATTGATATACATATGTTAACATACTCACCTTAAGATATCGCATGATTGATATACATATGTTAACATACTCACCTTAAGATATCGCATGATTGA
This sequence comes from Unio pictorum, assembly GCA_030141615.1. Taxonomy (NCBI): domain Eukaryota; kingdom Metazoa; phylum Mollusca; class Bivalvia; order Unionida; family Unionidae; genus Unio; species Unio pictorum. The sequence goes on along the minus strand of JARLTB010000360.1, from coordinate 1,210,308 downwards.
TATATGTGTTAACATATTTAAAAAAGTAATATTCACTCTTATCCCTCTGATGATTCAGAAAAGAATGATATATTCAGCAATTCAACTTTTGCTCTGCTATTGATTTTTTCCTCATATCTAATAAGGAGAAGATGAATTTTAAAAGATAATGACAATAGTGGACTATATATCTGTGACTAGATTGATCAATGCAAAATGCCCTGTTTGCAGAATACTCAACCACATCGATTTCAGTGGTATGACATTGTGTTTAATGTATTTTCTTTGTTGTAAAGAAGCCTTGACTAGTGATGTATCCGGCAATGTTGGCCAGTGAGAGTGCACTGATATTGCAGTGGAAGGTCATGTGACATAAGACAACAGTCACATGATGAAAGAAAGAGATTTTCCATTTGGTTGGAAAATGCAGCGGTACATGCATAATGTGATACATTGACTACCCATTGTTTACTTTGATTTTTCAGTATATCCTATAAAAAAAACATATGGCACATCACATGACTTAGCATAAACATAATGAGTAATGTTTTGTTAAAAATATATATTGCATGCTAGATCATAAGTACGTTATGGCTATCATGCAGATCAATTGAAGAACATTGGGCGTAAGAACTTGGATTATTGTTTGCATTTAGGTCATTGGGGTAAGAACTTGGATTAGTGTGTTCATTTAGGTCATTGGGCGTTAATAACTTGGATTATTGTTTGCATTTAGGTCATTGGGCACAGATATAGTGCATGTCCACATGAACACTTAATGATCTGATATATTTCAATCTGCTAACAATATAAGGATGTTCACATGAGCCCATCTTCTGTGTGGGCAGTGCGAGCGATCACGAGCCCTGGGATAAGAAACTCTCGGGCCTCTCCTAGTTCAAACTAATTATTTCTTTTATAAAATAAAAAAGTTTTATTCGGCCCTGGCCCCCTTAAGGGGCTTGGACCCCGAGATTATCCGTTCCCGTCGACACGCCCACCCCCACCCCCACCCCCACCCCCACTCTTGTCGGCCCTGGTACTATAAGAAATTGTCATGTTTCTAGTCGCCATTTAACCATCTCGATTTTACCTCTAAAACAGACATGCAAGTAGTCGGCTGCTCATTTGCAGCACAAGTTACACATTTGCATCACATATTCTCCAATCTACCAATAAGGCAAACACTGCATTGGCATTTCTCAAAAGGAACTTCAGACACTGCCCACATACATGCAGACGTATTGCCTCCAGCGCCGGATTAAGCACCGTGGAGGCCCATAGGCAGTCAAACTTTTGGGGCCCCAGACCCACGGTCACGGTCTCATGGGGGCCCCTGGGGGTTCCTGATGGGGACCATAAAAGTCGCGGGGCCCATAGGCAGTTGCCTACTCTGCCTAATGGGTAATCCGGGACTGATTGCCTCTCTAGCACTAATCAGATTGTTGTTACAAAAGAGTTTTCCTAAGTTTTAAATATAGTTGAGCAATGTAACACAGGTCAGTTTAGAAATTCATCGTAAAAACAATTTTGGACTGGAAACATGTTAGGGAATGCGTTGTGTACGCTCAAACATTGGAGAGCTTCAAGACCGTCCTTTGATCAATTAATTATATGAAATTTGTGTGGCTTCCTCTACTTGTTAATCATGCCTTACCTGGTCGTGCACGGTATACATTCCGATTCAGAATTAACAAATATTTATTTTTTTTTTAAAAAAAAAACATGTTCGCGGCTCGTTTTTTCACAATTTATCTTTCAAGTCCATGAAGCCAAAATGACCAAGAGTAGCTGATATTTATTTTTTTAAATGCACATCTGATGTAGGGCGAATTTATATACTCTATAACTCAAATTATACCTGTCAACCATACACCCAAAAATGTAGTTATACATTGTGTTTCGGGGTTTGTTTGTGATTTTTTTTTCTTCTGAGGGGTGGTGGTGTTTGTTTGTGTTTTTTGTGTCATTGTTATTGTTTGGTTTGTTTTGTTTTATTCATTTTTTCTAGGTTGATTTTTTTTGTTTTTGTTTGTTACTGTTGTTTTGTTTTTGTTTGTTTATTTATTGGGGGTTGGAAGTGCTTGCTTGCTTTATAAGCAATACCTAATGTATGCAAGTTGTATATTTTAAATAGTTAGGATATCCAATGATGAAAATGCGGGTAATTCTTTCATTTTGCATATGAAAGCGATGCTAAGAAGGACAAATTCTAGAGCGTAACTTGTGTCAACCTGCCAACAAATGAGCCAACCCATTTACAATCCTGAGTCAAAGTAAATGTATACCAAATGGCAGCTGTAGTTTCTCTTTAAATTTAGAAACAGAAAGCTTGTGTCCTCTACCTTAACAAAATGGCCGGCCGTGGGATTGGGGGGGGGGGGGTCAGATTACTAAATTGAGCTATCAAACTAGAACTTAATGAGCGGTGTAATCTGTGCAATGGTGTGAAACACTCAAAGTTACGGAGATTTACGGAATTATTCGGAGCTTACCGAACATGATGATTCACTCCTGTTGTCTGTATACAAATAGAATATTGTACCCAAGTATGGCGCCGTGGTGAAAATGAAACTCAGTTTGGTTAGCAACGTAAAGAAGACAACAGTTACAGGGACTCGCTGGCAGCTATCAGGTTAGAAATTATTAACTGATGATTGAATTGACTAAGTTCTGATCAATTGTTATATTCTCAATACTTTTTTTTTTTAAAAAGACGTGTAATGTGGGGGTAAATGGTAGTGGGTAGGTAAAGCCTCAAGGACAAAACTAGAAGCCAAAACTGTGTTAACTAGTGCGATAAAAAGTACAGTAACTGGTCCAAATATGTGATCAATGAAATATAGTTATGTACATATATCTGCTATCAACCAACATTATGACTAAATATAACACGCATATAACCAGATAGTTTGACTAAATATAACACCTATATAACGAAATCAAATGACGATCTATAATGCAAGCAATGATGTGTAACAAATGATCCGCCCAGGTGCGATGTTTGTATAGTTCCTTTTAATGTCACACTATTTAAATATAACCCATTATATATGCTATATAGTGTTACACTTTTACACGGTTGGACCTTGCACCATTATTAGTACCCCTACCTCAAGGACAATGTTGAGGCTACGATATCGATATCCCTACCTCAAGGACAATGTTGAGGCTACGATATCGATATCCCTACTTCAAGGACAATGTTGAGGCTACGATATCGTAGCTAGGTTGAACCCATTATAGTCGCTACTCCCCCTCCCAATTTCCTTCGTCTGAAGTCATTTGTCAGTCTGTTTGATATATTTCTCTGTAAACTTTAGTTTATTCTCCACCAGCCTTTCTATATGCCTTTTTCTCCTGCTGTTTGTTTGTTTGGTTTTTTTTATTATGAGGCTTTTCGTAGAGAAACGTTCATTATGTGTTCCTTGTGCGTGCGTGCGTCCGAACGTAATATTGGGCCTATTTCAATCAATAGGCTTTAAACTGGATGCTAGAGGCAGACATATAGATTTTTTTGTTGACGACACGCGTAGATGATTCGAGGATATCACGAAGGCATGGACAACGTTGTCTTGAAAGACTTCAAATGCTTGTTACTGCATATTCCAACATTTCATGATAGAAATGTAAATAGGAAATAGCGGCTACAAACCACACTCGCGCAGTAGTGAGACCCCATGCGTGCTAATATATCAGTTTTAAATTATTTTAAGAAAAAATTCGCTAGCACTTGAAATAACCAAGCATTTATACAAAACATTATATTAGTACATGATACATGTATATTTAGCTTAGTGTACCAAATGAGAGAGGTCACAATGTAAGAATTCTTTCACCAACATTTCGATTGATGTCTTATAATAATAATAATAATAATAATAATAATAATAATAATAATAATAATAATAATAATAATAAATAATAATAATAATAATAATAAATAATAATAAATAATAATAATAATAATAATAATAATAATAATAATAAAAATAATAATAATAAAACACAATATAAATAAGCAAGTGTGTTTTACTCACAGTTCCACATAAATATTTTGACAATTTGGAGAGCACAAACATTTGTCTTTATACACCACTGATTCCGTCAAAGATGTAAGCCTGAATGATTGTGCATGAGGGCTCTGACGTTTCTAGAAACAGAATCACGCCAGTGGTGAATTCTAGTTTGAAGAATTGTTGTAATAACCCGGGGATTAATTGTACTGATGTCTCTATTCATGATTTTATTAATTTATTGTTAGTTTGTATTGAACTTCTTGATTATGGGAATTAATGATGAGATGGTATTTTTCAAAACTAAATATTTAGTAAATTCTATGAGTAGACTTCATAAAGTACACTATTCATGAGACTTTATAATATTATGGATGCATTTCTTAAAATGAGTACACCTTATTTATTAATAATAGCAATTTTCAATATATTCTAAAAATTTCGTGATGAATCATCTCAGATAGCAATAATTGTTTCGTCGTGTGCAGAAAGAGGTACGTATTTGCGAATTGGAAGGCTTGTTGATGCCCAGTTCGAATGTGAAGGAAGAAAAACATTGTCAGTGCAACATTAAAGTTTCGTGATGTGTGGTCATTAGGTGATTAGAAATATTATTTGTAGTATTTGTTTGTTTAAAAACCCTTTAATTGAGAACGACCGTTGTCCTGAGGTCCTTGAAAATATGGAAATATGGGCTACAAAAATCACACTCGCACAGTCGTGAGACCCCACTCAGAATTAAGCAAGGCGTGGCTAACATTAGAATCGCAAGTTTTAATATATTATCTTAAGAATTAAACTTTAGTTGTCGCAAAAGGCCAGTTCCGGGAAGAAAGGGAAAATAAGCTACTCCGACGTCCTTTGATATTTGCGAGATATGTATATTCCAGGAATAACAAGGAGCTTCAGTTGACAAAACTTGTAGGGGCCAGAGGGAATTACTCCAGTACAGTTGGTCCGAGTCTCTGGGAGACAAAGGAAAATACAAGGAAGAATCATACAGATGAGTAGGAACATAGGACAGGAAGAAAATCAATCGTACTAATTCAAATGATGAAATAGGCCGTCACTTGGTGGAGTTAAGGACGAATGATAGGGTTTTAATTTGAATTTTATTTGACAGATTACTGTTATTGAATTATATTAAATTGTTGTTATTTGAATTTCACATTTTGTGTATTCATTAATTTAACTGTCGGCATCGCTGACTGTGGGTTCGGAGCATTGCATGTATCTATCACTACTTCAATTTCTGACAAAAACAAGCCAGGTTGGGTCTTCTGTATTAATTTAAATAATATTAGGAGCACCCACCCCAACCTAAATAAGACAAACCTCTACACACACACACTCACACACACTCACATACACACACACACACACACACACACACACACACACACACACACACATATCTCTCTCTCTCTCTCTCTCTCTCTCTCTCTCTCTCTCTCTCTCTCTCTCTCTCTCAATTTTGACTCTTTATATGGTACAGGATAGCAGCAGACAGGGTGTATAGATAAACTTTTTATACGTGTCTATTTGGCCAACCAAGGCCTCCTACGAAACCGATAAAGAAGTGTCAAAAACCAGAACTAAGGTCTCTGTCCAACAGAAACCCATTCGTTGTCACACCCTCGTTGCTGCTACGAATTAAATCATCTCGTATAACAATAATTGTAGGATTATAAAGCAGAGAGGGTGAACAGACCAAATTTTAGAGGCGTCTATTTGTCAAACTAAGGCCTCCTCCAAAACCGAAACAATTAATGTGAAAAAATAGAACTAAGGCTTCTGACCAACCGAGACGCATTTTCGTTTTCACACCTTCTTTGCTGCTACAAATTAAATTTTTAATCAAACACGATTGGATATCTTGTTCGAGGATCATGTAAATTTATTGTTACAATCCCGTATGGGATTGATTGAACACGACTAAAGAAAATTTTACACGTATTTATATCCATGTCACCGCAACACCAGGTCTGGTGAATTTTTCTCAGCGTTTAATTATCAGCTCCGTTAAACATCGCCAGAAGATTACAATTGTTTCTGATCACTTTTGGAATTTGTGTATAATGATGGGTTACATAAATCATATCCGTGTTTTTATGCCTACCTCGAGAAAATATTCGAGCAGGGTTTAATTGTTTGTCCAACATCACGTCATCGAACACTATTAAATTATTAATAGACCCATCAAGGTCATCAACACTAGGCACTTCATCGATATCGGTTATAAATTCAATGACATCATCACCGTGTTCATTTAACGGTTTTGCGCTTTCATTAAAATTCTTATGCACGCTATAGCACCGCTGATCATCAATTGACGGCGCTATTAAATACAACTGATCACACTTCATCCACTTCATTATTAGATTAAGAAACAACTGCGTCTTACGGCCTCCAGGTGGGCCTATAATAATCATACGCATAGAATTTGGTAACGTAGCGTGATGTTTAATCGGTTCTCGTTTCTTTGTCGCAGAAAAGTTGGTGATTTCCATATAGAAAATATATAAAATAATATGGATGTATGTTGTGTGAAATGCAGGGCGCGTACCCCAAAAATCGATCTAACAACTATTACAACAACAAAACAGATCAGCGGTTACGGGTAAATGTGAATTATGTGGTACGAATTTTTTTTATATATATTCCCGGTGATAAGCCAGCCTCAAAATCAGTGTCGAGTGAGAAAAAAACGAAAAGGTGATATTGCAGCAACATTGGCAAAATTCCCGGGGACTCCGTGGGATAAATAATCAGGAGAAAAACACCTTCCAGGATATAATTACTGCGGCCCTGGAACCAGACCCGATATCCGACTTGACAGCCAGGACCAACCAAAACAAGGTGAATATCCGATAAACGCTTTTGATCAAGCGTATCATGCTCATGATGTGTCTTATAAAAGTAACAAACCGCAGCATAGACATATCGCAGATGTGAAATTGATTCAGACGTTAAATTATATTACTAATAAATCTTTCGAGGAATCATTAGCTAACTGGTTAGTTAGATCTGCAATGAAAGGTAAACTGATATTAGGTGCTGGTAATTAATATTAATATGGAATCTATTTATTATTACCCAAGAGGATACTGGAGAGATAAATCAGCAGTTAGTAAACTCGCCGAAGCAGCAAATGTTAAACGTTCTACTGTAGCAGACTGGTTATGAAGACATTCAATATGGCAGATTTATCTACCACCACCCCACAAGAATCGGGTATGCTCATTTTTATGTCATTGTTCCAAATGAAGTTTATCAGGCGGATATATTATTCTTACCAAATGATACTGTCCATACACGGACATACAAATATGCGCTAACCGTCGTTGATATTGCGAGCAGATACAAAGAAACTGAGTCATTATTGACAAAGACAGCGAAAGATGTAGCTTTTGCATTTGAACGAATTTATCAACCAGGACCTTTACAATGGCATAATGTATTACAGGTTGATCCTGGCAAGGAAGTTTAAGGTGCAGTGTTAACATTAATCAAGCAACATAAACTCACCACCAGACAGGGACAAACTGCAATACACCGCGATCAGGCAATTGTTGAACGATTTATTCGAACACTTGCTGAGCGGTTATTTGGATATCAATACGCGAAGGAATTTATTCAAGAGAAGAGATCTCGTGAATGGGTTGCAAGATTACCAGGTGTGATAAATGCATAAATTATGAAATTACTCGAACAATCAATATGAAACCTAATAGCGCGATCACAACAAATATATATATACCTGCACGAAATGATTTTTCAAAACAAAAATAATTGGTAATGTCACCGTGAGATATTTATATGAACCAGGTGAGCTCGAGTGAGGTAGAAAAGAGCGACCGATCCTATCTAGAGAGTTACCCCACAAAATATCTAGCGTAGTAAGATCTACGGGTAGACCCGCAATCTACAAATTAGATTCAACTGCTCCTCAGCCTGGTTTTACACGTGAACAGACAGGTCAGTAGAACATTTTCACGTATATGACCACGAGTGCTATATTTTCTGTCTTTGGTAAATTGGCGTGGATTTTTGTCTTTAGATCAACACCATATCATTATACAATTACAGCTCGCATAGTGATTATTCTGATTTTGTTTTAATGTCATTATAAATTCAACATCAATATAAAATTCTCTACTATTTTTTATCACGCTGTTTATAACCAGCGAGTCTTTTTTTCTTATTATATTATCGCTGACAATTTTGTTATTGGTGTCATTAGAATTTAAAATAACCCTACAAAGTTGATTTATTCTTCTAACTCGTGACACTGCGATATAAACTAAATTCGACCACTCGATGCAGTCATCTATGATCCAAATAACTGTATCACCGATGGTTAACCCCTGAGATGAGTGTATCTTCATTGCGTATCCTAGCGTCCAGGGAGATTTATTCGCACGTAATGCATCTTCGACAACATCAATATCGACCAGAACAATATCATTTAACACGAGATTCTGTTTTCTGTTTCCCCAGGAATGTTAAGGTCGATATTCTGTCTTCGTGTGTTAGCCTGTCTATAATATAACTGCACTGGAAGCGCTGTAAACGTTTCTTTATGCGCTACAAATAACCGCTGTTGAAGTGTATTTCTATCTTTCTATCTTTCTACTTGCCACTATCAAATTGTTTGGTTTCCTCGATTCCCAAAAATCATTTAACGAGGTTTCTGGAATTATTTTGCACGCTATTTCGCATTGGATTTTATCCGACTGTACTCTGATTAATTCTTGAACTCGCTTAATTCTGGATCGAGCACTCTATGGTCAGTATTAATTTCTTCGTAATAATCTACAAAATTCTTCAACCAATCATGACAAACCGACAAATAGCGGTGGCTGACGATGATTGCCATACATTATCACGGCTGTATTTGTCCGTAACATCCAGCCGAGAAATATTTTTAATATATCCAGCGACATTGTGCATATGTCGTCCCAAATTATGTTCTTTGGGATATATTTCTTTCTCATTCGATAAGGGGTCCATGCGTCACCCTTATACCAAAAGAAACTGTGATAAGTTCAGGAATTAACACCTCTCTTTTCATATCTCTCACGTCGGTGGGTGGGTGTTAGCACGATCACATCTGATATTTATTCCCTCAAAATCATTCGATCACTCGTGTTGTTTTTCCACAACCGCCTGGTCCCTTTAAGTAAACGGTCTAATATCTACATGTTGGGTCGGATAACCAAGGTGCCCTCGATAATTCCGATATATGATTTTTTTCAGGTAATTATGTTCAACTGTAACATCTGCGGATTCAGAATAATCATGTAACATTTCCTGTTTTATTCTCCATGATCCCCATCACGCATCGGAATTTGTAAAACGAGCCACTGTTTCTTTATACTTGCTATCTATATAAAATGAATTAGTGGCGAATCTGACTGTGTCGCGAGGAAGTCTATTTATCATCGATAGCAGGTTTATAGAGACATAAGCCAGCATAGATGATCTTAGATGCATATACTGAGGAGAACCGCCATCGATATAACTAACAATTGTTCCCAACTTCGTTCTATGATTCCAACAGACAAATAGGCATTTTCTCGACTGTTGCATCCGCACTTATAAAATCGTATTCGGCATCATCTACAATTAAACGTGCATCATGTCGTTTATGATCATATGCCCCACCTGGGGTGAATTTACCGATTATTCTTCTACCGAGATCCATTGCGGTGCTATCATTGATTTCATATCTACACGTAAAGATCCCCTTGGATCGTTTAACAATATAGCCCTCGGTGAGATAAGGAAAATTCTCATTGTAATCGTTAATAATTTTATCGAGACTATCATCATCAGGTTTTGGTAACCAAACTTTAGTCTGAACTCGATATGATATAATTGCCTCACCAACAATCAACAATATCAGTATTTTCCAATCAATAATATACCGTAATAACACTAGTGGTGCCCAGTAAATTTCAGAGAAATTTCTACCAAACCAAACATAACAGCACGGATGGAGTCCTTGGGCAAACTCAAATGATATTACACGAACGAATCCAGTGAGATCAAAATCAGGTAACTGAGGAAACTTTCATGATAACACGGAACCATGTCAACCGAAAATAACATTTTTAGAATCATACCTAGTATTCCATAATCCGCTGTGTCCGTATTTGACACAACTAGCTTGAACATCTGAGAGAAATTCAACGCGTTTTGGCTTCCACATATTTTTCTCTCTGGCGAAATGAGTTGCAACTGACGGGACTGTAAAACAGTTTGTTAATAATTGCTAGGTATTATCCCCTGAAAATTTCTCAGCGAGTTTTCTCATTTCTTCATGAAGAGATTCTTGACGGTATCTTTCACCGTTTGGTTTTACAAATTGATCAAATTTACCTTGTTCATCTTTGAAACTCTGAAATAACCACACTGACACAGGACACAGGATCGTTTTTACTTAATTCGTAAATAAAATCAAACATGTTCCTGCTGCCAGAGTTCTCCGGGTAATATCTCACAATTCCATCTCGTGGAAATACTGTTACAACGTTAGCCCACGCGTGCGCATTGTGATCAATGATATTTATTGGAGCTCCTCTTGATTTATATTTCGGTTCGTATAATACTTCCCCTGCTATCGTTGCTATGGTTATTGGGAATTTTAATGGTTTTTTTTCTAGCTCAGCAACATCTTTTATCATCTTTGACTGATTCAGCCCATTTGTTGATCTTGCTACGCCTTAGATCTGTCAGACCGTTTCCACGCATCGCATTCGCAAAATGTTCCGTTACTCGCTCAGCGACACAGTTCAAGGATGAAAATTTCATCGGTTTCAGATTCTTAAAGCTGGGTTTTTCATTTATCGGATATAGCGGTCACAGGGTACGCTCGCAATAAATACGGTTTGTAAATTCCTGTCAATATTCCTGGTTTGGAACTTTGACTCACAATGACAGTTTTTTATTAGCGAGGACAGAGTCGTATTTACCACGAATAATCAAATTTCCTGTTTCTGCTAGTATGATACATTTCACTCTAACAAAATACTTTTGATGTTCGAGATGTGCGATTATACTCGCTGCTCGTTTGTCGTTCATGGTAGCAACAACAAAACCACTGATTCGAAATGTTGACCAGGAAGGAGATGCGCCATCGCTCATAAATTCGTTCTTAGCACCACAAATTCCATCAGTGATTTTTGTATTCTCCGCTAGACCCTTTATTGGTGCGTCGACGGATTTCTATCGAGATTAAATTTCGAGTTTTTCCCGGATTTGATCTTGGATGATCTCACAAACTCCTACATGAAATAATTAAGACAAGTATTTAATAAAATATGTTTTATATAATGAACCACCGCAAATGGTTGTTGATAGGATCCGTAACCCCTTGTAATAAAACCTGCAGAAACGAATTATGCGGATATCATTCACAAAGTGTGCAGCAGGGGAGACTAGGTCAGAAACCTTGTATACGATGTCGTGTTGGAGTACGAGGAGCAATGCAGTTGTGTCTCCGTTGTGGTGGTAAGCGATACCGAGAGCATAAACGGTATTATGATAAAAGAAATAGCGAGGTTGACAGCATCTCTGACATAGTTCTAAGAACTCCAGAGGATTATATTACTAGATTCTCAATAAATAATCATTGAAACAAATAGAAATATATAAATAAACCAAGAACCAAGAATTTTAACCGCATCCCACGATCGAGAACTATGAAGCATCTCGTGATGGTGTAGTCAGAAACTGTCGGTTGAAAAACCAGTGGGCAATGCCAGTAGTACTGGTTATCTCAGAGTTAATGTTGGAAGAAAGATATCTATGTCACACGTTCGTATATGAAGTGTTTAATGGAGAAATCCTCATTGGCCTTGTGATTGACCACATTGGCGGAGATCCAAAAATTAATCAATTATGTAACCTTCGAACTATCACACAACGAGAGAATTCTGCATTTGGGGAACAGGAAAATATAATGATTTTGGAAAAAGAACCGTTAAATCAGTGAATTTTGAAACCAGAGAAGAATTCATATTTCAATCAATGAATAAAGCCGGTAAATATTTTGATATTCACCCACACGCGGTACAACATGTTACCGATAAAATATACAAATCTACCCTTTCTAAACAAATATAGCTAGAAAATTCGGTTTGAATATATCTAAAGATAGGTAATTATTCCCATTTTTCATATTTGAAGGTGTATTTATTATAGAATGAACTATGAAAATATCAATGATATAATTTCTGCTATTACAAATTTGAACAATCAACAAATACAATTATCACATAAATTAAATTGTGACAAAATCCTTTCTGATTTTGAATACCTTCAAGAGCTTTAATCTGAAAATAAGTATACCTTACCTTCGCAGTATCGATTCATTAAAGAGACCCAACAAGCGGTTTACGCATCATTAGCTGATAACAACGAATTCAGTAAATTCGTACCTGTATTTACCGCAGTAGAAAAAATTAGATCGGAATTGTCAAAACAATATAAAACAAAGAAAAAAATTAATTCATGCGTAAGGGATCTCAAAGAGATTATAGAAACTAGTTCCTGGAATACAAGTGACTTCTAAGTATACAGGAATACACTAAATATTTGTCACCAAAAAAATCAAACAAGTATGCGACTTAAATATTTTGTTTACATCTTGATTTCAACAGTTAAGATCTCACAAAGAGACCTGTTTTTAAAGTCTCCCCATCAAGTTCAATCAAATTACCAGATTTTTCAGTGAGTTTAAAATTTATTCTCGTTAATAAATTGTTATTACATTGCATATAGTCGAAGTTCACTGGTTCTTGCACGATCAGAAATCCAGGTGGAGCCAGTGGTGTATATGAATATAAAATGTATCCCTGTAGCTTCCATCAATAACTTTACATACGAGATTTAGTGCGATCACTGAGGACATATTTACATTTCCAGGTGATAAGTGTCTCCCACCCACGTCTGGATCATACTTATGCTTGAGGATATCCCCCGCGCAGTTATTTTTCTCCATGCAGCGAGTATCAGAGGAAAGTTTTCATTGATAAGATCGCTGAGTGATTTCTTTTTTTGTTGTTGTTCCGTTGCAATTTCAGGTGTTACAATTGTTTCGATAATCTGCTGTTTTAGGTCATCAAAATAATGCTGTGTAATACTCGTAAATAAATTCTTGAATTTATCAAATATGCGCGTGAGTTCATGAGTAACTGTGTCTGAAAGAAATTTAAAATACTCGTCTCGGAGAACCAGGCTATTCGGTGTGTCGTACTGGAATAATTTATCTTTAAAAAATCTTAACAAATCGCCAAATTCGATAAGAAAATAATCATGAGAAAATGTTTCTCTGTACTCTGGTTCTGTTATAAATTTTTTCACATCTGTCAAGGTTGGATTCAGGTATTTGGAAAGGTGTCCGAGGAGAAATTTCAGGCCATCCTATCACTGTTCTGAGCGATGACTGATAAACATAGTCGGGTGAGTTTATCTCGATGGCGGTTGATGATGTCGGTTCGTGGACTATTATAGCTATCTTTGATTATTCTCCCGTAATGGATTTTAGTCTACGTTGAAGTTCATTATTGATCTGTTCGATCTGATAATTAACGTTTGGTATACAAACAGATGGTATTCAAACAACAATCCAGTCAAGGGTTTCATCATCCTTAGTTTTAGTTGCAAACATCAGTGAATTATTCGGCTGCAGCCCACAAAATGATTTTGATCTAATATTTGGCCAGCTGTGATATACTCGTAATTTTGCAAGCGCGATTTCGTTTACTGGAATAACAGTTCACGCTGCATTCAGGATTAGTTATTGAGATCATGGTTACCTTATATTTGACGGAGCTGTATTCGCGGCTATCTGTTGCAGTAATTCCGTCGCCATTATTATTGTTTTGTTTTTTCTTATTTTGATGTCGCTCTATCGTAGATGTTAATCTTTGGAGTACCTCGATCAGAGCACACCTCGCCACTGCTCTGTAATCTACACTGGCTATCAAATCGATACAGAATAAACACAAAATTTGTTCTTTGTGCTATGTTTCAATGACAGACTCAAGTCCAACATACCTATCCAGCCTCACCCATGTGTATACACCAGCTAGATACTTACGCTCTTCTTCTGATAATCGTATACTCATTGTTCCGAAGATGAAAACAAAGTCGTTTCCATACCATGGCCCGGCGACGTGGAACGAATTGCCCATTGAAATTAGACACAAAGACACAGTGGTCACTTTTAAGAGTGCTCTTAAAACTCACCTGTTTCGACTGCAGGGATAAACTTAGAGACCTAATCGTGTTTTGTGTCTTATATGTTTTCAGCATGTTTTTATGTTTTCCAATTTCAATGTTTTTGTTATTTGCTTTTCTGTAGTGTAGTCATATCATTATTAATGGTGTGAAGCGCTTAGAACTTCGAGCGATTAGGCGCTATACAAAGTCTTCCTTATTATTATTATTATTATTATTATTATTATTATTATTATTATTATTATTATTATTATTGTTATTATTAATCATAATGGAGAACTCGTTATCGGATATCAGTGTATCGTCGAGACTAGATGATATCAACGAAGATAATCGGGAATATGCAGCCGGTGCGATATGTGATTTAATTATATACTCATGTAGTTTGTTCTGACTGCATTTGGGTACTTTTTGCAATGATATTATGGTCCCTGTAATTGATGTTGCCGCTGAAACACAAATTGTGACGATTACAGGTACTAACACTGTTCCCGCTGATAGCAATATACCCCTTCCAGCAATAACAGTTGAAGCCGAATACATCTTATATCAACGCTGATAATACGCCTGTGGTATTTTGTTTACCTTCACCTGATACATGTCAATGATTTTTTTTTTTAGTTTGTAATTCGCGCTCTTGATCGTATCGATATTGTTGGACGTTCATTATACTACTTACTTAAATCAATTATAAATTCTACATGCCATGTGATTGATGCTGATGCTAAATTACCACTACTAGGAGTTAGACTAAATATTTCGGTGGCTCCCTTATCTATTACTGTACTTGTATTATTAATTCCCGTGGACATATTTGATGATACCTTAAATTGTTACGGTGAAATCAGGGTTAATCTATAGATACCACTAACATCTGCGGTAACTTTAATGGTGTTCTTTTGAGGTGTTCAGGTGAAAGACACGTGTTGTATCGATTACACGGTATTAATATTTTATTTATGCGGTATCTTAACTTTATCAAGCCGGGTAGAGATAGCAGGAAAATAACCAACGAGTTTATCCTGCGTTTGTTTAATCGTATTAATAGTTGTTTTGATATCAGAGAGTTTCATGGGGACCGTTGGGGGTTATCCCCAAACATTATCCATTGTATCATCAATTTTTCTAAAATTCCTATGGAGATTTGTAAACACGGATACATGAACAGCATACTGGGCCCGCAGCGTTAATAGTTTACCGTCAGTGGTATTAAATTCGTCTCGCAGCGTTGACAGATTACCGTTGATGGTATTATATTCGACTCGCAGCGTTTTTAATTTACCATTGCCGACATATACGAAGTATTTTGTTGCCACGTCGGTGAACGATGATGGATTACCAAGTGCGGTTAATTTATTCGAGTTCATATTGAGCTCGTCTGTCATTGTATCACCAGATTTTTTTACTCGATCATTATTACTATCTAACACAGTCGGAAAAAGAACTCCTGGTTTAATCTTACCAGTGGAATCAAACACCGCTATGGAGTTTTTGGCTGCTTCATTCATTTTAACTCCAATATAATTCAAGGAAACATTATTCGTTTTTAATTTTCCTTGTTTGTCTTGAAATATAACTATTTCGTTTGGATCCACGCTTGCAAGATTTAACGATTCGGATATTTCATCCTCAATAAAAAAAAATCACATCTTTGGTTGCCGATATTTCGCCAATAAATTTTTTTAGGCCCGAGAGGAATCTCCCGTAAATATCAATCATTATATTTTTAGATCTCACTAAAAAGTGATTACTCGTATATTCGTATACGGTTTTATGAGGTGTTTTAGTCGATGCTGATATAGCATCAAGTAAATTCATTACTTCTTGGCCGCATTCCGGTGAATTATTTCCAGCCCGTGCCGTCCCTATGAGAATTTCTAATCGTGCTATATCGGAGAAAATATTATTAGGATAGGCAACGAGACAACTTCCTCGAGTTCCACTCGGAGAAATACCACTACCAGTAGCACCAGGCGCATCATAAAATTCTTCTTCATGTCTAAATCCCAAATTTTTTAAAATATCACCATCTTTTTTCAGATTGTTGAGGTGAGGAAGATCTTGATTGGAGGTTTTGTTTTTTCTTTCACTGTTTTTGTTTTTTTATTTCTTGCTGTTTTAATTCTTCATATTGATCATATACTTTACTTACCGTATCTTGATATCCTATATACGATACACTTTTTGTATCAATTCGACTTATTTTAGTTTTTTAATTTTATAAAATACATCAGACCACTGTTGTATATATTTAATATATTCATTATATTTCGGTTTCAACATTTTTTCTTTTTTTCATAAGTCGTAACAACAAGAGCTGGAAGTTCTTTTTGGATCACTTTTATCGATTACTGTTAATGCCTCCTCAGTAAATTTATTACGTAATTCTTCGACTATTTCTTCACTGGCTTTTTTGGACTAGATTGAGGTCTTGCCGGTTGAGGTATTACAGGAGGAAGATGTAAAAGTCTAGATGTTTCTCCAGTCTCTCCGTGATTTTTTCAAGTTCAGGAAGAAGACCCTTTATTTCCTCTTCTTCTACTTCTCTCTTTCCGTATATAACGTCTTTATTGGTTGTGGTAATATGTCTACATAGTTGTGCAGCACCTGTTGAAAAAGCAGCTTGAGATACCTGTCACTGTTGTAATTTTTGTCTGACAGAATCACGGACGGGTATAAATGTTTTAATCGCCGCAGGTTTTTCTCGAGCTAATCTAGCTGTTAATGATTCTCCTACCATTATTGTTATATGATATGGTTTAGATCATAGCAGTAGAGAGGCTGTGACAACGAATACGCGTCTCGGTTGGTCAGAAGCCTTAGTTCTGTTTTTTTTTTCTTCTTCACAATAATTGTTTTGGTTTTGGAGGAGGCCTTAGTGTGACAAACAGACGCCTCTAAAATTTGGTCTGTTCACCCTCTCTGCTTGATAATCCTACCATTATTGTTATACGAGATGATTTAATTCGTAGCACCAATTTAACGAGGATGAGACAACGAATGGGTGTCTCTTTTGGACAGAGACCATAGCTCTGTTTTTTGAAACTTCTTTTTCGGTTTCGTAGGAGGCCTTGGTTGGCCAAATAGACACGCATAAAAAGTTGATCTGTTCACCTTCTCTGCTGCTATCTTGTACCATATAAAAAGTCAGAATTGAGAGATAGAGAGAGAGAGAGAGAGAGAGAGAGAGAGAGAGAGAGAGAGAGAGAGCAGGGTGGCACACTTCCACAATGAGTAGACTAAAAGTCAATTCCAACATCTTACAAAACGTTTGGTGGATAAATACTACAGAGCTAACTGAAAATAAATAAGAAATTAGAAATACTATATAATATATATATATATATATATATATATATATATATATATATATATATATATATATATATATATATATATGTGTGTGTGTGTGTGTGTGTGTGTGTGTGTGTGTGTGTTCACCATCTATGCTTGATAATCCTACCATTATTGTTATATGATATGATTTAATTCGTAGCAGCAACGAGGGTGTGACAACGAATGGGTGTCTCTGTAGGACAGAGGCCTTAGTTCTGATTTTTGACACTTTTTTCGGTTTCGTAGAAAGCCTTGCTTTGCCAAATAGACACGTATAAAAAGTTGATCTGTTCACCCTCTCTACCGCTAGGATTGATGTCCAAAAACGATTTAGATGAACAATAAGAATGATATTAAGGAAATATTAATTAAGGAAATATCTATGCAGGAGCAGGAACTGAATTAGTGATGCACTTGATTTGTTTACAAATATTTTAAACGATTTTGAAAGATTACCGCCTGAAATTGAAAGATTGTTCACTTGGAGGTTCCGTGCGTTCGTTGATTTGATGCCGAATACTTACAATCGTTACATTTGAGAGTTGTAATTTTGAACATGCACGCATCTTTATTAATTAAGCTGTTAGCATACAATGAAATTGCTATTCCCCGTGTGGCATCCTTAAGCAAGACATTATTCGTGCCAATCAAATTCGGGTATCTTGTGAGCACTAGCTCTCTAACGAATGTAGTTTCTTGTCCTAATTATAAAAGAATATGGTGATTGAAAACATAGCAGATAATAGAATGTGATTATTCGGGGATTTAAAATTTAAACAAAATTTCGTCAGTGATACAGATTTATTATGAGAATAAATTTATTTATGCTTAATTTCTCGAGTTGAAGACCCATAACCATTGCTAAAAATCTTTTTATGTATTATTGCATTTTCACATGATCGGACTGATTCTAGATAGTCTGTCGTTGGGCACTTTTTTCTACTTTGTGTTTCTACTTAATTTTCTTTGCATTTCAGGTCATGCCCGAACCCGTCTACTTTTAAGCCAAGCTAAATGCACAATGGGACATATTGAATGCTATTGCAAAATGTGATTTATTCTCCAAAATTTGATATATTCTCGAAAATGTTATATGTTCCACAATATGTGATATATTCCTCAAAGAGAAAATGAGACTCTGCGTGCTTCGTTTCATCGCTGTAAGCCATGTGTTTTGTATAATTCTACTCACGTCATTGTGGTGGATCAGAGACCAGTCCAATTATTTTCTTTTGGCCATCAACTGGCTGGCTATACATTTCTATATATGTTTAATTTATCTGGCATGTGTTCGGGGACTGATTGGCGGTAAAGGCATCTTCAGGAAATTAGCAAACATTATCTTATATATATGTGCATATTGTATGTCATTTTACACGTACGCCATAATTTACTCCATCTCTAGCACAGATTCACGGAAGCTCATCCAGCCAGAGTATGTTTATCCGTTTCTTAGATTCGACCGTATTTACGTCTATCTAATATACACAGGAGGAAACTTTTTAAAAATTGTGACAGTTTTCATGGTTAGAACATTTAAAAAATATAGAATATTCAACGTATGTCTGTACATTATATATATTTTTATCCACGCCGTAATTTTAGTTTTCATTCTAGGATCATTATTCAGTTATGCATACAAGTTCACTGAGTATAATGTATTCAATAAAACCAATTACATCATTCAAATCGACGCATTTGGGTATGAGGATAACAAACGTCCATTACATTATGATGAATTAGAGCATGGAAGAGATATGTTTACTACAGACGTGTGTAAAGTCAGCGGTAAGATGGCATTATATGATAACAAAAAATTGATTTCGAAGATAAGCTTGTATGATTACAACGATGGGTTTTATATTAAGAGAATAGGGACAAACAAATCTGTATATTATGATAGACAACTTGGCGAAGATGTAAGTTTCAGTTGTAAATTTAACTATTATTTTTACTTTCAATATTTACTAGCTGAAAAGTGTGAACATTTATGGATTAAAAATGAACAAATGGTTACTAATTCAGATCGCCACCATTCAAGCATCAATACAGAATTAAAACTAGAAGAATTTAATCAGACCGCTGTTGAATACATTTCAGTTGCTATGAAACTTGATATCCAAATATTGCAGAAAAATGACATGGGTTTGTATCATTGTGTTCTAAAATGTGCGAACAAACTGCCGCTGTTGGAGGAGAAATCATATTTGCAGAAAACTGAGTATGTTATTAATAGCTATTTTGTCAAAGAGCTGCAGCCTCTAACTACTTATCAGAGAGTACCTGTTGGAATTATGGTGCTATTATCAAGTATGGTATATCACTCAGCTACCGAACATGTTTCTTTTCAGTACCTAATAAATAACAAAACTGTTGATGAGCTGAGCCGAGAATTATCATGCTCATTGTTTGTAGAATTATATTTCTCCTTATATTTGTTCTTATATCCATGTTTAAAGTTAAATAATAATAATATTCCAAAATTTTTTATGGGACGTCATGATAATTTTCATTTCATGTTTGGAGAATTCTGTAACCATGGCTCACATTACGGTTCTCATCGCTTACTACTTTTGAGACAATTCTTCAACATAACTAAACGAAAATGGGAGCTGGTGGAAATTCCACATTACAAAACCGTTGTATTTCTTCCTGATCATACAAAGTCGATTCTTCCATTCCAAAATAATTACAATGAGTATGATGAAATTATTGAGAAAATCGAATCTGGAAAATTTCGATACGAAATTGATTCGTTTATTCTTAAAATGATAAAATGTTTTGAAGACGAACACTTTCTCAGCTTCGAACGGAAAGCACTATTCATTTCATCAATTTTTATAATAACTGTGATGTATGTCCTAGACAAAATAGGCTGTCTTTATTTTTATTGGACTCTTAGGAAGGCTTATTTGTTCATACTAGAACGCCCAATCTATCGTGCTATTTGTGAAAAGAGAACACTTGCTGATCTGGATGACCAAAAGAAGCCACATGAATTTGATTTCTTCATTTCAAATACAGAAGAAGACAATACCTTTGTGTATGAAACATTGGTGCCATTTCTAGAGCAGAAATGCCGGGCTAAGGTTTGCCTCATAGATCGAGATTTGCCTCAAAACCGCACACAATTAAACGCTTTACAATGGGGGATATCGCGCAGCAGGAGAATAATTGTCGTTTTGTCTCCGAGTTACATTGAGGATACCTTCTGTAATATAATGTAGCTCGAACACTTGATTTTACCCGATCTTTATGAGCGTACTAGAGGCCCCACGGATGTACTTCTGTTAATGATCCAGCAATGTGAAATACCTCAAGCTATTCGTTGGAATTTCGACACAGAACACATTGACTGGACATCTGATGTCAGAGATCGAACTAAATGGGATCGTCTTCAGAGATGGGCTTCGCAGTTAGACACCTAATGGCGGGATTATTTATGTGGGACATCTGTCTTGTTCATAGGCATCATCTATGTTTTCTTTTATTTGTTTGTTTGTTCATATGTTCTTGATCAGGATTAACGAAATATGACGCTATTTATGATCGTCTGATGAAAATGCCCAGAGATCACAAATTTAAAAAAAAATGTAGATGCAGTATTGATGAAACAATTTAACCATCACACAAGGTGTGTATCAGTCAAAAAATATAAGTTTCACTGACGTTTCACTGGACAGAGCTATGTATACAAACAAGTTATTATTACATTATTAACTCTCTGTACTTTAACTAATCAGCTTCATCTTATGTGTTATGACCATGTCGTTATTGTCTTTTGCATGTGCTTAGTATTGTCATTTTACCCATGGTTACTGTCGTCTGTCTTGATAAATTTCCTATCATATATGTTGATAGTATTGTTTTCGACAATTATGTGAATAAAATAACAGTTGAATAGTCATCTCTTTCTTCTTTCATGTAAAAAGAGGAGACAAAAGAGTCTACAGAAACGTAAGATTTATTTTATGTTGATAATTTACCTTGTAACTTACCACTTTCCAGTGCTAGAAATATGAAACTACAATATCAGCTACATAAAACATTTTTCTACATTTGGAGATATTTCAGCACTTCCTAAAAAAGAGTACTCTTTTAAAAGGCGCCGTTTGACAAATAAATAATTTTGCGACTGTCAATTCGGTATCTGCGCAAATATATTTTTTCTTGTGTACCAAAGGTGTGTCAGCTTGGGTTTCTGACGTATTTCAGGTAACAGATTTAATTTATCAAACTCTACATTTAATTGGTATATTTCCAGTGATATACAGCTACATTCATGGGCTTTAAATAACGTATTTCCTACAAAATAATAATAATTTTAGAAGAACTTACAGTAGTGTAACTTAATCCCAAAAATTCCTAAATGCTCTATCACGAGTCCAAACATAAAGAATGTTATGAATGAATTCCAATAATAGTAAATGTGCTGATGTACCATTAGTCTTGATGTATCCCACTGATAATAATCCCAAATATCTTTGAATGAATCCTCAATAATCCAAGACTGTTTTTTAGTCCAAGATCTCAACATGGCGCAATAATACAAGTAAATATACATTCTTCTCTCTGCAAGTCTATATATCAATGATGAATTTCCACTCATTCATTAATCATAATGACACATGAAAACACGATAAAAACATTAATAGTCCTCGTTTTCTAAATCAAAATAAAGTGGTACGCAAATACATCAGAATCGTTTCTTTTTTTTTATTGCCCTCTCACCTCTCGTGGGGATCTATTTATAGTGTTCATAATATCAATGATACATAGTTGCAATAGCCAGTGACACTAGGACCATATGTTACAGTGGTCGGTTACTAGGCACACATACTGTAGCGTATTTAATGATTTGTTCTTGTTGCTTCTTAAACCTATTATAATGTTTTAAAAATCGATTATCAATTATTAAATATCAAAACAATTCAAATCACGCACATCTCTCTCTTGTATCTCTCTCTCTCTTACTCTCCCTCCAAATGGTTTAACGTCCGCTCTCTCTCTCTCTCTCTCTCTCTCTCTCTCTCTCTCTCTCTCTCTCTCTGTATATATATATATATATATATATATATATATATATATATATATATATATATATATATATATATATATATATATATGCATCATCTATGTTTTCTTTTATTTGTTTCTTTGTTCATATGTTCTTGTTCAGGATTAACGAAATACGACGCTATTTAGGATATATAGCTGGACCATCGCAGCAAGATGTAGACTTATGAATGATGATGACCTTAAGTTATCCCGTCCAAATGAGAGAGATAGGTGGGGTAGAATTGTATGGTCAGTAGTAATGTTAATTAAAAGCAGAATAATAACTTATATCAAACGTAAATATATTAAAATGTTTTAATTACCTCTTGTGGATCATCATTTCGCTTAGTTTTTAATTCCACGCTTAATACCATATGCCAGTATAAATGGCTGAGCGATTTACAGGTTAAGCAAGTCCTAGACAAGCCATTGGTTCTCTCCCTTATTTTCATATTTATCTGATAGTCATGTGGGATATATACAGAAAAGAAATCGATGGAGAACAATGTGTTTGTCTGGACAAGTCACACATGCCATTGCATAATTATTTTTTTCTTCAATTTAAATGTGTTAAGTTTAAAAACAAGTGCATAATATTTTTACACATCAATTTAAAATTGAGAAACTTGAAAATGTGTTGCATGAATTTGTAACTACACAAATCAATGGTGGTAGATTGGCTTGGTTTCTTCCCACAAACCGTTCTTAATACAGGTACTCTACTGAAATAATGATCTAAGGTGAAGGTTGAATAAAGGAATAGATTTTCAGGAAGATTTCACATTTGCTTCGACAGTTAGAGATCCCAACCGTTCAACACTATTATTGGATTCATGCAAACAAAACTTCGACATACACGACAGTAAAATCAAAGTATGTCAAGCTGCTGACATTAAATATAGATACCAATCATTATAAACTCGACAGTTAATTAAACATTTTGGGGAAAATCAAGCAGAGCAAAAGTAAAACACCCGTGGCATTCATGTGGATTAGGTGTCACTGGATATTTTCTTTCGGTAAATATTCATCAGACTAAGACAAATTGCAGAAGAAAAAAAGACAAATTCTACATTCAAGACAGGATTTGTTGCCCTTGGAAATGTTATCAGTAGACCCACATATATTTAAAGAAAAAGGTTCTCATTGGTTGTAGACCCTCTGACTACTTTTGGCCATGGAATTCTGTCCAAGTTGTCCAACCTGTCCACGGCCCTGTTAAAGATACAAACAAAACCGAATCAACGACTTTTTGCCAGAAAGCATGAATTAAAGTATGCTGGTTAATTCCTTGCGCAACCGATAGCTTTTACACTCAACCAAGACTGCCCCAACCCCTCATTGTTACCTTTAGTTTCTACAGTAAAAACAACTATTTTTGATTATTTCCAGTGATAAGATAGCTAGAAAGTGGGGTAGTTCTACAGTATAAGATGTCTGCCCTAATATTTATGTTAGCTTCCGTGGACAAGAATATCAGAGTAGACGTCTTACATTGTAGGACTACAGATTAGGTGTACTAGTGACAAGGTTGCTGAAACTATTAGTATGGATCTAACGAATGCATTAACTTCACTGGTACTTTACAGGGTGGTAAAGAGCGATCACGATCCCTGGGATAAGAAACTCGGGCCTCTCCTAGTTCAAACCAAATATTTATTTTATAAAATTAAAAAGTTTTATTCGCCCCTAGCCCCTTTATGGGGCCAGGACCCAGGAGATAGCAGGTCCCGTCCACACGCCCACCCCCACCTCACTCTTGTCGGCCCTGGTACTATAAAAAATTGGCATGTTTCTAGTCGCCATTCAACCATCTCGATTTTACCTCTAAAACAGACATGCAAATAGTCGGCTGTTCATGTGCAGCACAAGTTACACATTTGCGTCACATATTCTCCAATCTACCAATAAGGCAAATACTTCATTGGCATTTTTCAAAAGGAACTTCAGACACTGCCCACATACATGCGGACGAATTGCCTATCTAGCACCAATCGGATTGGTGTTTTTATTTTTTAATATGAATTAAGGTCGCATGCGCAACTATGTGCTTTCGCGACCAGTAAATGCCCGAGGGTCGGGCTATTTGATTGGTCGGGACCAAAGGTAACTTTGACTACACTAGGCTGTGTTGTCGCAGTTTCCCCGGCACCCGCGTTAAATGGCAGTCTCGCCTTAGAGTAAAATGTCGGGTCACGGCAAAGCAGGAAGGCAGAACAAATACCAATATTGTGTAAGCCACCTGTGCAGTTATATCAAATCCATATAGTCATAGAATTTTTCATCTTTCCTATCAATAAATATTTCTAGTACATAGTGTACATGTTGTAGGTCCTTAACAAATTTAATTGCTAAAATGTCTTAGCGACATAAATAAGTGTAGTCACTGTTAGGTATTTTAGCTTGTTAATTTTGAGCGGTGGTCAAAATTGATCAAGTTAGATTTCGAGAAAGAGATTGGTCGAAAAGGGTTCTCGTACCAAATTAGAACTCTGGGGAGAAAAATAAAATAAAATAAAATTAAAAAAATTAAAACAAATTAAAAAATAAAAATATTTAATATATATATATATATATATATATATATATATATATATATATATATATATATATATATATATATATATATATATATATATATATATATATATATAAATTTTAAAAAATAAACAAAATGAATTTTTTTAAAAAAAAAAAATTAAAAAAAAGATTAGAGTTTGAGTGGGGTATGTTTGGTGTAATTTCATTTCTTCCTTCTTCTTTTTCTCTTCTTTTCCCTTTTCTCTTTTTTTTTTCTCTTTTCGGATTGTTGTTACAATATGGTTGTGTCGTCAGGCATCCATGCTACACCAAGGATATCGACAGAATTGAGAAGTTTCAACGCCAGGCAGCAACATTTGCATCTGTTGACTATAAAACCAGTTAAGTCAGCACAATGTTAAATAACCTGAGTGTACCAGTACTCCAAGACATGCGTAGTATGATCTAACTGGAATACCTCTGCAAAGTAGTCGAAGGGTTTGTGCCAGCTCTTTCACCAAAATACTTATGAGACCATTAAGATAAAAAGCCAAATTAAAGGCAAAAGATTTCCTAATTTTTAAATATAGTTGATCAATGTAGCACATGTCAATTTAGGAATTCTTCGTGAAAACAATCGTGGACTGTAAACATGTTAGTGAAAGCGTTGTGTACGCGTAAACATTGTAGAACTTCAAGACAGCCATTTGATCAATTATACGAAAAATGTTTGGCTTCCTCTACTGGTGAAACATGCCGTAACTGGTCACCCACTGTATACATTCCGATTCCGTTTCAGAATTAAAAATGTATAAAAGAGAAAGAAAATTTCTCAGTTCGTTTTTTCACACTTTACCTTCGAAGACTATGAAGCTAATATGACCAAGAGAAGCTGGCATTTTAAAAAAAAATTATAAATGCACATCTGAAGTAAGGCGAAATTATATACTCTATAACCCATATTATACCAATCAACCATACACACAAAAATGTAGTTATACATTGTATTTTGGGGATTCTTTGTGATTTTTTTGTGATGGGTGATGGTGTTTGTTTTCCTTTTTTTGTGTCATTGTTATTGTTTATCTTGTTTTTCTTTTATTATTCTTTTCGAGAATATTTCTTGTTGTTATTGTTCTTGGTTTTTCGATGGTTTATTTTCTTTTTTGGGGGGAGGAGGGGGCTTCCTTGCTTTATAAACAATACCTAATGTGATCAAGTGATTTATTTTAAATAATTAGGATATCCCGTGATGAAAACGTGGGCAATTCTTTCCCTTTACATATTAAACCTATGCTAACAAATGAGCCAACCCATTTACAATCCTGACTCAAAGTAAATGTATACAAAATTGCAGATTTAGTTTCTCTGTAAATCTGGAAACAGAAAGCGTGTGTCCTCTACCTTAGAAATTGGCCGGCCGTGGGAAGGGTGGGATGGGTCAGATTATTAAACAAGGCTATCTAACGAGAACAGAATGAGCAGTGTAATCTGTATGGTGTGCAACACTCAAAGTTACGGAGATTCACGGAATTATTCGGAGCTTGCCGGACATGAAACATTCACTCTTATTGTCTTTATACAAATAGAATATCCTACTCAAAATATGGCGTCGTGTTGAAAATGAAAATCAGAGTGGTTAGAAACGCAAAGAATATAACAGTGATAGGGACTCGCTGGCGGTAATCAGGTTAGAAATTATAAATTGATGATTTAATTGACAAAGTTCTGTGCAATTGTTTTTAATTCTCGACGCTTTTCGTTTATAACAAAAGACGTGTAATGTTGGGGGTAAATGCTAGTGGGTAAGTAAAGCCTCAATGACAAAACTAACAGCCAAAACTGTGTTAAATAGTGCGATAAAAAGTACAGTACCTGGTCCAAATATGTGATAAATGAAATACAGTTATGTATATATATCTGCTATCAACCAACATTATGACTAAATATAACACGCATATAACCAAATCGTTTGGCTAAATATAACACCTATATAACCAAATCATATGACAATCAGTAATGCAAGCAATGATGTGTAACAAATGATCCACCCAGGTGCGATGTTTGTATAGTTCCTTTTAACGTCACACTATTTAAATATAACCTATTATACATGATATATAGTGTTACACTTTTACACGGGTTGGAACTTGCACTATTATTAGTAACCGTATCTCATGGGCAATGTTCAGGCTACGATATCGTAGCTAGGTTGAATCCCCTGTATTCGCTACTACCCCTCCACATTTTCTTGGTCTGAAGTCATTTCTCAGTCTGTTTGATATATTTCTCTGTAAATTTTAGTTTATTCTCGACCAGCCTTTCTATTTGCCTTTTTCCTCGCTGTTGCTGCTTGTATGCTTGTTTTCTTTTGTTTTTTATTAGTAGGCTTTTCACAGAGAAACGTTCATATTGTGTTCCTTGTGTGTGCGTGCGTTCATGAATAGGCTTTAAGCTGGATGCTAGAGGCTGGAATATAGGTGTTTTGGTCGACGACACGCGTAGATGATTTGAGGATATCACCAAGGCATGGACAACATTGTCTTGAAAGACCTCAAATGCTTGTTACTGATTAGTCCAACATTTCATGATACAATTTTTAAAGGTTTTAATAAATTAAAAAATTAAAAATTCACCAAGCATTATACAAAGCATTATGTTCGTACACGATACATACATATTTAGTTGTTTAGTGTACCAAATGAGAGAGGTCACAATGTACCAATTGTTTCACCAACGTATCGATTGATGTCTAATACTACTACTACTACTTCTACTACAACTACTACTACTACTACTACTACTACTACTAATAATAATAATAATAATAATAATAATAATAATAATAATAATAATATGAACAAGCAAGCGGTTTATAAAAAATCTTAATAAAGAACAGATGGGGAATTCAGTTGATGCTGATGATATTTAAATTAGAAAATATACCTCCATTTTAGGCAATATGTTTGTCGAGATGTTTACACTCTTACGTTGCATCTTCATATCTGACAGATTTGTTTGGTGTTTTGAAACATTATATTATTTTGTTGACAGATGTATTCCGAAGGAATATGTTGGCTTACTAATAAAATTGGAAAACATACAAAATGCTGAAAATATTTAAGGTACAAAACATTATTAGGTCTTTAAGTTTGTTCTTGCAGTCAAAAAGGTGAGTTTTGGGGGCACTCTTGAGAGAGATCACTGTGTCTTTTGTCTATTTTCAATGGACAATTCGTTAAAATTGCTGGGCCCTGATATGCAAAATAACGTTGTACATATAAGTTCGTTTTCATAGTGGGAACAATGAGTATACGATAGTCAGAAGAGGAGCGTAACTATCTTGCTGGTGTGTACACATGAGTGAGGCCAACTAGGTATGTTGGACTGGAGTCCGTAGGTGAAACTTAGCACAGAGATCACATTTTGTGTTTGATTCTGGATCGAATGGACATCCAGTGTAGGTTACAGAGCAGTGGGGAGGTGTACTCTTATCGTGGTACTCTAAAGATGATCCGAGCAGCTGTGTTTTGAACTTTGAGGTTTCTGGAGTAGATATTGAGACGAACCAGACATAATTGAGTTACAATAGTCCAGTCTTCAAAGTACTAATGAACACACAAGTGTTTTAGTGGCATCAACTGAAAGATATTTGCGAATGGAGAAGAGCTCTCAGCTCGAGATATGCAGCCTTGCATATGTTCATGATATGTTGGTGCAATGTGAGAGTACTCTCTAGAGTAACACCTAGGTTTCGTACTGACTGTGAATTTAATGTTGGTGTTGCTAATATTTATTGTTTCAGGTAAAGTCTTTGTGTTGTGGTCACAATGGCCTTACTTTTATCATCATTCATCTGCAGCTTGTTACATGTCATCCATGATTTCACATCAAGAAAGACACCTCTCTACTCCATGGATGGTAGCATCAACTTCAGATGGGCGGCTAGATTTGTATATTTGGGTGTCATCGGCATACAATTGGTGAGACACTGAGTGATGATCTATGACACTTGAGAGCGGCTGAAACACATGTCCAAGAACAGACCCCTGTGGAACACCACAACTTATATTAACTGAGCTGGAGTTTATTCCGTTTGCAGATACAATTTGTGACCTGTTCACTAAGTAGGACTTGAACCACTGTAAGGCTATATTATGATACAGTTTAGTGTCAGGATTGGTCCGCCTGGTGTCAGGATAATGTGACTGGGTGGGACATCATGCAACATATCTGCTGCATGATACCTCAGTGCTAGGTATCACCATAAACTGGCACCCTGCAGACGTAGCGATATGACTGAACAATTGTTAAAGCTACATTAAAAATCCAAAACACACACACACACACACACACACACACACACACACCGAGTGTAATTGTTATACATCGCGCTGCATCCTTAGCAAGCCAATAATTCATGCCAATCAAACTGTGGTATATTGTGAGAATCTGCTCTCTAAAGAATGTAGTTTTTTTGTCGTAACTAGAAAGGGTGATTGAATATATAGGGTACATAGCAGATGTTGGAATAGAATAGTTCTGGATTTAAAATTTGAACAACATTTCGATAGTGATACAGATTTATTATGAAAATATATATTATGATTATGTTTTATGACCAAAAATCTCGTAAGACTTTTTCACATGATCCGGCTGATTTCAGCTAGTCTGTCATCGGGCATATATTTTTATTTTGTTTTTTATTTTGTTTTTTATTTTGTGCTTCTATTTAATTTTCTTTTCATTTCATGTCAATACGTATACTGTTGAGCCAAGCTAAGTGTACAATTGGACAGATATAATGTGATATATTCTCCAACATGTGATATATTCTCTAAAATGTGATATATTCTCTCAAATGTGATATATTCTCCAACATGAAACACATTCTCCAAAAGAGAAAATGAGACTCAAAGTGTTGCATGTCATCGCTTTATACTGTGTGTATTGTGTAAATCTACTCATTGCATTGTTGTGGATCATAGACCAGTCCAATGATTTTTTTTTTTGAGTATCACCTGGCTTACCATACTTTTCTATATATGTTTTACTAGTCTGGAGCTTTTTAAACCGACTAGTGGAAAATGCATCTTCAGGAAAATAGCAAACATTGTAATTTATACATTTATGTATTTGCATGCATTGTACACGTATACCAAACTGTACTCCATCTCTAGTCCAGATTCATGGAGGCTTGTCCAACCAGAGAATGTTATTCCATTTATAAGATTCTATCACATTTACGAATGTCTATTATACGAAGGAGGGAGCTTCTTAAAAATTGTGACAGTATTCATGGTCAAGACATTAAAACAATTTAAGGTATTAAACGTTCTTCTGTACATTGTATACATTTGTTTCCACGCCGTAATTTTTGTTTTTATTCTAGATTCGTTTTTTGTTTATGCATACAAGTTCGCCGAGTATAATGTATTCAACATAGACAATTTCATCATCAATATCGATGCATTTGGGTATGAGGCTAACAATCGCCCATTACATTATTTTGAATTAGAGCATGGAAGATATCTGTCTTCTTGGGACATGTGTAAAGTAAGTTATAAACAGACAATGTATGCTAACAAAACATTGAATTGGCAGATGACCCAGTATGACGTCGCGCTTGATCCATTAATTCAAGAAACAGTGACGGGAAAAACTTTACAGTACGATCGACAAATCGGCGATGATCTACGTTTGAATTGCAAATTTAATTATCATTACAATCGATATTTAGCAGCTGAACAGTGTGAACACTTCTGGATGAAAAATGGGCAAACGGTTACTAATTCAGATCGGCACCGTTCAAACATCAATACAGAATTAAACTCCAGGTGGACAGGTTTCGAATATATTTCAGTTGCTATAAAACTTGACATACAAATATTGCAGAAAAATGACTTGGGTATGTATCACTGTGTTCTAAAATGTCTGAATAAATTGCCGCTGTTGAAGGATACATCATATTTGATACAAAATGAGTATATTATTCATAGCTATTTTGTCAAAGAGCTGCAGCCTGTAACTACTTATCAGAGAGCACCTGTTGGATCTATGGTACAAATATCAAGTATCGTATACAGCTCGGCTACAGATCATGTTTCTTTTGAGTATTTCATAAACAACAAAACCGTTGATGAGCTGAGCCCAGAATTATCGTGTTCTTTGTTTGTACGATTATATTTCTTCTTTAATTTAAAAGGGATAATTAAAGAAAGAATTCCACATTTTTTTATGGAACGTCAGGACAATTTTCATTTAATGTCTGGAACATTCTGTAATCATGGCTCACATTACGGTTCTCATCGCCTAATACTTTTGAGACAATTCTTCAACATAACTAAAAGAAAATGGGAGCTGGTAGAAATTCCACATTACAAAACGGTGGTACTTCTCCCTGATCATACAAAGTCGATTCTTTCATTCCATAATAATTCTAATGTGTATGATGAAATTGTTGAGAAAATCGCATCTGGAATAATTCGAGATGAAATTGATACTTATATTCTTAAAATTATAAAATATAATGAAGACAACAACTTTCGCATCTTAACATGGATAGTTCTATCTATTTCATTGCTTATTTTATCTGCTGTGGTGGATGTCCTACATAAGATAAGCTGTCTTTATTTTGATTGGACTGTTAAGAAGGCTAGTTTGTTTATATTAGAAGGAAGAATGTTTCCTGTTATTTGTGACGAAAAAACACTTGCTGATCAGGACGACCAAAAGAAGCCGTATGAATTTGATTTCTTCATTTCAAATGCAGAAGAAGACAATACCTTTGTGTATGAAACATTGGTGCCATTTCTAGAGCAGAACTACCGGGCTAGGATTTGCATCATAGAGCGAGATTTGCCACAAGGACAAACACTATTAAACGCTTTACAATGGGGGATATCGAGCAGCAGAAGAATAATTGTCGTTTTGTCTCAGAGTTACATCGAGGATAACTTCTGTAATAAAATGCAGCTCGAACACTTGATTTTACCCGATCTTTATGAGGGTACTAGAAGCCCCACGGATGTACTTCTGTTAATGATCCAGCAATGTGAAATACCTCAAGCTATTCGTTGGAATTTCGACATAGAACATATTGACTGGACATCTGATGTCAGAGATCGAACTAACTGGAATCTTCTTCAGAGATGGGCTTCGCAGTTGGACACCCATGGACATAACACAATTTGGAGAGACATATGTCTTGTTCATAGAAATCTTCTTGGTTTCATGTTTGTTTGTTTGTTTGTTGGTTGGTTTTATTGTTGTTGTCCCTAGCATTTAACTCTGTTTCCATTACACCACAAATATCTGGTGGACGAACATATTTGTTTTTGTAAAACATACACCATTTACAAATTCTATATTAATATGCAGTATGATATTTTGCTATTATGCCGCAATACGTTTTTGCTTTGGTATTTCGGATCAGATGCCAACATGGGGTCAACTGATGAAAATGAGTGATTGGTGAAAACAAATTTTGTTTAAGGTAAAAAAAAATCAGGTAAACATGTAAGTTTCTTCTACATTTTACTGGAGAGTTGTTGTTGTAGGTTTTAACGCAATTTTTCAGCGCACGATAGGCTATACATGACGGCCAGTATTAATGGCGGAGGAAAAACCCGGGACACCCCCCCCCCCCCAGAAAGAACCACTGACCCACGAAAAGCTGCTGACAAGCTTTCTCACATACCCACATTGACCGAATCTGAGACTCGAACCCACGCAGTCAGAGGTGAGATGGCAGTGATCCATAACGGAGAGCGCTTTAGACCACTCGACCACTCGGGGCTCCTTTACTGGAGAGAGATTTATTTATGAAAAATTATAATAATGTATTTATATATTAATAGAGACTTAAATGGTATTCAAACAGTCACAAGAGATATCAAAGTATTATTCCATAAATAAAGAATGACCAGAGGGAATGGGATGCATAATTCAGTGTGAAACTGACTGAATTGGAGAACATGAGAACAGATTGGTTCTCCATCAGTTATGAATTGTGAGTGTTTTTAACAAAATATATTCATTCAGTTTTTTTTACTGACAGAGCAATATTATTTGTTGCGACAGTTATTTTTCTATCAAGGACAATAAAACTTGCCGGAACACCCCCATATATATATATATATATATATATATATATATATATATATATATATATATATATATATATATATATATATATATATATATATAGTATGGCACCAGGGATGAGTTGACTTCTTATCAGCTGACAGCTGACTTGGGAGGGGAGAATGAAGTAAATTCGTATTCTTGATTTCTGTTCAACCATGATGATTCATTTATTAATTAAACATTGAATAAAGTCAGTTCATAATAACCAAGACAGTATTGTTGTTTGTTGTTTTTATACTAAATCAAAATACTATACTGTCTTGAGGTACAGTATGGTATTTGATAATTTCATCTTGAGGTACAGTATGGTATATGATAATTTCATCTTGAGGTACAGTATGGTATATGATAATTTCACTCAAGGTTAGGTTACACATTAGCACTATACTGTTAGTTAATTACGTTATTACTTTTTTTGAAGATTGAAAATTAAATAAGGTCTACCATATTTGCATTTAGTAGCAATAAGTTTACGATAGAAGAGAAAATATAACTTGATTGTAATTGTGAAATGTAGTAATCTGCAAGGAAAACACTTGCTTGATTCTACACTTCAACTATAGCATGATACTTATTTCAAATGAATTGATATAGATAATAGTAACTTAAATATCAAGTTAGTAAGAAAAATATTCACAACGACTTGGTCAACTAATAAATTATAAAAAAAAGAAACATAACTTATGTTTTGTAGTTTGCTAATCAAGTATTGTTGAATTTAGAATGTCAAGTTGGTGAGGAAAACAATCACGATGACTTAGACAATTATAAATTACATAGCTTATGTTTTGTAGGTTGCTATACTAATCAAGCACTGTTGAATTGAATTAATAATATCAAGTAAGTGAGGAAAGAACTCACGATGACTTAGACAATTATAAAATACATAACTTATGTTTTATAGATTGCTAATCAAGTATTGTTGAATTTAGAATGTGAAGTCGGTGAGGAAAACACTCACAATGACTTAGACATTCTATTTCTCTAAGATCTTTGTTGTACCTATAATTTAAGAAAAGTAACTATATAATTGAAAAGTATAAAAACTTCTGTATGTTTTTAGATTCATAAAACTAATTAAATCAAGAAAATATATAAATAACAGTATTGGTCTGTGAGGACAACACTCACTTGACCATGTAACTGAGTTTTCAAAATAGCAAATGATACAATATCTAGTTTGCTTGTAAAAAATAAATTAGCAATGACTAGAATGCATATAATTTGAAAGAGAGAAGGGAATTTTAAAAAAAACTAAATTCCTTAAATAAATATTGATCTATACTTAAATAAATTTTAACAAAAACTTACTTTCCAAAATATTGCCTTAAGTTACATAACTCTATAATAAACTGAACAAAACAAAATTAAAAAAATAAAACTCACAATAACTGTGATGTACCTAGTTTGATGGCTGCTAGCTGACAATTTCTCCACAAGCAGTCCACAAAGGAGTCTTGCATAAACCGGTTGAAAAAGATAATACAATTGAGAAGAGGGATATATAAGAATGCACACGATCTTTGGAAGATCTCGTCTCGCACAGTAAAAGTAACAAAGCACGGTGATATGCTACTATTTTTGTTTAATCGAGCATTCATGGGAATTAACAAATCATTTGTCAAATTCTAACAACAACAAAAATGCTTAAAAACAAAATTGAAAACGCACAATTTCCTCTTGTTAAATACGTACCAGCCTAACTGTATTGCATATTACGGTAAGGTACATGATACATTTCCAGTGTATAAATCCTTTCGAATCATATTTATCATATTTATTACTATTTGCTATTGGTGGTAAATCGATTTATTCCATTGGTAAAGAAATGACTAAATATCGCCAGGAAAGCAAATAAACCTTGCGACGTGTGTCTTACATACTCCATATGGGTGGTTAAGAAAAAAGAAATAACCCGATCGATGAACGTTTGGATTTTTTCCAGCAGGTTAAAATTGTATATCGTTCTCCTTTCGTAATTTGGAGACACCTTTGTTATTGAAAGAGCATTCAACGATTGACCTGTTCATTTTCTTGTCTATTTAATGTTTATGAGATAATCAAACCACCAATCGGCAGCACCTATATTTAGAACAACACACGATATCGAACATATCATAAACACTTCATGTACATAAAGATTGTATGCAACCAACGAAACATATTCATTTTACATTTACATTACGTAATATATTTTTAAAATTATTTCAATTATTATCATTAATTATAGATGTGGTTAACTTAAAACGATTTGCGTCAGTTGCTAGAGAAAAGAATATTGAATATGTACTTTTGTTTACTGTATAACTTTCTCTTTTGCGATAAGGGAGCATTGTTAATTAGTCGCTATACCTTTTTTAAATAAAAGCACCTGTATTTTATAATATATAAAAACATTAATTTTCAAAATATGTTTAAATTGCAAAACAATTAATCATTGTCAAGAGTCGCATACTGTTTTTTCATGTGTTGTATCCGATGTTTCTCCACTTGCAATTATAATGATGTCTATCTATATGCCCCACCCACCCACCAAACCCTCCCTCCCTCCTCTCTCTCTCTCTCTCTCTCTCTCTCTCTCTCTCTCTCTCTCTCTCTCTCTCTCTCTCTCTCTCTCTCTCTCCACAGTTTCATTGAATATTAAAGTATTGTTGCTCGTCCAGATGTTATTTATTCGAATTAGTTGGGGTTCTCAAAGTTGTTGGATCGTGGAATGATTATTCTGATTATTATTATTATTATTATTATTATTATTATTATTATTATTATTATTATGGATTCTTCCTCCACTTGTTAAACGGGCCGACAAACATAGTATATCTTGCGCTGAATGGCGTTAAACACAATACAGCGATAGCAACAATACCCCTAATGCATTACCGGATGTCTTAGTGACATCACTAAAACGGAAGTTGATAGGGGAAACATACAAGGTTAGTTTGAATGAAATGATCTGGAGCAAGCAAATTTAGGAAATAGTAAATAAAAAAGCAAAAACAAAAATGTACATATTACGTTTGGCTATTTAGTAAGACATGATTGTAAAACACTGATTCCGGCATACAGTCCTTAAAATATAAAACAGTTAAGGTGTGGGAATTGTCAGGTGATTTAATTGCCCAAAAATTATGTCTGCAGTAACAATGACATTTTAATACAGTTGAAGAAGGAAACACCATACATCCCCGTCGTCTTAATTGTTATATATTGAACAATTTGAACATTCATATGTTTATGATTTTATCAAGTTGAAATGAATTTCAATATATACCTGCTATATATTTACCTGGATCAGTTCATGAAAAAAAACTTAAATTCTGATTATATTTCATTGAACTGACACTTAAATTGATGAACCATCCTCTTGGTTGTACTGTAATAATATTTTTCTTGAAATTGCTATTTGTTTTTTAATTATTTGAAAATATCGTTATTCTTCTGTCCAACAGTAACACCTGGTAGATATTGATTCTCAGAAGTTTTTTTATTCTGCTCGTTCAGGAAGCAAATTTCATCCTTCAGACCGGAAATGATATTATACTATGTTTGTGTATCAAAATTGCTGCAATCTTCCCATTCCGTTACGAAGCCATGCTTTTGCTCATTTACATTACTAAAAGTATCATTCACTTGTGGCTTTGTGTCTTCCCTCTACGACCATTTGCAGCTCTTGGAGTCTGGCATACATTTATGTGTTGCATCTGCAAATATCCTGTTACTTTCTTCATCTTCACTTTCAACATAGCTAAAAATACATCCATCACAGTTAAATCATCAGGTCATTATTTGAAGATCACCTTTGGCCTCATGTTGATGATGGTTTGAACAAACAATGTCAGAATATTCTTTCGACATCGACAACTTGCACACGTATGAATCTCGCAAAGAAAAAAAAAGGCATTCCCGTGAATAACTCTTGTAGAAGAGCACATTCAGAATCTACCATTAGACCATCGAGAACATATTTACAAAGAGTTTATCAATAATCAAATAAAACACAAATTCATAATCATTTAATTTATTGCCATTTCCATGGTACAAGAATACTCGTTCTTACCATGCCATAAGGTTTGTCACTGGTGTTGTACCAAATTCCGTCGACTGAAGTCAATGACAGTGTTCAAGAATTAGTGGCTCACCAAACTACTATTAAAAACATTCTTCAAGACGACGCTGTTCTACTAAAGTTTGCAAGACGAGTGTGTGTGTTTGTTTGTGTGTGTGTGTGTGTGTGTGTGTGTGTGTGCCTTTCATGGATTTCGTTTACCAACAGATTCGTTGTGGTCAGTTTGCGAACAGTATATGCAGCAAAGACATGCCACAGTTACGACTTGAACTATGTAACAGAAAGAAAAGAAACCAACAGCTTTTGTAACATCAAAAAATAATTTAGTTCTCTTAGTTGCAACGTGACAATTTAAGAAGAACTTGACAGTATTTTGGACTAAATCCTAAATACTCCTAAATTTTTGTATCACACGTCCAAACGTAATGAAATCCAATTATCTTGAATGTGCTAATGCATCATTAGTCTTTACGTATCACAGTGATAAATATCAAGAATGTCTTTGAACAAGTCCGCAATAATTCCAAAGCTGTGTTTTACTTCACGATGTCAAAGAGCACGTTGTAATTGCAGTTAATAATTTAAATAAAGGGTTTCTCTGTTCTGAATTTTGATACAACAAACTGAAAGTCAAATGAATATTGTTTCCCTCATATCACTCAGAGAGGAATTGCCCTTTACCGTTACTCATGTATACAATAAAAGATGTAGACCCATATAAATATATAGTGTCCTTTGTCATCAAATTCCCTCTTTTTACAAATTGAAGTGTTGATAAAGTTGCATTTTATTTCGCAATGCTCATTCTTACGGCAAAAATGAAAAACAATATGATCCGTAATGACCATTTTCACATGAAAGAATAAACAAACAATGCTAAGAGACAAGTTTTACCCTGCAAGGGCGCTTTTCGAAGCCACCAAGCTCGTTCTTGAAAGCCATCAATACAAATAAGCAACATACACACATACAAAAACAAAATACGCACAGGTGCATTATGTTACATTATTCATAGATATATCTAGGAAAGCCATTGCAAAAACAAGTTATCGTATACGGTAGTCCATATAGGAAGTATCAACACATCTGGGTTTGAAACATGAGGTACCAGACAGAAAGAACGGTAAACAAAGGCCTTTACGAATTCTTTAAAATGAACAGGTGCATACAACTGTCTGACATAGAATCAAACAATAATTCAATAAACCAGACCGTACTTTGGCTTAACCATTATAGGGTTTCACAGTTGATAGTTCTTCATAAAGATTAGACAGACATATTCTTGGCGTGTGCCAAGTCGCGCATTGTATTAGAACAAACATTGCCTGAGTAACTCTGAAGAAAAAAATTTCATTGTGATTCAAAGCATCTATTCATATTTGGGTGACTGACATCAATTTTGTCTGACTGACTTATAATAACAATGACAAACTAACGATGGAAACACATACACACGAGTACACACTGTAAGGTTTTCTTATTTCGTTGTGGAATTTCCACAGTGATAGAGTTCTTTGAGCCAAGATTCTGAGACATTAAGAAACGCATACTTTCTTATACATTGATACAAACGCTTGCTATATATATATATATATATATATATATATATATATATATATATATATATATATATATATATATATATATATATATATATATATATATATATGTGTGTGTGTGTGTGTATGTGTGTGTGTGTGTGTGTACGCAAGATTTATTTTAATACATAATGGATTTTATGAACATTTTTCATATATCAGACTGGCACAAGATTTGAGATCGAGTTGAGGAGACGTGAATAGTTCATCATAGAATTTATAAATCTAGCGTATGATACGTCAAGATTATTTTATTACGGTCCATGAATAGTGTCTTAGAATTTAATTGATACTACTTTTTGGCTATATTTTTTAGTATTGTTCCATGTTCGGCTAAATTAGTCTATTTCAACATACTTTCGTTTCTCGAAATTAAAGGTTCGGTTAATGATTTATAAAGTGGCTTACATTATCATTATTAGTAGTAGTAGAGTAGTAGTAGTAGTAATGTATTATTGTCTTTGTGCTTTCGTAGTTAAAAATAGTACATATTGCTTTAAGATTGATATGTAATGCTATAAATTATAAATCATACAAATATAAATTATCATTACTCTCGATTCTCAAGTTCAAAAGTTTGAATAATAATCGTTATCATTGTTATTATTATTATTATTATTATTATTATTATTATTATTATTTCTATTATTATTATTTTTTATTATTAGTATTAGTAATATTATTATTATTATTATCAGTAGTAGTAGTAGTAGTAGTAGTATTTTTATTATTATTGTTATATTATTATTATTATTATTATTATTATTATTATTATTATTTATTATTAGTATTAGTAATATTAGTAGTATTATTAGTAGTAGTAGTAGTATTTATTATTATTATTATTATTATTATTATTATTATTATTATTATTATTATTATTATTTGTAACTTCTGGCTTTATATATGAATGTATTGTTTATTTTTATATTAAATGTTATAAACTGATAATCACACAAAAATAAATAGGTTTTTAAATTCAAAGAATTTACTTCTATTTGCTTCTTATCAAGACTTGTTTTCTTGCTACAAAGCACAAATATAAAAACACAACAATGAACAATATGATCACTTTCCCAGTCCATGCATTTAAGGATCGAGAAAAATGTCTTATCGAGCAAAACCACAAAAAATCTTATGCCAACAAAACTGAATGAATGATTGATGCATGAAAACTCCAAACAGATTATCAGACAATCTGCAGGATGGTATTATATGTAAGTTTTTAATGTCGTGAACGCTTTTCTAACAGTTACGAAAACCACGACGATTTGTGGTATTTCCACGATCGACTTATGATATACAAGTCTCAAAAGATAACATTTCGGCGATGTAAAGGAATAGATCAGTAACCGCCATAGCTAACGCGAGGCCCGATTAGAGGGGCCTCCTGGATTTCCGCACGGAGCCCCTGTAAGCACGGCGTTTGAAAATAATCTGTTAAACAAGTCTTATATGATTTTGAACTTTAACTTTTCTTCTATAGCTTTAAAAATTACTTTCTCTGCATAGATATATTTTTTAAAATTACTAGCACGCCCCTGTGTATGCGGACCCAATTGGGCCAAAATCGGTCCAGTCTGACTCAGGAGGTCCAGGAAGAGATGTATTCATAAAGCATCAACAGCTACAATGTCTATTTATCTCTAGTCAAGGACGTTATAACTCAGACGTCTCAAAGTCTATGTCTTTATGTAACAAGAATTTTCAGCTAATTTGTTCTCATACATGAATACCGATATTGTGTAGACTTTTTATATCTAACCGGGAGAGGGGTGGGGAGATAGCAGTGTAACGGCGAACATTTTTAATGCTGATTTTGTATATATAGGGCATTGACCGTTCATGAATGTGATAAGAAGGTTCTTATGAGATAAGCATATTCATCGTCATTGTAGCTTCTTACACGTCGTTGCTGAAATCGTTCATATATGTCTGAGTCGATCCAATGTCATTTCCAGAACGTCTAATCCAACATAGTTGACACCAACCCAAGCTAATGAATTTTTCAGTGTAGATCTGTAGTCGGTAGAACTGCATAAAAATCCATCTGCTTGTATCACAGATATTTGAGATTCCGGATGAAGCTGTAATCTGAATTTTGAAGAAAAAAAAAACGAAATCAATAAATAAAATTGAACTCTTGATCCAGGTTTATATTTGCGCTATTTGACATAATTAGAAACGGATTTATTAAACACATCATATATATGAAAGATGTGCCTACACAGTGTAACAATACAGATCAATGAAAGTGCCCAATGTATAGATGGATAAGTGTTTTCGGGGAAGAAACTTTCATCGACTTTTTCAAACATCGTGAAATGACACGTTGGGTCATAATCGCGATTACATTTTCCTCGTAGCATTAAACATGTTGGTGAGAAGCGACACAACCGCAGCACGGAAAGCCAAATGCTTCAAAGGAATATCGCCCACGGCTTGTGAACATGGTCGATATATGACGCATGTTTACAAATACTTGTGTGAAAATCACACACTTACTCGTCCCTGGGAATTTATTGGGGGTATTTCCCGTGAATTTCCAGGTAAATAAAGACCACTGTAATAGCTTCCGCTTCATTGGTACTATTTTTAGTCATATTAAAAACGACGATTTTGATGCAATGACCAAACATAAAATAAGAGTTAAACGGAAAGATAATGGATAATTAAAATAAATGTGATATCGGGCTTCTCTTATAGTCCAACATACATATAGGAAGATTTTCAAATGTTAAATATTTAAATATATTAACTGTGTTAATTTAGTGAGTAACTGTGTTTTTTAAAAAACTGAGGAAGTACATCTAATAGTCGGATTCTTCTTCTAACGTATCCTTTTCAAAATTCGTATACGCCCCTTTTAATAAGGTGATTGTCCTTATAAACAAAACACATTTAAATGGAACTTGTTTGATTGTCTTAACGACCTCAACTATTTCCATCGTAATTACTCATTGTGTATCCCCATTAATAGCATATAATTGAAAGTTAAACAATATTAAAGCCATGTCTAATTGGCAAAAGGTGCATCAAGAATACTAGTGAGACATATAGCCTGCGTTACAGCGATGTATTTAAAGGCGTTGGATGTTTGCTCCAAATTTAAGAGTGGCTGATTAATGGATGGATGGACGAAGGCACAAAAAATAAGGATACCAAGAATCCTTAGTATCAAAAGACGCGTTACTTTATTTGACTAATATTAGCATATTTTAAAAAAATTGTTCTTTTGTTTAAAAAAAAAACGAAAGTGTGAATGATGGGTGAACAAATATATTTAAAAACTATTCAAAATATTGTAACTGAAGAACTGTGGAAAATAAAATGCACATCGACTCTACTGGTCTTAAGAACATGTCACATTTCACAGAGGTATCTTAATCGGTTTGGAAAAGAAAGTGGTGATAATAGGTGTTTGGATGGACAGATTAAAGGTTTACTTCATTAAAATGTTTACACTGAACATTTTTTAAAATCATATAACACATTTGAACCGCTAATTTAATATGTGTACAAAGTCTAATAGAGATAGTCTTGAACGGTTTTGGAGTTCTGCTCTGGAAACGAAAGTGTATTGGGTAAATGGATAAATAAATGGACGGCAACCTTTACACGTTGATTTGTTTGTTTGAATTGGGTCTTTAACGTAGCTTTAACAATGTTTCAGTCATATCGCTACGATGTGTGCAGTGAGGCAGTTTATAGTGATGTCTATCACTGGAGCATCATGCCGCAGACTCTAACCACTAGGCCACCGGGGCGTTTCCTTTACACATTGATCAATTATACATATAAAAAGGCATATCTATACCATTAGTTAGTAACTAAAGGCACATCGAAACCATCCGTCTAATTTGTTTACAAAGTTTTAAAGTTATCTTGAACTGTTTCAGGTACGATCAGGAAATTAGAGTTTTGGGTGAACAAAACAAACGGACGGTCGAAGATGGCTGATATATCAGTGGCATTATAACATGGCTTTTTCTCTATGTATTTGTCGCAATATGTATTAATGGATTTTAAATGATGTAATTATTTTATCTTCTAACAATGGTATATCTATATATATATATATATATATATATATATATATATATATATATATATATATATATATATATATATATATATATATATATATATATATATATATATATATATAACTTTCATTTTGTAATTCTACTCCCTTGTTTTCAACATGTTGTTTTGTTGTTCGTATTGTATGACCTGCAGTCCGAAAGGGCAAGGAGTTTTCCAGCAGCTTCGTCTCTTTGCCCTCTAAGACTTCGTTCTGGCGTCTCAGAATCTCGACTTTATCCTGAAATATGTGGAACTGAATAACTAAATAATTATTCCAAGGCTTACGTGCTGTCAGAGAATGAACTGACTATTCAAGAATTTAGAATTCCAATTAAGGCACCATGGAATAAATAAAATAAAATACACAGTAGAAATATATATTTTTTATATACCAGGGTTTATCTGTTTTTATCAAGAGTTTGTTGGAGATTGAGGGTGGGTAAATACCCGAAGCATTTGGTTTAAACGTATCTTTGAGTATGATAATATTTCAGATTCCAAGTAAGAAATTATGAATTAGAACCTAAGCCAATTATAAATACAGTTCTACCATATTGTAAATCTAGAAAAAAAAAATTGTGAACATTAAATCAGACCGAGTTATACAATTGTAACCAGTTCTTTACAACTGCAGGAAGCCAATATTACATTCATGAAGTGTATTAATAAAATTAAAATAGTAATTATCAAATCACTTATGAGCCTATACCAAACTATTATTCTTAATTAATTCGAATTATCCTAGACGGATAGAGATTCTTTGGTTGTAACCCTGGCTTTACCATTTAACAGACAAATGAACTATGTAGAAAACAAAGATATTCAGTCAGCAGCTAACGATTCAAAAGTGTCATTTCCGACATAAATAAACAAAGAAAAAAATTTACGTAATAGGGACATGGTTCATAAAGATACTTACCGAAGAAGGTTCTACAGCAGAAAATCAGTTCCAAATTAGGGCCGCAAAAATGAGGTTAATGGTGAGATTTATTTATTTTCCGAATGTTTTCAAGGTATCGTATTTTACAGTTGAAACAAACATATTTTCAGTTTTAATGTACTTAACATCTATTAAAGAGTATACTCAGTTTTAATTTTTGAACGACTAAATAATAAAAAACGAACCTTTTCTATTTGAAGTTCCCTCTGCAAAGCTCTTTTGCTTTTCTCCAGTTCTTTTATGCGTACATTTTCTTCTCTTATTGCTTTCTCATCGGAATTTTGGTCATTTCCATATCGTCCTAAGGTGATGAGTCCAAAAATATTCATTATATTATTATTTCCAACTTGGGCGTTTTTGGCCTTGCGGGTTGTAATTATGTTACTTCCATCAGATGTATCCGGTGACGCCTCCGTATCCGTGTTAGTAGCAACTTCTTTAGTCCTTACTCGCTTCTCCTCTGCTCCCTGCTGATCTGTGGCAGTAGAAGCATGAGAGACCTTAACCGAGGGCGTTACTACATGGGGTGAATTGCTCGTCACTTCTCTCATCCCGGCTCTAAGTTCTTGGTTCTCTTGCTCTAGTTCAGCTATATTTGCTCTTATCTGCTCGAGA
Source organism: Unio pictorum (assembly GCA_030141615.1). Taxonomy (NCBI): domain Eukaryota; kingdom Metazoa; phylum Mollusca; class Bivalvia; order Unionida; family Unionidae; genus Unio; species Unio pictorum. The sequence goes on along the minus strand of JARLTB010000360.1, from coordinate 1,165,698 downwards.
GTTTCCATTTTAACTTGATACTCTCGTATTCTTAACTGAAACTCCTCAAGCATTTCATTTTGCCGAGCTAATTCTTGATTTTTTCTTTCCAATTCTTTCTTGCAACCTTCGTATGTTGTTTTTGGAAATGTTTGTGAATCGATGGATTCATTATTAACCAATGTACCATCACAGTACAAATCAGTTTGTTTGCGTCTTTGTCTTTTGTTCCTTGCAGACTTATGGGATCCGTGTCTGCCGAAAGTCACCCCCATCTCGTCGTCTGTTCACAGGTCTTAACACTCAAAGGTGACTTCACAGGCGTTAGAGAAAACTTTAAATGACACAGTTGTGTCGCTTCATTGTCTTTTATACCTGCAAAAAATGACTTGGCTAGAACCCAATACAAATATAATGACTTGTCAAGACAATTAGATAAGCATATCGCACTATTTACTGCACACAAACAAATCCCAGGTAGATGAGCTTTCTTACCATAAATAGATCATCAATAAAAAGGAGAAGTGAGAAGGAGGAGCATCAATAAGTGGTTGATGTCCACTCACTGTACATGTATTTTAACTTGCACAAAAAAGTGTTAGCGTTAAAAAAAGTGGTAATATAACGAACCTCAGATTTTAAGATTTTTTTTCTCTGTGTTTATCTTCTTCAAGTTTTAATTTATCAATTATCTTAGTTTTAATTACGTGATTACAATTGGCATCGATTGTAGAAAGATTTTGGATTGGAATCTAGCTAATCATTTATGTCATAATATGTATTACTTGATGAAGGCTGCTTTCTGGCTGACCTTTAAAAATTAATATTTGTCTATGTTCAACCTTTTCTGTAATCGATGTCTTTACATACATATAGAGACAATGAGACGAAGAGACCGACAAACACATACATATGATAAAGGATACAATGACTGTACAAGACATGCTCCATTGCATATTAGAAGAATACGTATCATCATGCCAATACTATAAATAAGACTGTTTGAACTATCAATTGCAGTCAAATATAAATGACCTCTTACATTTTATAATATTATCTAACGTATGTATGTCACCTGTATAAAAAGTACAGAGTAAATTTCATATATCAAAGCAATCCAAAATATTGACCCAAAAAAATCAGTTTCCACTTTATTGTAATATTTGAATCGGTTTATTATGTCCTTGAAAAAAAAAACATTAAATGACCCAACACATATTTCGTCCTTTACAATTACAACATTTGTCCTGTCAGATAGTGTAAACTTTATCAGACAAAACCACTTCAGTCTTACTTTACTCACACAAACAACAATTTAAAGAGTAAAGCCCCGCTTAGAAGAGCCACCTATAAGGGTTAATATTTTGAGATCTTCTCCTATAGTAGGAAACGTCTAGAGAACGTTCGCCAAACCATATTCAGGAAATAGGTTGTGAACGATATGACAGAACAAGATAAAGTCCATATGTAGACTATCTTTGAAGTCATTTTATAGATCCTAACATTCCCTCCAATAAAGATTTCATACCTAGTGATTTGTTAACCCACCCCCTGACACACAAGACGTTTGCCGATAGTCGTCGAAAGAAATCAGCGCGATAGAAGGGTTTTAATGTGTATAGGAAATATGAAACCGGTACAGTGAGGACAGAAAATATCAAAAGTTTGCAATACCCGAGTCACTACATAGAAAATTCTGATTTCAACCTGTTTGATAATTCCTGCCTTGTAATGTGTTCTAACAGTAGCAAACGTTTAGAGAAAATGTGTCGTGGTGGTTTAGAAAAATAGGGGATAAGCATATGGGAGATAAAAACATAGGCAGTACGGAGACATAATCTTAAGTTCACATATGGACCATAACAATCCCTCTTTACAAGATTTAACATAGCCCCTTCCCTGAGATTTTATCCCCAGGGACATATTCCATTAGTAGCAGAAGTATTGGAGAATTTCATCGAAGGGAATTCGATAAAATAAAAAGTTTCTTACCATGTACAATTACCTATATGCAAATAATACTATTGCTGAAATGTCAGACATATTTGTCGCATTATCTGGCTGTATAACAAATGAAAATATACAATTACTTTACTATGCAAGTTAAAGATTTATGTGCTTTAATATTTGTGTGGGGTGTTTCTAATTTAGGGCCCCTTTATAACATAGGCTTCAGGCCCTACACTAGCTTAATCTGGCACTGTTCAGAACCGTGTATCATACATCAGTCTCCTGGAAATGGTTGCCATATTGAATAAATATCAATCCTGGTAAGAGACACAGTCAAATACTGTATATCAACAGCCTTTTGATTAATTACATCATGACGCAAAGAGGACGTCTTCTCATACGATGTCTTCAACGATAAATTCGCATTTTAATCCGGTACACTCCGGGAAAACTCGGTGTATTAGAAGATTCTATGTCTCGACTGAACTAGTCAACTGCAGCCAAAGGGTCTATTCACTCACCCCTCGGTATTCAGATGAACCTATTCCAGATGAGTTCGACCACTCATGGAACTCTATGTGGCTAAGTCCAATGCAATCACGGGTCGAATAACAATAGCCACAACAAAGATTTTTCTCTAATAAAGGTTTAGATCCTATGACCGAATGGAATATACCCTGGGTTATGACATGCAAAAACAATTCTCTTACAATAGCCCAAGTGAATTACAAACTCTAGCTCATTTGTATGAATATTTGATAGTGTACATCAGGGTATAACATATTTGATCTTCCCCTAGGTAAGAGAAAAAACCGGACACTACTTACCTATTCTCCAGGGTAAGAGAAAAAACCCGCCACTACTTACCTATTCTCCAGGGTAAGAGGAAATCCCCGCCACTACTTACCTATTCTCCAGGGTAAGAGGAAAAAAACCGCCACTACTTACCTATTATCCAGGGTAAGAAAAAAACCCGCCCCTACTTGCCTATTCTCCAGGGTAAGAGTATAAGCCCCGCCACTACTTACCCATTATCCAAGGTAAGAGGATAACCTCGTCACTATTTACATTAAAATCGAGTAATTCAATTAAAGAAGAAATAAGACTAAAATGTGTTGTATTTTTTAAAAAATAATATTCTATAATAACACACGGACACATGCCAGCTTCAAAAATTATATAAAATCTAGCAGGGCATATTAGTTTCAGGCTTAAATGAACTATGGAAAAGAGTATGCAATAATCACTCAACCCAAGAGATCACTCTTGCCTGATGGGAGACTAATTATAAAACATTATAATACCAAAAGAATCTAGGGAGGGCTAGATTTACGCGGTAAGGCTCGTACTAGTTAATCTTTCTGAATTTCGTCTAAACATTTTCAGCTTTTGGGAAGAGCAATACCTACAAATTTTCCAAAAAGATTTGAGCATATTGTTGGAAAATGTTTACGCTCTGCAACATGTAAATAGAATTGTATCCCCCGGGATAAATCCCAAAATCTAAAATCAGCAAGAAGCATCCATGTCGGCCTCTTTTGCGTTTGATCTACATCTTATTTAAATGTAATCTCTGTGTGTGCTACTTGTTTTCTAAACGTATCCAACTGTTTCCACATTGACCAGAGTTTGACAGAATCGGTCTCGTCTATGTAGCCTATTTGTATGATGACTCTTTCATCTCCTCTAATTACTTTCTCAATATTTCTTATATGCAAATCTCTAAATCAAAATCATCCAGAAATGGTCGAAATTATTAAAGTAGGGAATGTTAAATTCTGTAAGTGAATGTAAAATGTTATTGCTTTACGGCATTTGTTATATAAATGGTATAATTATCCCTCTTTTTCACAAAATCGACTTTCTGAATTGTCAAAAAAACTGTTGCTACTGTCGAAATATATTCCTTACTACATGGGTTGCAGTCAAAATCCATATGTTTAAGTTCACGTTCTCGCATTTCAAAATGTTGATGGACTCAATCGATATATCTTTCATAACAATTCCCTAACAGAATAATTCCCTAATTCCTAACAAGTATCGCATTTCTGTTTCCACTCGAAGAATTTTTCCAATACTTTTTTTCAAGGCAGTCGAGCTTATGCCTATATACAAAATCTCTAAGATTTTGCCACATTTCCTTCAGGATTCATACGTAGAGCTAAAATTGAATGCCTATTTTGGCTTTGTTATGGCTTCCAGATATTTATTGCTAAAACTGAATGCCCATTTGGGTTTTGCCTTGGCTTCTAGATATGTATAGAATTATTGGATGAGCGTTCCCTAAAGTTTTACCTAAGCTGAAGCAGATCTGCAAACAATTAAAGAGACATTACACGGAACGGTCAAACAGATACTGAACACAAAATTCTGTAAAAACAGGTTAACGTACTGGAAATATTTGAAATCACTTCACAATGTTGGTATTCATAAGGACCCTCTCATTTATCTGATTCTTCTCGACTAATTTTGACATTACTTCTTTTGGGGATTGAACATGTCCTTAGGTACACAATATCAAAGAAAGAAAGATCCATTACAATTATTTAGGGAGGAGACTCTACGATTCGTACCTAACCTTATTGATTGATTGATTGATTGATCGATCGATCGATCGGTCGGTCGGTCGGTCGATCGATCGATCGATCGATCGATCGATTGAGTGAGTGAGTGAGTGAGTGAGTTTTAACGGCGCACCAGCACTTTTAGGCTATATAGCGCCATACAATAGGTTGTATTTATACATGGTTAAAAATACTAAAGGTTTAATATCGACCAGCGATATAAAAAAAACCATATAGTTCAATACAAAATAGTAAGATGTTGGTAGCAGTAAAATATGAAGCTTCCCAATTAACGGGAGATGTAATGGTGTATGTTGATGAAAAGATGTTGAAAAATAATGGGCGGTATTTGCATTAGATAAAAATGCACTAGGTGATGGCATACAAGTTAAAGTTTAAAAAAAAGATTTACTTCCTCCTTACAACCTAACCTTAAGTTGGTATCTCCTAATGGGTTGTCTTATATATTTATATCTTTAATTTCTTATTCCTCATCCAAACTTGTGCTACTGTTGGAATATATATTTAACTGTAAACGCAAAAAGAAGGCCCCGAGTGGCTGAGTGGTAACAAGCGCTCTCCGTTATGGATCACTGCCATCTCACCTCTGCGTGGGTTCGAGTCTCAGATTCGGTCAATGTGGATATGTGAGAAAGTTTGAAAGTAGCTTCTCGTGGGTCGGTGTTTCTTTCCATGGGTTTTCACGGGTTCCTCCTCCGCCATTAATACTGGCCAACATGTATAGTCTATCGTGTGCTGAAAAATGGCGTTAAACCCTAAAAACAAACAAATTGACCATTATGTGGACTTCAGAGGCAATCTTTGTTTGGATTTTGTTAAGCTATCATATTTTAGCCCCCTGTTTCTCGAAAGGGTATAAGTATATCAGTAACTACTAGCCTTTTCAAAAAATGGATTACAATCAGAGTTTTTAAGGCACGGATTACCTTAGTGCAAAATGCTGATGGAATTGTATATAATATCAGTACGGATGACACTCACGCAGTTCGGTGCAATTTTGTTTTGTAAGGTGACGCAATCCCACAATTGCAATTTTCGATGCGTAGATATGCATTGTAAAACATGGTCTGCGGGAGGTCATGACAATCATTTTGAGTATTAGATTTATCTAGTGGACCGTTCATTTCCTCCCACACATATAGAATATGCAATTGTCATTATACATACATGAAACGGGAGATACAGTCTCACAAATAAATATATGAACCTGTTTGTAAACGACCACAAAGTGAGTATTTTTATCAGGTGTCCTGTATAAATATGTGAAACATGAAGATGAAATTAAAAAGAGGAATATATAACCAATTACGTGATATATCCCAATATTTTCCAATGCACACGATCCTTGGCAGAGCTTGCTTCTCACAGTAGAAGGGTGACCTAATGGTTAGAGCGTCAGTCTCGGAAGCAGAAGGTCGTTGATTCGAACACCGGCCGAGTTATACCAACGTCTTTAAAAACTGGTACTAACAGTTGCCTCGGTAGGCGCTCAGCTTTAAGAGGTTAGTGTTATGACAAGATGACCTGGTGTCAGGAAAATGTGACTAGGTGATGCCCAAATGCTAGACATCACTATAAACTACCACACTGCAGACATCGTAGCGATGTGACTGCAAAATTGGTAAAGTAAAAGTAACAAAACGGGAGATATGAGACAATTTTTACTCAATCGATTACACTTGGGAATCGTTGCGATGTGACTGCAAAAGTGGTAAAGTAGAAGTAACAAAACGGGAGATATGAGACAATTTTTACTCAATCGATTACACTTGGGAATCCACAGATTATGTGTTCAATTCCAACAGCATAAGTAAGCATTCTTGTTAACACAATTCTAAAACAGTGGCGTCACTGGGGGGTGAGGGGTGCGAACTGCATCGGGTGACACCACGAGAGGGGATGACACCAAAATGACTGTCTCTAACATGTTTGAATTTTTTGTCCTTTGAGGTGGTCCATGGGGTGACAATATGAGTACCGCACATGAGTGTCCATAAAAGTTTTTTTTTGCGCAGGAACGAGTTCCATGAGAGAGAGAGAGAGAGAGAGAGAGAGAGAGAGAGAGAGAGAGAGAGAGAGAGAGAGAGAGAGAGAGAGAGAGAGAGAGAGAGATAACAATTTTATGGCGAATAACAGTCCTTTGAAGTGCACTGGATCCAGTGAGGGGTCACATGTGGATGTATGTCAGTGATTGATTATAATGATTGCAATAAACTGACAACGAACGGTGCAAAGCTAGTTTCTAACTAGCCTGAGCACGTTTGACTCTAAATAAGTAGTTTTCAATGGCAAATACAGAACAAAGATAAGACCAAAATATAAAAAAAAATATATTTAAAAAAAAAACAAATTAAAAAATAAAACAGAAAAATCGTTCAGTTTTCAAAACTTTACATGATTATTTCTACAGAAACAAAAGCTTGAAATTTTTTATTTTTCAACTAGTTTACTTCTACTTTATGCTGATGCTGAGAAATATGTTATATTGACTCGGAAATCGAAGAGACATATCGCTATATATATATATATATATATATATATATATATATATATATATATATATATATATATATATATATATATATATATATATATATATATATATATATATATATATATATATATATATATAACCGCAAATTATATCTCAGATATTTGGCAGTAAGTATAGGTTATTGGGTGACTAATAAGATCATTTTGAGAATTATTTAAAAGAAAAATGTAAAGGCTTCAAAAAGACGACTTTTTCTGCCTGTGTCTTTTTCTAGTCTTCTTGGTTTCAATGTTCTAAGGTGTAGTATCCAGTAATATTCCTTTTTTTCTTCTTGGTTTCGGAACACCAAATGGGGCTATGAGCAATTGCAATAAGTATTATATCACTGAAATTGTGTCCACGGAAGAAGAGGTGTTCCGCGAAAGGACTTCTGTACAGCTTCTTTGCCATTAAATCCGATCTATGAAGGTTATCCGACACATTGAAGACTCAAGCTTTCTTTTGCACGTTTTGTTTGGACCATGTAAGTTCAGTTTTTCGCTAGTCGCTGTACTAGAAAATGTGCTGGTCTCTCCATCACAGCTTGACTGGTTTTGCACCTTTTATCGCCACAGGGTCCAGATTTACTAGGGTGATCTTAGTTATGGATTGGCGTTAGCGTCGCCCTGACTAGCAAAGCTTGTGGGATTTGGGGTCTCCGGTAGGCTAATATTGGTTCATATGGGAGAATAAATTTTAGCGTATCAAACAATTCCACTATGGACCAGTATTTCCTGATGATCTTAGCTTCTTTGAGATTGTTGGATGATATGTCAGGATAAATGGTATATGATCATCCTTTTCCTTCTCTCTATATTTAGTAGGCTATTGTAATATGTTTATAATAGTGGGCAAAAAAAAAAACGTGTGCGTGCGTGTGTATGTGTGTGTGTCATTCTAAGAGACATAAAACGTAACATAAGCGATGCATTCTTGAGTTTTGCAACCTAGTGGAAATAATAAAACTCTTCTCTTGTAAACTTGATAAATTTGAGTTTAATGTTTTTACAAAGAACATTAAAGCAATTACATATCAAAACATTTTTATTTATTTAATGACTCGATACAACGATACAATCAAACTATCATTCATCAGCGTATGTTCCACAAGGATCCGTATTTGGGCCTCTATCGTTTCTATTTATGTAATAAGTGATATCGCCAATAGTATGAGCTCTTTCCTTCGTCTCTTTGCAGATGACTCACCTATGAATTGTTCGTCCTCTTATTGTGCTGAAACAGAGCATGAATAATGATCTAGTAAAACTGCAAATTGGTCCATGCAATTGCTCTTTATGTTTAATTAAGTTAAACAGTGTATATGTTTTTCATTAACAAAAACGTAACATATATTCCTGAACTTGTTTTGTTTTTCTTTAGAATACGTATCTATTAAGTATGTATATTCTCATCACTATCTTGGAATACTATTTGTATCAAATATTGAATAGACTTGTCATATTAATAGCATTTTTAAAATTAAAAGCAGCATTATCTCAAAAACAGCAAATCTTCGAAAAATAAAGCATAAATTTAACAGGGTAATTTTATCAAGACTGTATCAAATTTATATCACTTAAATCAGACCCATCTTGAAATATGTCAGGGTAGTCCTGGATAGATTTCATTGATAGATTCAGAAAAACTGGAAAAACTATAACTTGAAGCGGCAAAAATAGTTACAGGACTTCCGAAATACACGAGATGGCAATCTCGCTACTTTAAGCGATTTAGGGCGAAAGAGACAAAAATCAACATGTTAAGATCAACATGCTACAACATTAAAACGAGCCAAACTCAGTTATATCTATATAAATTACTATCTTCCCCTACTTTCAGAGGATATGACGCTCATATTATAGTTGAAGTGTTATGTAATAAACCGTTTGGAAATTAATAACAGCAATCAATAAAATAAAGTACATGCCAAATACATTTAAAAGTATATGTCAGTGACACTAGGCAAGTTAAGATTTATTGATAGCCTGCAGTTTATAGCCGCATCGCTAGACGAGCTTGTGCGAAGACGTAGTAAATTGAATAATTTGATTGAACATTTCGGTGTTTATTGACACATACAGAATTTTTTCCATTTGAATATCTAGACGATTCGGATAAAGTTGATGAAACGTGTCTACCTGACAAAGATAGTATATTCTAGGTTAAATCTTAAAAGCGTTATTGATGGTGATTATGCTTATTCGAAATCGATATGGGATTCGTTAGACTGTACAAAATAAAGAGATTATCATGTTTTATATCTTATCAAATACGTTCTGTTGGTTGCTCGCAGACGTATTCGAAAATTTCAGAGATGTCAGCACTGATTACTCGCCATTCGGCCCAGTTTGGTACTATTCGGCACCCGGATTAAGTTGGGACGCATTACTCAAGCACAGTAAAATAAAACTGGAGCTGCTCACAGACCCTGATATTTTCAACTTTATAGAATGTGGAATCCGAATCCCAATAAGTGTCATAACAAGTTTTAGAAATATGCCAGGTCTAATAATACGTATATTACGTATCTACCCTTCTATGATAGTACAGAACCATCAAGTGTTATAGCTTATATAGGAACTAATTATTTGTATGGTTACGGTCTATCCGAGTCTATGCCGGTTGGTCGGTTTAGATGGATAAGTGAAAAACAGTTTTTAGATGAAACTGATAAATCTATACCAGATGACATTAATTGATACTGATTATCCCGTTGAGCTTCATAATAAGCATAACTAATATCCATTTTTTCAGAATCAATACTGATTGATTACAGTTTATTATCAGAAAAACAGAAAAATTATTCGTCCAATGCCAGAACTAGCGGTAAATCTGTTGTTCAAAAACTTGTTTCTAATCTGCTTGACAAACGGAGATACGTTTTGCATTATAAAGTTTTAAACAGGTACTTGATCATAGTCTGGTATTATAAAAAGTTCATCGTAAGCTAATATTTAATCACTCACCGTAGATGAAGGGCTTTATAGACTCAAACAGAGCACAACGAGGAGCTGCCACAACAGAATTCGAAAAACCTTTTTCAAGCTTATAAATAACAGAATCTTTAGCAAGACAATATAAAACATTAGAAATTTAGTTATTATGAAAATATTTAAGGACAATTTAGTTGCCATTCAACGAAGAAAAACAAATCTGAAGTCAAAAAAGCAAGTTTATGTCGGTATGGCAGTACCTGAATATCAAAGTAGCTAATGTACCAATATCATTATGGTTTTGTCAAAGATAAATACCTGATGTAGAATTGTTATTACAGATGCTGCCTCGCTACCGTACAAGATAAAATCTGATAATATTTATCAACACTTTTACGATAATATAAACGTAATAGGAAAATTTTCGGATGAGACAAACTTTGCTCCTATCGTATAGTTCATCGGATTGCGTAATAAAATCTATTTTCTAAAGCTGATAATAAAGTTTTTTTTAATAAATAGAAAACTATCTAAGGGAATTAAAAGAAATGTAACAGCAAGGTGATAGGATTTAATAATTATAAAGCTGCGTTAGACGGATATGTCTAGCCATGTTGAAATGGTGGTAGTGAGTTAATAAAAGATGCTTGGAATTTTATGACAATGATATATTTAGTAATTTTGTGTGAATGTTATCTATAGAACCTTTGTGTGCTATATAAATATACATCGCCAAATCGGACCAAAGCCTTGGAACAGGTAAAAATCATTGACAAGCTACTATACCCAACCATCTCTAGACAAGGAAGTTAAAACAGTTTTATCTCCAAGGACTCAATTTCCACGTCTTCTTTTAGCACGAATTTTCAACCTATCTTACACATGAAGACCGACATCGTTTAGACTTTTTACACTTGGAGGGGTGGGGACATACATAGATAACATTGACAGTTCATAGAGGTGAATAATAATTTATTATGAGGTAAGTATATTAATCGTCATTGTAGCTTGCTACACATCATTGCTGGGATTTTTCATGTCTGATTCGATCCAATGTCACTTCCAGAACATCCAAACCATCATAGTTGTCACCAACTCATGCTAATGAGATTTTCAGTGTAAATCGTAAGTCGGAGGAACTGAATGGCGATCCAACAGCTATTACCACAGATTTCTGAGATTCCGGATGAAGCTGAAATCGGAAGGAAAAAGCATATACAATAAATAATTTGAATGCTTGATCGAGGTGTATATTAGCGCTCTTGGTCAGAATGAGAAAACGATTTATTAAAACATCACGTGTGTGGGTTGCACCGTTTTCTCGTTGCCTGAGAAAGAAAAATTATTCACTAAAAGCTGTGCTGAAATTTCCTCGCCTTTCGTGATTTCATATAAATAAAATAACATAAACAACAACACAGTTCAACAATCTCTACACATCAATGAATGTGCCCGCTGTGTAGATGGATAAATGTTTTCGGGAAAGAAACTTTCATTGGCACATTTAAACATCGTGAAAGACCACGTTGGTTTAAAATCACGATAACATTTTCATCGTAGCATTAAGCATGTTGGTGAGAAACAAGAAAATCCCAGTACGGATGACAAAGGATTATTGTCCGTGGCTAGCAAAGATGGTCGATAGATGGCAAATAATTTCAAATACTTATGTAACAATCACACACAAACTCGTCCCTGTGTATTTATTTGAGGTATCTCCCATGTACTTACCGCTAATAAAGACCACTGTAATAATTTCCGCTTCGCTTGTACTATTTTAGTCATATTCAAAAAGATGATTTTGATGCAATCCTCAAACATATAACATTAGTTCAACGGAAAGATAATGGAAAAGTGAAATTAATTTTATATATCATCGTTATCTCGGGCTTCTCTTGCTGTCAAACATACATATACGAACACTTCCATACATTAAATACTAAAACACGTTAATTGTGTTTGTTTAGTGTCTAACGGTATTTGAAAAAGACAGGAAATACATCTATATGTTGGATTCTTTATCTAACTTATCCATTTCCCAACCAAAATTAAATAATATTTTTCTTATAAACAAAGCGTATATTTTTAAGAAACATGTCTGTCTTAACAATCTCCGCTATTTCCATCGTACTCCATTATTGTGTAATCCCATTAATAGCATATAACTGGAAGTGAAACACAAGACATAGTCGTAAATATACCCAACCCACCCAAAAATATATTAAAGCTGACTATGTCTCAATGGCAAAAGATGCATCAAGATTACTGGTGAGACATAACCTCTGCTGCAGCGATGTATTTAAGGGCGTTAGAGTTTTGCCTCAAACTTACGAGTGGCTGATTGATGGATGGATGGACAAAGACATAAAGAATGAAGATACCAAAGAATTCCTAACAGGAAAAAGCACATTAAGACCACTTGACCAATATTATCATAATTTAATAATTTTGGAGTTTTCTTCAAAAACGGAAAGTGTGATGGGTGGATGGTTGGGTGAACAAATAGATAAAAATATTAAAAATATTGTAAATTAAGATTTATGAACAGCACAATGTACTCGACACTACGGGCCTTCAGAAACATGTCACATTTCACAGTGGTATCTCAATCGGTTTGGAAAAGAAAGTGGTGATAATAGGTGTTTGGATGGACAGAGTAAATAAAGACTTTATTACATTAAAATATTTACACTGAAATTTTTTTAAAATCATATGACACATTTGAACCGCTAATTTAATATGTGTACAAAGTTTAATAGAGATAGTCTTGAACGGTTTTGGAGTTCTGCTCTGGAAACGAAAGTGTATTGGTTCAATGGATAAACAAATGGACGACAACTTTTACATATTGAAACTGATGAGTTATACATATAAAAAGGTATATCTATATCATTAATTAGTAACTAAAGGTACATCAAAACCATCCGTCTAATATGTTTACAGAGTTATAAAGTTATCTTGATCCTTTTTAGTTATGATCCGGAAATTAAATAGTTTTGGGTGGACAAACAAACAAACGGACGAACATGATTGATATAATAATGGAAGTATAACAGTTTGTTTCTATAAGTACTTGTCGCATTAATTTTCATGAGTATAATAAATTATTTCTTTAGTTCCACTTGTTGAAGAAATTTAAAAAAATTACTGAAGTTCGCGTAAAAACGACATAAGTTGAGCGATATATATATATATATATATATATATATATATATATATATATATATATATATATATATATATATATATATATATAATTTTGTAATTCTACTCCCTTATTGCAAAATATTGTGGTGTTATTCGTATTGTATAACCTGCAGTCCAAAAGGGCAAGAAGTTTTCCAGCAGCTTCGTCGGTCTACCCTCGAAGGTTTCGTTCTGGCTTCTTAGAATCTCGACTTTATCCTGAAATATGTGGAACTGAATAATTATGCAATTCCAAGGTTTACGTGCTGTCAGAGAATGAATTGACGATTGAAGAACTTGGAATTCCAACTAAGGCACCATGGAATCAATAAAATAAAATACACAGTAGAAATATATTTTTTTGATATACCATTTTTTATCAAGAGTTTGTTGGGAGGTGATGGGAATAAATACTTGAAACATTTGGTTCAAACATATTTGACCGACTTTGAGTATGATAATATTTCCGATTGCAAGTACGAAATTAAGAATTAGAACTAAAGAGAATTATAAATACAGTTCTACTACTTTGTAAATCTAGAAAAAATTGTGAACATTAAATCAGACCGAGTTATACAATTGTAACCAGTTCTTTACAACTGCAGGAAGCCAATATTATATTCATAAAAGTGTATTAACAAAATTCAAATAGCCATTATAAAATCACTTATGATCACTATATCAGACTACAAATTCGAATTATCCTAGACAGAGAAAGATTCTTTGATTGTCGTCATGGCTTTACTATTGAACAAACATTAATGAATTGTGTAGAAAACAAAGGTATTCAGTCAGCCTCTAACGATTCAAAAGTGTCATTTCAGACATAAATAAATAAAGAAAAATAATGTACGTAATTGGGACACGGTTCATAAAGATACTTACCAAAGTAGGTTCTACAGCAGGGATTCAGTTCCAAATTAGGGCCGCAAGAATGAGGTTAATGGTATAAAGGTACCAATTGCGCATGTCCAGGTGGGCGGTGCATAAGGTGTAGGGTCCATACCATTCAGAGATAAACAACAACACAAGCTTTGATTGGTGGATTATGTAAGAGTTGTACTTTCTGTTAGGCTTAAAAAAAAGTTTAGCCTCTTGGCAACATGTGAATTTATGCTAATTCCTAAATAGATCAAATTTTGTATTTTTTATGATTTTTTGAAAATGTAATACACATGACTGAAAATAGATATGTTGTGACTAGATAACTCATACCCCTGTCTAGTTCCAGCAGAGTTATCTCTCTTAAATGCAATGGAGTACCTGGTTTTGTTATTGTCAAATTGACAATCTAACATTGTTCTCTATAACAGTGTGTGAGATGCACGCTAAATTAGGATAGAAAATATATTTATCTCTCCAAATATTAGCATTGAGGTCTATGGAAAAACAATTGGTACCGTGATACCTAATGATGAGATTTATTTATTTTCCGAATTAGTTCAAAGTTTGAAACAAATATATTTTCAGTTATAATGTACTTAACGTCTATCGAAGAACATACTCAGTTTTAATTGTTGAACGAATAAATAAAACACTAACCTTTTTTATTTCATGTTCCCTCTCCAAATTCCCTCTGTTTGCTTCTCTTATTGCTTTCTCATCGGACTTTTGGTCATTTCCATATCTTCCTAAGATGATGGTTACTTGAATATTCATTTCATTATGATTTCCAACTTGGGCGTTTTGGGCCTTGCAGGATGTAATTATATTACTTATGTCAGATGTATCCAGTGACACCTATGTATCCGTTTGAGTAGCAGCCTCTTTAGTCCTTACTCGCTTCTCCTCTGCTCCATGCTGATCTGTAGAAGTAGAAGCATGAGAGACCTTAACCGCGGGCTTTGCTACATGGATGAATTGATCGTCACTGCTCTCATCCCGGCTCTAAGTTCTTGGTTCTCTTGCTCTATTTCAGCTATATTTGCTCGTATCTGCTCGAGAGTTTTTATTCTAACTTGATACTGTCGTATTCTTAACTGAAGCTCCTCGAGCATTTCATTTTGCCGAGCTAATTCTTGATTTTTTCTTTCTAATTCCTTGTTATAACCTTCATATGTCGTTTTTGGAAATGTATGTGAATCAATTGATTCAACACTAACCAATGTACTTTCACAGTACAGATCAGTTTTTATGCGTCAGTTCTTTCTCAGCTTTTAGTAAATTGAATGTCAACCACTTGGATAACTGCAAAACTTTAAATCCAATGTAAATTGGTTTGGTTAGTTTATTTTCTTTTCTGAAAATGTACCAACACCAATGTGGCGTCAATAGTTTTTCTTCTTGCAAATGATAAAGTTTTCTTACACTTAAATATATAATTCAATCAGTACATATTTAAACCGTTGGGTGTGATTTTTGTCTGAGAAATCCAATATATTCATCAACACACAGTAAGTCCACAATTTGAAGGAATCATTGCGTTTAAACTTTTATTGCTTATTTATGCCATGAAAAATTTCGAAATCATAACATTACTATATCGATTAGCGCGACGAAAATGGTTTAAAAAGTTAATCTTCAATCGAAAATAAATTTTGAACCTAATAGCTGATTAATTTATATCACTGAAGTGTTTAAAACTACATTTAATTAATAGCTGATTAATTTAATTTACATTTAATTACCTAGTAGTGTATTCTTCACAATTTTCAAAATCTAAAATTATCATAACACACAAAGATAAACAACAAAAAATGCAAAAGAAATTAATCGAGTTAACAGTAACAAAAAAGAAAGAACAAATATGTGACAATGGAAGAAAAGCAATAAGAGAAAGAATTCTTAAAGTCATAATAAATGTTTATTCCTGAAGCAAATCAGCACAAAAGGAACGGTCACCTACTTTCGTAGATATATTGTTTTTTTTATAAATGCTAACCCGATGTAAGGATGCAGAAATGTTAAAAATGGGTTACGTTTAAGTAATTCTCTATGAAGGAGGAGGCGAGGCAATAAGTATGTTTTAAAGTAAACCTGCATGAATAATTGCAGCATGAAATAATGACACGTTACAATAAAACATATTGATTCAAATATATTTGTCTAGTGATTACAGTACGTTAAATCTTATACAAACAAAACATATTCTTTTTAATTTTTGTTTTTAATATTTTACTGTATTTGTTTGATGCATACAAATCTTTACCTTTTCTGATTTCAGCTATTCAGTAAAGATTTGTTGATTTTTCCAGCTTTTGTATTCTCGCATCTCTAAATGCATTTTCATCCGAGGTGGTGCGTTCAAAAATATTGATGGTAATGTTCTTTCTAACTAGAATATTCTCGCCATTGACAGGTTATTCTAATTTAAATGTGTTTGCTTCCTGTAATTTGTCTTTATCTGTGCTTGTAGCTGCATCAGCAGCCCTCCTCCAGTTTTCATTTGACTTTTGATATTCATCGGACGTTGAAGCATCGGACTTTCGAACTGCCGAATTTTTTTTTTTTTTTTTTTTGTTTAACAGTAGCTAAATCGACCGTCATTCGCTTCAGACTGGCTTCAAGTTTTTCATTCTCTTCCTGCAACTTTC
Source organism: Unio pictorum (assembly GCA_030141615.1). Classification (NCBI taxonomy): domain Eukaryota; kingdom Metazoa; phylum Mollusca; class Bivalvia; order Unionida; family Unionidae; genus Unio; species Unio pictorum. The sequence goes on along the minus strand of JARLTB010000360.1, from coordinate 1,148,999 downwards.
TTATTTCCAACTTTTCATTTTTCGGCTGTTTTTTCTAGTATTACTGATTCGGGTTCCTGACTACTTTTATATTTCAGCTTTATTTTTTAAATCTTTTCTTTCACTTCTTTCCTATTTTAAACTCCATACGGCACTTTCGCAAATATTTGAGAATTGAGAGATTCGTCATTGATTTCATTGAGATAATACAGGTCAGTCTTCCTGCATCCTTTCTTTTTCCTTTTTCCTGCATCCTTTCTTTTTCCTTTTTGTAATTCGGGATCTAACCTTACCTAGTTACATACCCATCTTTATAATAAAAATATGTCAATGATTCAACTGTGTTATTGTCACTGTGGAGTCGCTTCCTTGTCCTCCCGTCTACACAGATATTACCTACCTAAATCAAGAGATTAGAATAATTTGCAAACGTTTAATATAGAACTTGAAGCGGAATAGTTTAAATATAACTACTGCTATTGGTCTTATGATAAGAAAGAACATGACTCAATATAATCGATCGTAAAGAAATGTGTTTTGATGTTACTTCGTTTTCAAAACTTGTAAAGCAAATATATATATATATATATATATATATATATATATATATATATATATATATATATATATATATATATATATATATATATATATATATATATATATATATATATATATATATATATATATATTCTTACGTATATTTGATATGTCATTTTTATTTATTTTTATTTTTTGTTTGTTTGTTAGATTTAAATTTGGCATTTTAAGTTTTAAGATTCGTTCATTGAAGGGGGGGGATGACTTGTACTTTTACAGAGTAAACACCAGGTGTTGACTTCATTTCTGACCTGGCTTCAGAGTTGTGAACAATCTTTGAAAATGAGTGGTTGGTTCCAAGGACATTGTGGAGTTTTAGATAAACATCTTTCTAATTTTAGTTGGGTCATACGCTGGGTACGTGAGTTTTTGAACGTAAATTTCTTCTGATAGTTACTAGAAGATCACGTGACCCCTTGTTTACGTAAAAAACAAATATATAAACTATGTTTTTGGAGCGAGCTATTCAGTAGAAGAAATTGGGCTTTTAGTATATTAAGTTGTGTCTTTTTAAGTTATTATAAATTACCTGGTACTGGAAATTGTGTCGATTCGTTTGGATCAAGAGGATTTAATTTATTATTTATCTGGGAAAGAGTTGTGCTCATAGAGATTTTATTAACAAGAACTGATTTCATCAAGTGACATCGTCTTCCATATTGGATACTTCGCTGGAATTCGAACTTAGAATTATTTGGACATTTTATTACCAGGGCTTTTTGCAATTTCTCTAGTGGATAATATTTTGAATTATTTTGGATTAATTTTGTAATTGATTCTTAAAACCGTAAGTTTATTTTTCTTTTCTGAAAAATATTTGTACTCGATAAATTGTTTATTAAGTTTTACAAGCTTGTTATTTTCACTCTTTCTATGTTACTGTTTATTCGAGCCTAAGCACGTAACAATATATATATATATATATATATATATATATATATATATATATATATATATATATATATATATATATATATATATATATATATATATAACAGTCTGCTGATGGATGGTAGATAAGGAAGTACAGAATATATGGATTTACATGAATATTTAATATCTATCAAACCTATGGACCGATTTATCATTGCATTTCCATGTTAAGCCACGGCGTAATATTTTGTCCTTGATCTTCCCCGATGTTTGTAAACCCACGGCGTAGTCATATGTCCCGTATGTCTCCCAATATGCACATGCAACTACGCATGCACTATTTCGGGAACAATGTTTATTATTTCTTATTGAATGCTAGGCAATGTAGCATGGTATGCGCAATGTTACAGTGTTCTTTGTATTTTTCAAACTCTGATCTAATTAATATCAAGACAAAAACGGATTTGGAAAATATGGAGTTTGTTGGATATTTACTTCCTTCATTTGAAATACCCTTTCTTCTGTTACAACGGCAGTTGACCTCTGAGTCACGCTAAAGTAGTTACACTTAACATCTGCCAATATTTTTTAGTAGTAAAATAAATATCGATTTAAATAGTTCTGGTGTTTTGATCGAATGATTCTCAACATAAAAATAGCTTTACGGCTGTTCAAATGCCTTAGATGAAATACGATGAACATTTTCTACCTCAAACGATGATTCATCCCCCGCAAGACACGTTACAGTTTTATCTACATGTATTCCATTAAAGAAAAGACTGATCTGGGTTGCCTGCCTTGTAGACATTTGTTTTTGGAAATTTTAGAAACAGAGGACCTTTTTAATAATAAACGAATATAATAATATCATACGTGCAAAAATATATTGTTTTTGTATAAACACAAAAATAAATTAAATTTAGAAAAGGGTTGTTTTTTGTTTTGCTAATCATATTCTTGAAGTTTATGTTATCTCATTTGAAGCATGCGAAGTGTACTCCCGTCCCTCTGCCCGTGCTGGCATTGGGTCCGCCTATACCCTCCGCCCGTGCTGGCAGAAAGTTCTGGTTTTCTTCTCCACATGTGTGTAACAAGGATTGCACGTCCCTCCCTTAGGACTATTTAATCAAAGGGCTGGTTTCATTTCTTAGGTTCACGTATGTTGTGGAGGTTACTTCCCATTGGAAGCAAACGGAGTATACTCCCGTCCAGAGTCATTTTGTCTGAGTGCAGCTCTTATTGGTGTGTGCTTTTGTTGTATGCAAATCCATGATCCATTGTCATTTACCCGCATCACGCCGATCTAATGACTATATGTGCTGTTTTCATTTGTCACATGATTAGGCCATTAAAGCCATACAAACAGGAAAGTGGCACGTTTGCGCTCGTGCTATGTGGATTGCCGCTAAATAATACACTTTTTATAATGGGACATATGTGGATAACGGAAAAGAGCAGTTTCACCCTAGTGAATGTCGTATTACACAACCATTACCGTGTAGCGTTAAAACCAATTATCATTCAGCTGACAGGTCGTTTTTTATTTAGTGTGAGTGAATTACACTGTAAAATGCTCCCGATTTAAAAAAATTGGGATTACGATAGGTCTCTTTTATATCCGTAGTGTGGGGTGTGGGTGGGGGTGGGGGTGCATAGCCGTAGAGAGCGATCACGGGCCCTGGGGTAAGAAATACCCGAGCCTCTCTTAGTTCCCCACCCTTAGCAAATACACAAAGCAATGTGTCATACAATGCTGATGCTCTTATAGAATAGTGTGCTACTGGTAATACAGTGTGTGTGTGTGTGTGTGTGTGTGTGTGTGTGTGTGTGTGTAATTATACCACATACATTAAAAATACCATGAGTTTATAGGGTTGATATAAAGCAAATTAATATACTTGTACTGTTAGTATAACAAGTTGTGAACCGCCCATGACGCATGAATATACATAAAAAGTATGATTTTGACAGTCGGGTATTACATCTTTTTTTTCTTCTTTGATCTGTGATAAATATCAACTTATTATTCATTGTTGTCTTAAGAAATTAACGAGAAAAACATTAATAACTCCGATTTTCTAAATGAATTAAACATGGTATAGAGTTTTCAGGGATGTTCAAGCGTCTACGCCATGTTTACGTTTTATAGGCATGTTAGTGTGAAACACGTGCAGTGCAATTGTTTAGCAACTGTTGAAGGTCAAAAGTGTTTCCAACACTTACTAACATTGATCACGTGATTTTTCACTCTTTGGGTTTATCCTATCGTCGTGTCGAATCGGACGGATTCGGGTGAAACTAGACGAAATTGAGTAATATCATACACTTGTATTTTTCAAACTGGAAATAATAACGACGTTGAAATAATTTAAGAATCAGCACAGTTAATTACGTCTACTCAGGTAACAGGGGTTAAACCCTTGTGCTTATCTATATAACTGTTATGTATCTCCGGGGACCTCGCTACATCGTTTACGTTCGTTCAACAATAAGTGTCACAAGAAACATAAAATCCTGATAAAAAAAGGAAAATGCTAAACATCACTAACGTTTATTCCTCACAGAAAAATCTTAGATCGTTGCTCGGGTAATAGTGCATGCTTCCGACAGTTTTGCATTTTATTTCCAAATTAATGTCGGAAACGAGAAGAATGTTTGAATTTCTGGTAGTGATGAATTATGAATACTTTTTTTTTTCTTTGATTTCTTTTCAAAATGCTCTACTACGGCGTCTAAAGGGATTTCCAGCGGAATATCAGATATTCGAAACTATCCGGTTTTCTTCTTAATTTGTCACAGCAATGGAGTGGAGTTTTTTTATCTGTAATTGTACTTTTCACTTCTGTATCTCTCCATATAGGATAATTGGTTGTTTTCCCACTGGGTTAATTGAGTACAGCTTCTTATTGTATACCGTGTTCAATGGTTTCAACGCCAATAATACTTCTGATGTTCCGGGAAATACTTCTCTTGGAATATGAGTCATGTCTAGTTCTTGTGCTCCTTTCTCATACTCGCACTGAAGAAAATAAAATAAAAAATCCCATCCTCCGTCTCCATTCGCTGTAGCCTGAATTTTGTTCAAGATTCCGCACTTCGCACTTCTTTCATACATGCATGTCGACTGGCTATCATTTTCTTCATTGTTTTTTTAGTGAACACAGTTCACTCAATTGCAAATATATTTCTTTTTCTCAGTTATCCTTTATGATTCTATTTTATTTAATCTAGCTCATTTCAACTCTGGTATGTCCATTGGTAGTCATATATCTTTTTCAATCCACTATGTTGACTTCCTAGCTGACTGTTTCGTACTTGCCATTGTGATTATAAACGGTTAGTTCACTTATCAACAACAAGTATTAGAATTGTTTTAATACGTGTCACACATGATACTATAAAAATGCATCACATTCTCTAACAGCCAACCTGCGTATATGATGTGATTAGTGGGTATAGACCGCTTGGAGATGGTTGGCTAAATGTTTGCTCACTGCATTTAAGCACATGCGTAATAACATTCATTCTAGTTATCAATACTGTATATATAGCATGGTATTCACCCACGGTCAAATGGTCAAAATGCAAATTATAGAATGAGGAAGTGTACACTTTTATTTGAGTACATGACGGGAAGTAATTGCATATCAACCAAAATATCTGACGATAAATTTAAATGACCCGACTGCCTCGAACCGACCCCACTCTACGCAATGTTATCTGGTCCCCCCCACCCCACTCTCTCTCTCTCTCTCTCTCTCTCTCTCTCTCCTCTCTCTCTCTCTCTTCCTCTCTTCTCTCTTCTCTCTCTCCTCTCTCTCTCTCTCTCTCTCTCTCTCTCATCTCCTTCTTTCTCTCGTCTCTCTCTCTCTCTCTCTGAAAAATAACTAGTATAGGCAATTTTCTTCTCTTTCATGCGACCCGACCAACGGAAAGTGAAAAGAGATAGATGGAGGATAAAAATAATATTATTATACTTGGCAGTGTCAATATAAGCGTGATAACGACTTAGCTCAACTCTGTCGAACAAGACTAAGGTATTGTTACTATGTACTTCCTTTGTTTTTTTTTGCGATCATTATACACCAGTTAATTCAATTTGTAATGTGTTTGCTCTTTTGTTTGCTGTTCGTACTAACTATAATCTTATTCTTTAAAATCCAGGTACGTTCTTTCTTTCTCCATCGACGACCATATCAAATACCCTGCTTGCTTCGTTAACGGCTTTCCTTGTGAATATATTATTAAATAATGGTCTTTTTGGTAAGCAGGAGATAATTTATGTTATACAAATCTAGATAAGAAAGTCGTAGGTAAGAGACAAGGCATTGTGCACGCGACATACCATTGTCATTTTATAATGTGAATGATATAATTTATTACTTTTACGTAGTTCTCATTCACGTTCAGTAAATCTTTGTCTGCCCTGATATGATTCACTCTTGTATCAGTAGTGCCCGGATGGGTATTTGTCAAATATGATAACATAGATATAGATAGTTGAGTGAACACAACAAACCACGCGACGTTGTACTGTCATTGATTCATGTTGTGTGAGTTATTGATAACTCCATGAATATTTGAAACTTTTAACATATTACGTGTAATGTTATGTATATAAATCATATTAAAACTAGTTGTTAGAAAAAAAAGTTAAACCAAAAGGTGTCCTTTATTGGTTATGCGGTTATTCAAAGGCAGTATATTTGATCCATTGTGGCATAGAAAAGGAGATTGGCCTTACAAGAAGGACTCATATCAAATAACATTATTTTGGTTACTACCTGTGTGTTCGCCTACAAAATTATTTTTGCTAGTATTTTTTGAGGCTACTCTGTCATCTTTGGAAATTTGGTAATTTGTTTCTTATTTTGTTTTGGAACTTCTATTTTCATTTTGATTGATTAAATAAATGAAAGACAATGATGATTTAAACATTTGATTAGAAATAATGCAGATAATATATCAACACTACATGGTTATCATTGAACACTGGATACGCAGTTTTTTCATTAAACAAAGAAGTATATAAACTAAGCGAAATGAGAAACCAGCAAGCGGTAATTCAACCAATTCAATTTTTTTGTTCGACTCTAGCTGGCGTGTCAATGGCGCGTGCCGAGTCGCGTGCCAAATTTATGATGCACGTATACATCATACATCTTGCAAATCTTTTTTTGGTAAATGAATCAGCAAACATTGGCATCGACGTATATTTTGGAGTACATGTATTATGTTGACCTATATAAATCACATTGACCACAAAGGTGTATATTTCTATACATCAACTGCGCATTTGATTTGAGGCTAACGTTGTCAGTTGTTGTTGTAGGGTTTAACGCCATTTTTCAGGACACTATATACTATACATGACTGTCTATCTGTATATGTATGTCTGTCTGTCCGTCCGTCCGTCTATCCATTCATCCATCTATCAATCCATCCATCCATCCAGTCCTTCTGTAAACGCATGCATGATTAAGTGGTTGTTTATAGAACGAGGGACAGCAAGACTGAGGAGACAGATAATAAATCAAGAATGACCATGCAACGTGACCGTTGTTAAAGTTCAGCATCAGGTGCGAAATAATAACATAATCCATGATTGTTGCTGCAGGCCACTTTTAGTCTCTCTCTCTCTCTCTCTCTCTCTCTCTCTCTCTCTCTCTCTCTCATTTTCAGATGATGAGACGTCATATGGGTAAACACACGCGCATAATAATAAAAAATAACGTCAAAAAAAGTAACAGAAATAACTAACCCGTAAGAGAAACTTTCGGTTAGTTAGAAGCTTTGGTTTGCGTGTTTTGACGTTATGTTTTTCGTTTTCATAGGAAGCTTTTATTTAGCAAATAGACAGCTATAAAAGTTGGTCTGCTGCTAATATTTATATATTTTGTAATTAATTCAAGATAGTTTTCAGAAGGCAGTATTGCCTACTCTTGAGAAATTCGTTTTATCTATTGTAATAACCTCTAAAGATAGTCTGTTTTAGACTAATTCTGCCTGATTTAATAATTTTTAGCACATGGAAGCAACCATTTTGATTAGCTGCGTACTTACTTCATGGATAATTTTCACAAGTACAAAATGTAAAGAAATTTCAGCAACAGCAGCATACAGATATGCCAAGATTATCACAACTATGCATGTTGCGAATGCACCCAACGTCACCTTACACTTGTCACTTTCTCGAAAGTACGTAATGTCTGTAGAGTGCCCATTCCCCCTTTCCCATCGTATTCCCTCAAACTTATCTCGGGCTGGATAATAGGGTTTATTCAGTACTTCTCGCGGCGGCACAAAGAAGTCACCGTACAGTTACCAAACTGTACTCAATGACAATTGAGGATAAAATGATTATCATGGTTGAGTTCGACATCATGTTGCCGTAAATCGAAAACAACCGACGCCCACGAGCATAGATATGGAACCCGGGCATTAGCGACCCAAAATAGGTAACTGATTTACAAGCAGTGAAAGTCGAGTAAATGTTAGCCAGTGTATATCGATCTACTCAGCAAGGGGTCGGGCTCGTTAAACTTCGCTTGAAGGGCTCACGCGGTTACACTCGTGTGCTTATAACCTATGTTTTGGAATTTAGTTCTTGGTCTCAAATCACATGTAGAATGATGATAATAGCAGTCTGTTCGGTTACTGGTCCAGCCGAAGCCTTCTACTCCTAATGATTTTCTTCTGACATAACGCTGTATTGAGACATCTCGTTGTAACTTATGTTACGTATATTTGATTTAAGTTATTTATTTTTGTTTTAGTTGTTTGTTTGTCAGATTCAAATTTGACATTTTAAGTTTAAGATTCATTCATTGGGAGATATTTTTTTTTAAAAAGTGGGATGATCTGTACTTTACAAGTAAACACCAAATGTTGACCTCATTTCTGACCTGGCGTCAGAGTTGTAAACAAGCTTTTAAAATGATTGGTTGATTCCAAGGATATTATGGAGCTTTGTTATAAACATCTTTCTATTTTAGTTGGGTCATACGGTGTGCACAAGATTTTTTTTAACGTAAATTTGTTCAAAAGATTCTAGAAGATCATGTGACCCCTTCCTTGTTTACATAAAAGCAGGTATATAAATTATGTTTTGGAGCGAACTATTTAGTAGAAGTTGGGCTGTTAGAATATTAAGTTGCATTGTTTTGAGTTATTTTAAATTACCTTGTATTGGAAATGATTTCAATTCGTTTGGATCAAGAGGATTTATTTTGTTATTTATCTGGAAAATAATTGTGCTAATTGAATTTCATAAGATCAGAACTGACTTCATCACGTGACATCGTCTTCCATCTTGGATGCTTCACTAAGATTCGAACTGAGAATTATTTGGACATTTTATTACCAGGACTTTTGCAATTTCTCTAGTGGATTATATTTTGAGTTGTTTTTGGATTAAGTTTGGGAACTGATTCTTAAAACCATAAGTTTATTTTTTTTCTTTTTGGGAAAATATTTGTGCTCAATAAATTGATTGTTAAGTTTTTACAAGCTTGTTATTTTCACTCTTTCTATGTTACTGTTTATTCGAACCTAAGCACGTAACACTTAGCTGGGGTGGCTCTCGCGCAGGTTACAATAGCAGATTCGCGATACTCGTGTGCAGTGTGAGGAAAAAGGCATGGTGCATGGAAATGTTTGACTTAAAACATCAGTAACCGATGTCTAAAAGTGTTATTATCATACTACTGTTTTGTATCCGTACACAAGTGGTTCGTTGTAAAATATTATTTTATGCTGTAACTCTCAAGATATATATTACTACAATCGTTAGTCATATTATTTCTATTTAAGAATTTAATTTTCACCAAATCTGCCTTTGTATGTAGAACATTTAGAATGAGAAAGGAGTATGGAGAAAAAAAGTGTTTCTGAAGTTTAGCCGAAGCTCAGTGCATGAGTGATGTGACGCAAGATGACTCACTCTGTCGTTTATATGGTGCAAAAAGAAATGAAATATTGCTATTTAAAATAAATTATTTTCTGGCACTACACCACTTCATCTCTTTTGTATTTAAAAGAAACACATTTTGAATATATATTTATCAGTAAATCTTTCTTAATTAATGATTCACATTCATATTAATTTAAATTAATAACGTGTTATAGATAACGATAATAACATATGCTAGATACCAAATTTTTTATATTGTTATTCAACAATATTGTCCATGGGCAAACAATAAAGGTAACATATCAGCAAAACCATAGATAGAGATACAACACGCCAATACACAATAGACTCAAGATATAAATACATAATAATGGCATCACAAAGTTCCATCATAAAACAGAAACCTAGAGAAACAACTGCGGTCTGCCTTCTAATATTATGTCGATATTATGTCGGTAGCTTTCAGTCCAAAGTACCAATTAAGTCCATCCGTGTTCACCTTTTCTCTAGGTTTGTATTTATATAACTATCTGAAGACAGAAATTGGCTAATGTTTCGTATTCTAGTATAACTTAGTTCCATTTAAGCACAGAAACCTCGCGTGACAACTGCGGTCTTCCGTCCAATTCAAACTACCAATTAGTCCAAGGATAAATGTATCAGTCCGTGTTCATGTTGTTTGTCAGTCTCTATTCTGAAACTATATGATTACAAAGTTAGATCAAAGTTCATATATTAGCGTATCTTTGTTCCTCCATTTAAGCAGAGGAACCTCGAATGACAACTACGGGCAGATGTCCAATTGTATTTTGGTAACTTTCGGTTCGAAGTACCAATTAAGCCCATATAATAAAATGTATCAGTCCGTGTTCACGTTATGTCCAGGTTTATATGTATAAACTATATGAATACTAAAATTAATTCAGATTTCGTATCTTAGCAACGTAAATTACCTTTGCAGTAATAATTTCAAGGAAGTGCAAGCTACGGGATAAGCAATTGTTTAACATTTCTTACATAAATATTAAGGCCTGCCAATCCAAAATCATATGGTTCAAAGTTGAAGGTTTGAGTCAAAAAAGGTTCTTAAATAAAGCCTCAAAAAGTCTTACAGTACCCAGTATGTTACAACGGTGCACTGTTTAGTATATAAATGTCAGTTTGAAATTTCAATTTCATCTATGTACAATGCATTTTTAAATACAAATCATGTTTATTTGTATATTTAGGTGAATCTTAATTTCCTCTAGCCTAGCGAGATAGCTACCTTGAATCACTAGTCTAGCTAGATATCTCCCGTAAACCTCGAACCACTAGCTTCGCGAGGTAACTCCCTTGAACCACTAGTCTAGCTAGATGCATTCCGTAAACCTCAAACCACCAGCTTAGCAAGATAGCTCCCTTGAACCACTAGTCTAGCAAGATATATCCCGTAAACCTCGAACCACTAGCTTCGCGAGGTAGATCCCTTGAACCACTAGTCTAGCTAGATGTATCCCGTAAACCTCGAACCACTAGCTTAGCGAGATAGCTCCCTTGAACCACTAGTCTAGCAAGATATATCCCGTAAACCTCGAATCACTAGCCTAGCGAGATAGCTCCATTGAACCTCGAACCACTAGCCTTGCGAGATAGCACCCGGGAACATTCAGAACTTTCTTTAGACCTTGTTCCATCATTTTTATGGAAAAAGTGTGTAGCTGAATGGTTTAGAGCTCTTGCGCATGACAGGTGGTGATGCATGCCGTGGGCGAATTCGATTCCTACGTGAAACGAACCATAATTCCCTATTATGCTGCCAATATGTGTCACAAAGCATTATTAGTCATTTCACCAAATATGAATTTTAAAAAATGCTTCTATTGAACTAGAATGTGAGAATTTTCGTACAAATGCATGTAAGACATAAAAAAGACAATAATGCCGAGTGTTTTAAAATAAGAAGTACAAGGAAATATTCGTTTTAAAACAACGGCTTGAAGACAAAGTGGCAAATTTGTGATGATATTTTCAAGATGTTTGTCCAAAATACAGTTGCGTGACTTGTCGAAATGTAATGATACTGCTTCAATACGTACCTTCAGTATTAAAAAATGTTCATTAAAATCAATACTTAACAAACACCATTTACAATTTTAAAAAATAATAATTTGAAAACTCGTTGTTTAGAAACAAAATAAGATCTATGTCAAACACGGTAACAATTAATAGTAAATAATATATAAATTTTTGGTTTTTAGATTTATCATTTAGCCTAATTAATATTTAATGAAGTTTATATTTCCACAACCGGAAGGCCATGCCACATACAATGATATGAAATGTCCAATTAGTAATAAGGCCAAGCACAATATCACATGACAAGTCAATAAGTATTTACATTTAACACTGTACAAGACTTCGATCAAAGACTCGTCAAAATAGAAGCACCTGTCGATCAGATTTGTGAAAATACGTTCAAGTTGCTCAAAGGATGAATACGACTATTGAGAATTAAATTATTAAATTCTACTAGGTACGTTTAGCTACCAAAAAATAATTTTATTTTATTCCACATGTGTATGTTTTTTTTAAATTCAGTTACGTAGACCTCTGCTAATATAATACGAAGGGTTTTAAAATATACGTATTTCAAAAGTGACTTCGTATTCTTATTGACGAAATCAGACAGGATGTTTCTCATTAAGATAATTATAGAAAATTCTAATATCCGTTCAATCACCATAACAGAATATTAATAATGGTATTACATTCTATTTTTATTATAATTAATCTTTCTGTCGTCTGAATTGGTGTTGGATTGCATGGGAATCTTATTTTTTATGATAGAGATTTTGTAAGCGATATTTTAGTTTGAAATCAATTCAACATTTCAGTTAAATCAATGTTTACGCCATTCTATTTTCAAAGTATCTATAATATACAATTATGACTACATTCTCTCGAAAGGGAAAATGGCATTGCAAATGGCTGTCATCATCCACACCTACTTTGAAATAGTACGTTCATCTCAACTTTACAAAAACGACACACATGATGTTCACTAGCATGTTTTGCAACCGTTTGTAGCATGTATTGGAAGAGTTTGTAGGTTTCTATATCTAGTTTAAAAAATCAAAAATGTTTGTAAAACAAGAACTTGTTGATGTTGTCGTTTTCGGGTGTTAATGCCATTTTTCAGCGCACAAGCAATATATGACAGCCATTATAACTGGTGGAGGAAGAACCTAGGAAAGTACCTATAAGAACGACCGAACTTTGTCAAATACCCACATTGGCCGAGCCCGAAACTCGATCCTAATCGTATAGATGTGCGATGGCAGTGATCGGTAAATACGAGCTCTTCAGACAACTCTGCAACCAGGGGAAACTAGATTGCAAGAACTGTCCGGAAAAGATGACATTTTTTTTCCTTATTTTATACGATCTAAACTAGCGGTAATTAACGTGCATTTTGGTGATGACTCTTCTTTACAGAAGAATTAAAATAAATTGTAAATTAATCAGCACAGTTTCGTTCAAAGCAAGCCATGCTCAGGTCTGACTGGCCTGACCTGGAGGGGGGGGGGGGAGGGGTGTACTTGGATTCAGAAGAAGCCACCAGTACACGCCTCATATGACAGTGCCTGTATGTATTTGGAGCCTTCAGTACCAAAGTACTTCAAATCATTAATTGTCGGCTAATGTATTTCTACTTAAACTTTGGAAGTAATGCAAACTCGAAATTATTCGTCCTCGGAAATATTGTGTGCGCAGAGCCTTTTAAATGCAACTGATTCCTTGCTCAGCATAGACTAATACAGATATTTAATGAAATCGCACAATTAAGACACATGTAATAACTTAACATAAACAAATATATCTATCTTAAAAATAATAAGTAGAAAAAAAATGGTTTTAACAATCCCACTAAACACGTGCAAACACAGTTATCTTTATGGTATACAAGATATATTATATAACGTACTGCTATTGTTAAATCCTAAAGGAATATTCTTTTCAAATCATTGTGATACACAGATAGTAGGCACCATTTGTATGGTTGAATATTGCAACATTAAATCGGAATAATAATAATAATAATAATAATAATAATAATAATAATAATAATAATAATAATTTTTAAAAAAAGTAAAATAATAATAATAATTAATAATAACAATAATACTAATTTTTAAAAATAATAAAATAATAATAATTAATAATAATAATAATAATAATAATAATAATAATAATATTTTTAAATAATAATAATAATAATAATAATAATAATAATAATAATAATAATAATATAACAGTTCACGCGATTTTGATATATGTATATACATGTACACGCCCTGGTAAATAAAGACAATTATGGTGAATAGTAGTATAGTTCAGGGAAAGGTATCACCAATGTTTTGCACAGGTGTTTCCATTCCCCCTGTCAATCATATGTGTGCGGCAATGAAACATTATACATCTATTTAATGAAATCCTCTGGCGTGATCTGAAGACAATTAATATGGTCGTTTTAAAACATAGTGTACATGTACTTCCGTGATTAAATATGGCTGTTAGTAAAGGTTTTTAAACAGGAAGAAAAGACTTTCTCCCATTCTAATTTCAACACACCCTAATAATACATTTAAATTATGGTCAAAACGATATATATAAAATTATAAATGGTAATGTTTGTTACTTTTCCTTATCTTTTCATTTCTCTCCTGAATACACAGAATATAGTCATAAATGTACTAATTTGTAAGGAGGATCGGTATATTTATATGGAAAGTAAAAGCTCCGTTTCTCAAATATACCAAAAGTGTACATGAACAAAAAACATTTCCACGATCTATAAATATGTTTTCAGTCCAGTATCAATAGGAAGCGAAATTAGCATGCAAACAGTATTAAAAACCAGAGCAAAAGCGATGATAAAAGCCCATTACAGTTATCAACAGTTTAAATTACTTAAAAAAAATCGATATATTTAATAAATTAGAGCTAAACATTCGTCATTTATGTTGCTTCAGTTGTTCAAAATTTCTAGCCTTTTTGATTAAAAGACTGAATTCTAAACCCAAGCATCATTTCTTTTAATAAAGTTGTAAGTGTTTTAATCCGGTTAAACAAAAACCGCCGACCATGTAGCAACAATATTGTCCACTGGTAATTGCAGAAGCGTAGCTGGGGGGGGGGGGGCAGTGGGGTACATATGTCCCCGGGCGCCAAGGTACAGGGGCGCCAAAATGAGGCTTACAATGTTACATTATAATAAGTAAACAAGGGTAATAAATCGGTCACAAGATCGCTGGGGCGCCAATTTTATTGTTCGTCCCCGGGCGCAAAATATCATCGCTACGCCTCTGGGTAATTGTGTGCAAAAAATATATAAAAGCTTTACCTTTTTCTTTGTCAACATAATAAAGACTTCACAAATATGTGGCATCATAGCTATGGAAGGATGGCTACTCATTTTGGTAGTACAGTGCGAAATTGAATTGGCAGTAGGATGTAAGAAAAACAGGAAAATAAACTACTAAAATTTGACACAATCCATCAATAAAGAAACCCACACATTCAGTTTTTAAATTTTTATTGCATGTTGCCAATCGTATAGCATCACATTCCTACAAACAGACAATTTATGGATGTCTAGCACCCTCACAAATTTTGGAAATGATATTTACCCCTTTGACTATAAGTCAAGACATGACATAAGAATGTGATCAAATTACACACACACACACACACACACACACACACACACACACGTATACATACATTCATACACACACACACACGTATACATACATACATTCATACACACACACACACATATATATATATATATATATATATATATATATATATATATATATATATATATATATATATATATATATATATATATATATATATATATATTTATATATATCAAAGTCCGACATTTCCTTTGCCACTGACCACACTATCGCCGACCTCATGAATTCACGGTCCTTGATGGAAAGCTGTTTGACCTTTGTGATGGATAAAATCGACGTCCTGTAATTGAAAACAATTGAAAATAATTCATTGTCCCTAAGGAAATCAGAAGTGTTATCCTTGTACAGCCGATACAAAGTTACGTATTTTTACAAGACGACACATGAGACAGTCCTTTCATTTTGTTTAAGGTTCAGAAAACACGACTCCATATTATATTGATCGCAATTAAGATGTCTTATATTTATGCATACTTTATCGTGATTAGCCTGTTCTTTTGTATTCGAATCATCATCATCATCATCATCATCATCATCATCATCATCATCATCATCATCATTTAAACTAATAATATGATGGAATCCACAAAACCTTCTTCCTTTTTTTTTTGATCATTAAAGAAAATAGTCTACAGAAGAAGACAATTCGAAAATATAGAACTAAAAATAATGCTGCCTACCTTTGAAGGGGATTGTCTCCCTTGCAAAGAGATTTTAAAATATCGGCGCCTTAATATTTCTACTGCAATCTTTATCTTTAGACATTGTTATCAGAATTTTATCTTGTTGTTGAATTCCTTTTTTAGGCCCGTATGTCCTATCTAACTTTCCAAGTGGTAATAAAATATAGCAGTGAACTATCAAAAGCAAGACACAGCGGTATATCAATTAAAGAAGATGTAATGTCTTGGTATAATTAGTAATGAACAATGCATTATCTTTTTTACCCGTTTCCAAATGAAATTCATGCTTCTTTCTGTGGTCCGCAGTGTCAATACTCCTTCTTCTCAGAATCCGATTTTCGAGCTCGAGTCTCGTATTCGACGTCTGAATATGAAAGAAAACCAAGTAAGGACGTTGAATGATACTGTTCCGTACTTGAAGATAACGTAAACCTCCACCCCACCCCACCCCCCACCCACACACAAAGTTGAAAACAATATCGCTAAGCTGATATTGAAATGAGAATGTGAATGCAAGACGCACCAGTTTTATCAACTCTATGAAATGACTGATCTGTTGAAAAAACTCTTTTGAGACTCGAATATATAAAACGTACGCTTGAGACTATTCTGGACTTTTTCAAGATCGTCAACGAAATTAGGAAAAGAAATGTAGTTGTATTAGGACAGAATTTTTAGTAAAAGTAATCAGATTGAAATTTTCTCTTAATAGTATTAAACGTAATGTTTCATTTTCTACTAAACTATATTGAGATTGAGTTCATGTAATTTTATATATCACAACTATAGCATATTATAAATATCATATTATAATAAAGATTAGACCCTCATGAGTTTAGGCATAACTTTCTAGAACCAGAGCGGTTTATTAAGTTAGTTGTTTAAGAAATTAGTGTTAGAAGAACAGGATTGTGACTCTAAAACAAATCATCGAACACGAACAACTACCTTATTGTTTGTTTAAGTGATTCGGTAAAACAAACTCG
The DNA here is from genome assembly GCA_030141615.1 of Unio pictorum. Lineage (NCBI taxonomy): Eukaryota > Metazoa > Mollusca > Bivalvia > Unionida > Unionidae > Unio > Unio pictorum. The sequence goes on along the minus strand of JARLTB010000360.1, from coordinate 1,132,219 downwards.
ATTGATTTATTACTGAGCGACTTATATCCACCTTACTGTCATATTATTATCACTCAGTACGTTTGCTTATCATCGTGGGGATATTGTGTTGGGTTTTGAAAAGCATTCCATTCAGTGTTCTTGCTCACATATCGTATATTGAGTCATCAAAAATTAAGTACATTTGAGCAATGATCTATACTCACCTTAAGCGCGAACAACTGTCTTCTCATGATTACCATCAGCTTGTCGTCTGCTTCTTTATCCGTATGTCTCATTAGATCAGTTCCATTAATCTGAAAAATGTTTTTATCTCCTACAAAAATGACTCCTGCTGCATATTTGCCGTTTGGGGTTTTGTTGATCACCAGTGGAGAAGATATTTCCTTGTTATGCGAATCTTCTATGGCATCTTCCTTAGTGATCGAATCTTCTATGCCATCTTGTACATTGTCACTGTTAACCACGAGTCGAGAAGACGTTTCTTTGTAATGCGAATCTAGCTTAGAATCAGCCTTAGGAATGGATACTTCTATGCCATCTTTTTGAGTGTCATTATCTACATCGTTTGTGTCACTACTTAAATTTGTATTTACCTCTAAGAAATTTTGACTGGCAACTTTACCAAGTCTGTCTTCTTTGTCCTGTTGGAGAATGAAACCACTTTCCCTAATTTCTTCAAATTCTTTCTTCCGGTCAAGTATCTTTTCTAGTAGCATATTCAACGCATCAACTAACTTATCTAACTTCTGCCCATTGTCGAGTTTTTGCAATACGTACTGACATAGTACGTCGGTTTGCCGTGTATTTTCTATGTTTGATCGAGTATCCTTTTTCTTTAATATTTTCAAGACTTGGTGAAGACTCTTTCTTTTGCGAGGATACTTCTTGGGTCTTGTCTCCTCATTTAGCTGTTCGCTCATAGATTGTCCCATTGTAACGAGACGCCAGTGAATATCTTGTAGATTTCAACACACAAAGGTTATGCTATATTGTTTCGAGTCGTATTAGTTGTTATATGTACACAGTCCACGATCATGGAACCCATAAGAGGATAATTATAGAAATGTCTGGGAACCCCATATATATGTAATCAATGTTAGCAATTTTGTGATTGATTTAAATAGATAAAATGTACTTGTCTACTGAGAAAGTTACTGAATCAGAATACGTGAATTTAAGAAATTGTATTTGTTTAAGCAATGCAACCCACGTTTTTTGAGGAGTTTTATAAGTGTTTCATAAATTCATTACTTTAAGTTTCTTGAAACACCCTAAAATGGGATTACTTTAATACATTTTGCACGTGTCTCGTAACCGACCACACACACACACACACACACACACACACACACACACACACATATACATATTATACGTACATTATTACATGTGAATATGTAGGTATGCACGTACGTGTGTGTATGTGTGATCTCTCTCTCTCTCTCTCTCTCTCTCTCTCTCTCTCTCTCTCTCTCTCTCTCTCTCTCCAAAATCCTCTGAATGAGTTTCATGAAGAATTGATATACTGAGATTTTCACCTGGTGTTTGTTATCCACTTTTATCAATATTTCACGTTAACATGAACTTGTAATTTGTGAACAGTAATTCAAAGGCCACCAACGTTGACACCATACTATGTCCGACATAATCAAACAAAAAAAGAAAAAAGAAGAAGAAAAAAATATTTATGATTCGAAGACATTTTGAAATAATACCTGGTGTTTAAATTGTCCAACTTATATTTAAATGCATGAAGAGGAATCCTAATAAGAATTACCATATTTTTGGTACTCTGCTTTGAATGTCAGCGTGTTAACAACATGTAGACTTAATGAAAAGACGACGAGCATGACGACAACGACAAAGACTATACTGAAGTGTCGAGGCTCGATATATCTTATGCAGATTTCGATAGTTAATCTTACTCATTTTTTTAAAGTACAACTGACTTTAAGGATCCAAGAAGGAAATTAAGGACAAAATAATATATTCGATCGCGAAGCATTCCAAAGTTGTTTGTCACGTGTTCCTGTCACTTATATACCTGGAGATCAAGGGTTAAAAATATCCCGACAGCATTGTTCAGTTTTGACAAAATATCCTTACAAGAACACCACTTGACTATTCTGATGTCTTTAACTTTGTCAGACAGAAATAGTTTTGTCCATTTACATCGTTTTAATTGCCACCAGTTAGCAAATCGAATCATTTACAATTATCAAATGATTTTAATTTCCAGTAAATTGATTCCAATGCAATGAGCCCCGATTGATTTTCACGGCACAGAGTTTGGACCGCCTCTGTCTAATCTAACTTTCCAAACACAAAAGTGATGCTTCATACGTGGACGAAAATATATTCATAGACAATGTTTATCTTGTAATAAGAAAAAGAATTTCATAAAGACGGAAAACTTGTTTGAAACAGTACGTTCAGTAATATTGGTGTCTGTGTTGACGTACGATTGTAACATGGCTATTTCGTCCTGACTGGTGTTGAGGTTTGGTCCACCACCACCACACCGAATTTTATATAAAAGTTGTATTTTTTTAAAGCTACCGTTAACTAGATTTATCTGCTTATTTCCAAAACTTGATGTTTTACTGAAGTTTTATAATGTACACATACCAATATCGAATATGTTTAAGACATATTGTCTGGACATTAGTGTTTTGAGTGCTTTTTGCGATTGTCATTTTGTGTGATGTTCGCTTGTAGAGACCATTAGCATCACACATAAATTATCTCACAATTTATACTGAGCCTGTCTCATCTAATCTGTGTATCAAATGCTAACATGAAAAACTGGTGTATTGTGCCGTCTGCAACAGTGACATTGTTTTATTTTCTGCATCGGATGGTAATCTGATAAACTTCTGTTCTGTGCCCGCTCCTACGAATACATCTGGCATGTTCAACTTTTGAACTCATATTTCATCTATAAAGTAAATTTTAAATGTATTCTTCATCATCGAACATATAACAAACAAAATATAATTTGTGCTTGAGTACAACCGTCCGTTCAAACTTCAAATGAGATTGGGAATCTGCGAAATGATTTAGAAAATTACGTGGAAAATGTTTTGAAAATTAGGCAGAAATATAAATTCTTAACAGAAAGACTCATGATGCTCGATATATAAAATAATATAATCAGGTAGTAAAATAATGTAGTACGTGTTTCTAATATTTTGTTGAAAAAGCGCTCAGATGACTTGGATCAGTCTACCCGGAATGAAAATATTAAAATGCACAGGATATACTCTAGATGAATCAGGCATGGATTAGACCCCACAAGAGTATGAACAAGGTCATATCCTTTTGCAGACATAAATTTAGCATTAATATTGGACCTCAATATATTTGTATAATGCGCAGACTGTGTATGTTTACTAAAATGCAGATAGACCAATAATTGGGTCATTAATGAGGCGTGTGATCAAATATGAGATACTACAGAAAAGAAAATATTGAAGAGATTTCTGTGAAGAGAGGACGTTATCAATGCAACTTTGGAATGCGTGGAGAAATTCGGGAAAATGAAGCTGTAACCAGTACATGGCATAGATGCAGCAACATAGTGGCACATGATCCCCTACCCTTCCAGGGATTTCACCTCTAATCGTGTTTTAACATACATCCGTAAAACCTAATAGCTGACCACTACTCTCCCCAAAAGAAAATAAATTCTGCGGGCGAGTATGAAACATGGTTATATGACAGCAAGGTGTTCCAATAATTGCAAAACGATAGAAAATATTGAGTACCCACAGGAACTGACTTAGCCACCCTGATGCAACGAAGGCACTGAAGTTATTTTGAATAGAAAATTAATTACGGTTACAATTATAAGTAATATGTATGTTAATAACTTTATGACAGTATGTATGTATGTATGTATGTATGTATGTATGTATGTATGTATGTATGTATGTATGTATGTATGTATGTATGTATGTATGTATGTATGTATGTGCATTGCATGCTTCGAATAGGGTAAGGGAGATAACTGTATACTCGATTAAGTTAAACAGCAACATAGCCCTTTCCGTCAAGGCAAAAGGACACACGTCGCAACAAATTTTACTACATGTTCTCCACATATATTTCTCAGTACTGACCTTTCCACTGTGTGACAATCAATACAAATCATGTTAATCTAAAATACCTTCAAGGTGAAGTACTTGTCACCGCAGTTTGTTATTTTTTGCGAGGCTGCACTGTAAATAAAGCAGCATGTAAACAGAACACAGATTTCACTTCCGGATCATCAACAAGGCCTTATTACTCAATGTGCACTGTCGCCGAAATAAACAAAGACAACTCTTCTATCACCACCAAAACGACAGAGGAAAAAAAAGTTCTAAAAATAGAATAGAACTACATTCGTGGGTACTGAACTGGAAGTATTCATTGTGATGCGATTCCTGGCAGGGTTAGACAATTACACCTAAATGGACAAAACTTTCAAATCGATATTTCTTAAATACTTCTGCTAAGTTTTAAGGAATTTTATCCATGAATAGAATAGTGGTGATGCGATTCCAAAAGGGGAGCGCTTTACAGATATTACGTTCTTCTGAGAGAGTGACAGGCATACAGTAAAGCTCATCGATTTGCAACATCCACGGTGATATAATGTTGGCATATCTCTTTGTTACTTTCATCTGATGTGTCTGAAATTTCTTTGGATATTGTGCTTGTGAAATTTATACATGATCTAAGCACACAACAAACCTAAATGGCTGCTTCCATGTACTCGAACAATCAGCCTGAAGTAATCTAAAATTCACTGTCTTTAGCAGTTGTTACAATTGGGAAAACTATCTTTAGTAGCTTATTGCAAAAGGGGAAAAACGAATTTAGCCAGACTACATAATATCAGCTTCTGAGAGTGCAATGAATGAACTACAAAATAAATAAAAGTAAAATAAGTTATCAGTACTTTTTATTTACAACTTGCATCTGAAGTCCAGTTAGTGAAAATGACCATGCGAGTTAGCTTTTTTTTAGTAGATGTGCATCAGAAGTAAGCCCAAGCTGTATACTCTGTTACCAGATTACACACATCAATCATGCACTAAAGATAAAAAGAATTATAAATTATTTTTTTTACAATCCCTCAGATGTGCAAGGTCTTTTTAAAATGGCCAGTATAACCAGTAACGAAAACCTGGGATATTCTTTTTCATTAAACATTTAGTTGTATAAATACACATCAATTTCATGGGTTTTGTGATTCGCTTCTGACGGAGTGTACCGCATATGTAACCACACACACACACACACGCACACACACACACACACACACACACACACACACACATACATACATACATACATACATACATACATACATACATACATACATACATACATACATACATACATACATACATACATACATGGAATTAATACAATTACACATGCAAACGTGAGAACTATTCATGGAATTATCAATAACTCACGCACAATGAACATATACGGTACCACTTCGCGATCTTCGTGACATTCTGTTAACTCATACGTATAGTTACGAAATTATATTTGATAAACGAATTACTACTGATACCAGGCACGCCGTATCAGAGAGCGTGCTTGATCGGTGAAGTGAAATATATAATGAATGTGATTTGTAAGCACAACGTATACAAATTTAAGTTTCATAATCCTGGCCACATGTAAAATTATATCGTGACTATTCTAAATTGATGATGATCTGAACATTGCGTCTTTTGCACACGACTCTCCCATTCTGGTGTTCACGGAAAAAGCTATCTCGTCTTCACCACACAAACTATTTTGAGCTCAATATTCATAAATGTCACAAGGAAAACCATTGACGCAGCAAGCAGGATACTTGATATGGTCGTCGATTGAGAAAGTTTCAACGTATCTGGTTTTTGAAAAATAAGGTGCCCATTAGAAGGAAAAGCAAACACATCAGCTGTCACATTTCGGGTTGATTTGAAGCAACCGACTGGTGCATAACGACTGCTAAACAAAAAAGAAGTAATTAAAACAGCACCTTAGTTTTGTTAGACCCTAGTAGCGTTTCACATTTCATAATATTTTAAAAAGACACAGCGGGTGGCAAATTTGTGCGCGCTCATAAGTCAATATAGATACATTACTACACAAATAATCAGCAAGAGATTTGATTCATACACCACTACATTTAAAACACGAACAACTCTAAATCATGCTGATCCCATACATACATATATTTGTTTACACAAACTACGCAGTTGCATCGGGCTAACATTTGTTAAGTAACCCTGTATACCGTGTATATGTATGCCTTTGATATTTTGTTGTAAAATTTTCAGTCATCTACTTAAAGTAAACGGAAGAAAATTGTTATATATATAACATACACACACACACACATACATATATATATATATATATATATATATATATATATATATATATATATATATGACATAATCACAAAACCCATGAAATTGCTGTGTATTTATACAACTAAATGCAATATATATATATATATATATATATATATATATATATATATATATATATATATATATATATATATATATATATATATATATATATATATATATATATATATATATAATGTATGCTTTGGGTCAGTTGTTTGGCGTTTTTATTGATCAACACATGTTCAATAGCTATTGTTTTCACTACCGCAAAACAAATGTAGTTGTTCAGGTGTCACTGAGACAAGCGTCAAATTTAAATCAGATAGTAGCATGATGCAAATATTATAAATGTTTTTTCTTGAAAAGAAAAATAATTTCTATCCCTGTTCGAACTATACTAAGAAAGTTGATATGTTGCGCATGTTATTTGATATTATATTGCGCGATAGAGAACAAGACAAAGAATACCATTGTCCTATAGGTAGTACAGGTGTCCTTTTCGTTATAGTATAATAATGATGTACGCACTGTCCTTAACTAATATGATTATGTGTATCTATGAATGTATTTTTTAAATACCACCTACCATCTTTTACCAAACTTAAATATAAAACTAGATTATAATCTTACTTTGACAACATTTCATTTATTTTCTTTCTGAGACATGAAATTTAGAAACCCAATTTACTTGAGTGCGTTTAATCTCAGGATGTAATCTTCTGATTAAGAATTCTGCCCTTTATTTATAGCATGTACTCGCTTACAAGTCAAACTGCGAACAGCAAAGATCCTGATCTGCCGTAGTATAACGCACCTGCATATCGGGGTCTATATTGTTTGTTCTACTGATTACTCCTAACAAACTGCACAACTCCTAACAAACTGGGTCTGTGTACTTTGCAGCTAGACTCGTTTTATAAGCGAGTATATATTGTATGTTTCTGCATTTATATATCTTAAAGCATTGTGAAAAGAGAAGACCCTTTTAAAATTTAAAGTACCGTATAATCCTCAATAATTAAAGTTGTTGTAGGGTTTGAAGGCCATTTTTCAGCATAATATAAGCTATTCATGGCGGCAACGTTCCCTCTAAGGCATGTTCACTAGTGAGCGCCGAGCAAAGGCCACTGAGAAGACTGCAAAACCTACTGAGCAAATGTTTCTACGGAAATTGTATCCTCAGGCAGGGTGCGTCAAAGTGGGTGGAGGGTCACGAGTCACGACCCACCTCCCCCCAAAAAAGGGCGTTTAACCAAGATAACCTTAACATTCCTACAGATAGACTTTGTAGTAGTAGTAGTAGTAGTAGTAGTAGTAGTAGTAGTAGTAGTAGTAGTAGTAGTAGTAGTGGTACTAGTAGTAGTAGTAGTAGAAGTGGTACTAGTAGTAGTAGTAGTAGTAGAAGTGGTACTAGTAGTAGTAGTAGTAGTAGTAGTAGTAGTAGTAGTACTAGTAGTAGTAGTAGTAGCAGTAACAGTAGACTAATAATAGTAGAGCTAACATCACTGATAATTAATAATTATTAAATTAAACTAAAAGTATTATGCCATTACTAGAAAACTTGAAATTATTTTAATAAAAAATTAAACAAAGTAGTAGTTTAAAATACTTTGAAAGTTTAAATAAAATAAGCCAAAATTGTTTTTATTCATATTAGGCCTAGACAATAATGTACTGATAGAAAGCTAAAGACTTTATAATAATGTCAATCTTTTTTCTTGTCTTTTGTTTTTATCACTTTTCTAAAAAAGATAAACAGCTTCTAGAGCAATGTTCTGTCCACTTGTTGAATAAAACTTTATCCTAATCTACATGTCCAAATGATCTGCCTCCAGTCTGTTGCGGGAATTTATCTTGATATTGTTCATCAAACTGAATCTCGTTCTGCATTAAAGAGTCTATAAATAATTCTTACTCTGGACTTGTAGCAGGTTATGCTTATCCATTTTTTTAAAATAGCTTCATGCATAATATTTATCATTATATTTGCCAGAATTCTTAACATTTTAGATCCCAGCTTCCACAATCATATATGCACATGACACAAGAATTTATTGGCTTATAGAACTAGTGGTCAGCAACGATGGAAGTATTAAAATTACATGTATTTTATTTTCTTCTCTATTTTTATGCGGACAAACTTTATTCTTCGAAAGCGTATCCTGAGATGGCTGTCTTTCTCGAAACTACGAAATATTTTCGATAACAGTATGCCATCTAGAAATATAAACAAGCGCATTATTACGGCTAAATAAAACGCGTAAGGATAACATATAACCAAGGCACGGAAAAATGGTTGCAATGGAAAAATGGTTGCAATAACTGCATGCGTAACAATTACATGCTAAGTAAATTATAGCCATACTAAGTAAACTCTTAATTATGAATTAAATATCGTTACCATAGAAACAAAATTTCCATGCACGTATTTTTTTAACCAATGAAATTTGCCCTGTGCAATATATTCACCAGCAATGAAAATCGATTGACAATCAAACTTAGAAGTTCACATGACTTATATATATATATATATATATATATATATATATATATATATATATATATATATATATATATATATATATATATATATATATATATATATTAAAGCCAAAATTTCAATGTAACAACTACATTCATAGTATATAAGTGTGCAAAAAGAATCAAGTCATATCTTCTACAGAAGTTTCCAATTATGTGGAGACAATGAAAATTTACTCATCTGGATACTATAACCAATCATTGGAAACCCAATATATTGACGGTTCTATCTTTAAACAAAACGTTACTCATGTGATTTCGTTAATTGCATATGCTTATTACTGAAAGGTAATGATCCAGAAGACAGGGGATTTACTGCTTCAACCCTATAGGGTAATATGTTAAATATAAACTTGGTGATATAAATATGATAATGTTCATTACCTTCTTTTTCCCATTTTTCTTAACGTTACTTTCTTTTTCATATGTTTATTGGTAGTTTGGACAACATATATGGTGTCGTCCCTGGAATGCTCATTTCAAATTAAATTTATTAAACGCGAGGAATATTTTATATCTTCTGAGACCATGTGCAAGCAAAAGATTAAAATTAATCCAGAAGTTTACGTAATTACATTTGACATGAATAAGAATGTACTTTTTTTCGCATAACAAAGAAGATAATATTACCATACAGCAGGATAATATAGTGAAATGATTTGATTTAAAATTTCGGATGCGGGTTTTTTTTTCTACGCATAACGCTACGATGTCAATTGTTACGTCATGGTATGTTATTACACGTTACATATTAAATCATTACCCATTTGATATTCTTCTTATCACTTTGTTATATTTCAGTGGAAATTATTTAGATAGAAAGAAGAACGAATAATTTCATTCATTCTGACAGACGTTACACCTTTTATTTGTTGTGCGTAAGAAAATAGTCCCAAATAAAGTTGAACTAGTATTAACGTTTGAATATAGATCATACTTTTCTTACAATCTATGAGTCAAAGAACTAACGTCATTCAGAATGAACAGAACAGTTTACACTGACAAAATCTTTTTTCAACATAAAATGTACAATACTCATAATTTCACATTGTTTGACGCAGTACTGGTTAGAATACAAATATTCACAGTCCATTTTTTACGTAACCTAACATGTAACTTTCACAATTAAGCATTGCATTGTTGTAATATTCATTCAGGAATGCTAAAATTCCCATATTTACTGTAATGTATTTGTGACTGGATGCTAAAATTCCCATATTTACTGTAATGTATTTGTGACTGGATGCAAAAATTTCCATATTTACTGTAATGTATTTGTGACTGGATGCAAAAATTTCCATATTTACTGTAATGTATTTGTGACTGGATGCAAAAATTTCCATATTTACTGTAATGTATTTGTGACTGGATGCAAAAATTCCCATATTTACTGTAACTTATTTGTGACTGGATGCAAAAATTCCCATATTTACTGTAATGTATTTGTAACTGGATGCTAAAATTCTCGTATTTACTGTAATGTATTTGTGACTGGATGCAAAAATTCCCATATTTACTGTAATGTATTTGTAACTGGATGCAAAAATTCCCATATTTACTGAAATGTATTTGTAACTGGATGCAAAAATTCCCATATTTACTGTAATGTATTTGTGACTGGATGCAAAAATTCCCATATTTACTGTAATGTATTTGTGACTGGATGCAAAAATTCCCATATTTACTGTAATGTATTTGTGACTGGATGCAAAAATTCCCATATTTACTGTAATGTATTTGTGACTGGATGCAAAAATTCCCATATTTACTGTAATGTATTTGTGACTGGATGCAAAAATTCCCATATTTACTGTAATGTATTTGTGACTGGATGCAAAAATTCCCATATTTAATGTAATGTATTTGTGACTGGATGCAAAAATTCCCATATTTACTGTAATGTATTTGTGACTGGATGCAAAAATTCCCATATTTACTGTAATGTATTTGTGACTGGATGCAAAAATTCCCATATTTACTGTAATGTATTTGTGACTGGATGCAAAAATTCCCATATTTACTGTAATATATTTGTAACTGGATGCAAAAATTCCCATATTTACTGTAATGTATTTGTGACCGGGTATTTGCAGTGTTTGACTTGGAACTGCAGACTACGGAAAAAGTAAAGAAGTTTCATTTGAGTCGGAATTGCATCACATATTAGCCTCGTAAATATGCAGTGGTTAGACTATCTTCTGTCAGTGGTTAGACTATCTTCTGTCAGTGGTTAGACTATCTTCTGTCAGTGGTTAGACTATCTTCTGTCAGTTTGGAGAATGGTGTATATCCACGTTCTTCTGTGAACATAGGTGAGTTTATTTACTTCTGCAAGTTACAATTTAAACCACGATTGTATATAGGGTGGATTCCATTGAGCAACACCCTTAGTTTTACATTTTGTTGTTGTAATTGTTGTTGTCTTTCTTGTAAGTGTGTTTTATATATTTTTCATTTTGTGTTATGTTATGTTATGTTATGTTATGTTATGTTATGTTATGTTATGTTATGTTATGTTATGTTATGTTATGTTATGTTATGTTATGTTATGTTATACAAGACATAACAAGCACATGTTGTGGTAAATTGACCAAATTTAGACAGACGAGACCATTTTGCTCCTCAGTTCCTTTTGTGTCTCAAATAAAACAAATTGTTGGCCAAAATGTTCATTGACAACAAAACGTTCCAGAAGGTAGGGTTAAAACAGTTTTCCCACGATCTCAGCCAATCAGAAAAGAGAATACTGCACACTAACTTCACGGGCTTATTTTGGACCAATAAGAATCAATACAGTGATATGCTCATGTGTTATAATATCAAAAATATGAAACAGCACACACTATAGGCAAAGTGAACCGACTATGTGATAAATAGATCTCAAATGATAGACTATGCTATATGAAATAACTGTCTACTTAAGATTCTGTTTATCATATTTTTTTATTATTCTGAGAATGAAAAGAATATAAATACTTTCTGGCATTTGGTTTCATTCTGGATCGTTCAATTTGTGAGTGTGAAAAAATAGTCCCAGGTGCAAGTTAAAGCAATATTGCACAATTCGATATGCAGAAATATTTCAAATTATAAATTACCATTCGTAAAGAGCAACAAATTATTTGACAAGAACAACATTTTCAACACCGGATCTCCCATGTCATATAATTCATTCTCTTAAGTCAGTTCACTCATCGATATTTATTTAGGAATTTCGACAGCTCTAATCCTTTCTTCTTGCAAAGAAAAGAAATGGCCAGTACTGTATGTTCTAATTTTACAAAATCAAAGGTACTGCAATACATTTTAATAATAAAATTTACAATAACACCAAAAATATTCTCCGATTATGTTTCGAACTAACATACGTTTTAAAATACCCTTTCTATACAACATTAAGTTTAACAAATGTTTTACATAACTGATATGGAAAGTTGACAAATATAACATTTTGACAAGTGCTCTACTAATTTGTTCATGTTCGTTTTTGTTTAAATGAAGACCTTATGTTTAAAAATGAAATAAGTAAATTAAAAATAAAAACGCGCGTATTTTTTTTAAATTTTATTTTGCATATTGGGTTCAAATCAATCATGCACAAAACTCCTGAATACAACTAACAAATATATGTGTAATTAGTACTGATATGATACATTGTATTTAAGCTTAAATATTTGTTTGTTTCTTACATTACATATGAATTACAGGTAAAAAGACATTCGATTAAATATGATGGCACATCAGTCTTGTAAAACCTCTGCGTGTGTGTGTGTGCGTGTGTGAGTGCATGCGTCTGTATGTTTATTTTCGAATCAGATATAGCTTCATACTAATATAGAATGTCCGTTCTTGCGTTTTTAAAAAAAAAAACTAGTATTATTCTGTGTCGTGACGTCATGTTAGTATCCGCTGTAAAATGACATTCGAGGTTTAACATTCATTGTCCAACCTTCTGTCGCTGTGCATAACATATATACTGGTAGCGATGTCTTATACTCGGTGGCAAGCTGTTGGACATTTGTGATGAAAAACGATCTGTAATGTACAAATAATGCAATCATAACAAGGTACATCATTTATTTCTTGAAGGCTATTTAACATTTTAAAGATGTCTTTTTTTGGGTGATGCAGTATAAATTTCCATTTAACCATCACATCTTTGGGCAATAGATTCAGAATGTGATAAGTACGCTATGATTTATTTATAAAATGACTTTTTAACCACTTTATTATTTTGCGACTGAGTAAAAATAAAGGAGACATGCGTATATACAAAATAAGTATCGGACATAGGAACATCTCAACAAACTCTAGAAGGAATATGAATGTTTCGAGTCCTTCACTGGCTAAAAATGAAAAGGTCTTTTAAGCTCAACGTTAACTGCACAAAGCAAATTAGTAATGTATTGATAAAATCTCTTTCAATGATTATGATCCTCTCTTGAAAACGCCCTGATCTCCAAAATAAAAAATATATAACACAAACGTTTTTTTAATAAATAGAAATATATGATTAAGAAAACAATAACGTGCAAGATCTTCTTACCACTTTGAATATGGTAAACAGATCCCATTCCCATGTCCGTATTGTTAGCACTCCATCTTCTTAGAATTCCATTTTCGCGCTTCAGTTTCCGATTCGACATCTGGAGGTTGAAACAAAATTAGCAAATTAGAATGGTGGGTTTAGTTAAAGAACGCAGCATACGTGATAATGCACCACTTGCACTACATTTAAAGAATAATTTTAATAAAACACATAACGGAACACAATTTTGATCTCTCTCTCTCTCTCTCTCTCTCTCTCTCTCTCTCTCTCTCTCTCTCTCTCTCTCTCTCTTATATGTTGATGAGAACAACCGAATGCTCGCTCATTCAAAATTAACAAGTAATAGATAGACGCCAATCAGGTTTCGAATAAGTCTATTTTCAGTTTAATTAATTTTCTGTTTCAACTTAGTGTCAAAATTGTCATTGTTTTTCTGCCCTTAAGGCTTTTCATAATAACAAATATTTGCCAAATCCGACCTCGTATAATTTAAATTTTAATTAAACAATGGAAACTACTCACCTTAGAAAACAATAATTCCCTTCTCAGTCTCTCAATCAACTTGCCTACATCTTCTTTTTCCAGTTCTCTACTTGGATCAGCTTCATTTACCCTAAAAGTGTTATTATGTCCCACAAAGATGACATCTCCTAAATATTTGTTGGTTCTGTTTTTATTTATCACAATCGGAGGAGGAATTTCTATGACATGCGGATCTTCGCTGGCTTCGTCTTCATCCAACACTGTGCTTTGGTCTTCTTTGAAATCTCGTATATTGTGATCAGGTTCAGGATTTCTGGAGTCAGTTTCATTTTCAATTTCCTGAAGGAGATTTCGACTTCCAGCTTCCCCTTGTTCCTTTTCATTTTTCCACTGGGAAATGGTATTGCTTTCTCTCATTTCTTCAAATATTTTCTGCATGTGAAGTACAATTTCCTTGAGCATCTTCGCCGTTTCTTTTAAGTTATTTAAACTGTAATCGTCTAGATTTTGCAATAGGTACTCAAACAAACCGTTGATTTCCGATGCATTTTCAAGGTTGGGACAAGTCTTTTCTTTCTTTGACCTTTTAACAGGATGATGAGATTTACCCCGCTTGTGATGCAACTTCTTTAGCTTCTTCTCCTTAAACAGTACACCCATCGTTTGTCCCATGATGAGGCGCAGTTGAATATGTCTTGGTGGCTATACTCTTTCCTACGCAATAATAGTGTGGTATTACATGTATTGTGTTCACTGAACCCATTCATAGACAATGGCGTAGTTATAACTGTGTTGGGAAAACCACAAATGATGTAATGATCGAGGAAACCCGTCATTATATATAGCTTAAATCGTGAAAATACTCCAAATCAAATGCTGATTTTATTGAGCACAAAATGTAACAAAAATGTTGTTATTTGACAAGAATTGCGACTACATAGTTGGTAAATGTAGCGAAGATTTATATTAGTTACGTCAAAACCATGTGATCAGGTCGAGCTGTGTTTATTTTTATATAAACTTCATTACCAACTTCTATAAATAGAGTCACGTGCAAAGTAACTAATGCAAACAATGAAACAGAAGGCGTACATATTGCACGCTTTAAAACGATATAAAATGGTGGACTTACATTTTATTCTAAAAATTCGATAAATCAATTTAAAATAATTATTTCTTTGACCAGATTTGATCTAAGTCTAGAACAAAATGTTGCACATACGATAGATCTTGGTGTTGTTGTGCCAACTGTACTCTGCAAGCAGAAATGGCAAAATTTTGAAACATTTCGATAAATTCAAACATGGAAACACCGAACACACTGACCCATCAATATCTGACGTGCCTTCTGAAGTGGACGATATTTCACAAACTTAATTATTAAGCATTCCGAATGAATCAGCTAAACATTAGTCGCTTGCCAGTTGAACATCGGGATGATCACAAACAAAACAATTTAAATCTCTTAAAACAACATTGGGGCTTCAGCACTTTCAATGCAGCTCGTTACGAAACGAAATTAAAACTATAGGTATATGGATATATGGAGTGGGTGGGAGATAGATCCGACTATCCCCACTGTAACTGTCTGGGTCGATGTCTTACTTTACTTGGCTAAAATAGACTCCCATCACTTTAATCATTTACGATAAACTTCATTTCATTTATAAATAGCCCCTGTATGTAGCCTAACCTGGCTATCTTCTTTTAATTACACGTTTGACAAGTGTCAATTATGCTAAGCTAATGTTGTAAAAATATTCAGACTCAATCGAAATTTTGGAAACGATTCTTCTTGTTTTTAAAGAAGTAAACAAAAAACAAACGTCATGTTTGTGTTACTCTCTCTCTCTCTCTCTCTCTCTCTCTCTCTCTCTCTCTCTCTCTCTGATAAATATCTTGTCCAATTGTTGGCATCCCATTCAAAGTCATTTTCATCAATAGACCCTCTAATGTAAGCACATTATTTTGCACAGAATCAGATATATTCTAAGCTTAAGTTCATCCCACTTACGTTAACAAATTTTAACTTATAACTTACACAACAATTAACACAAACACAGCAAACTTATCTACTATTCGGTACTGGTCATTTAATTTTTCGGGTGAGGAGACTGTGGTTTTCCTTCGAGCTGAAATATTGTATTTACATTTATTTCAAGATAATTAATATTTTTCCCCCAATTAATATCATTGATGTTTTTTCTTGTGTGCTATAAATCGGAGCACTATAGTTTTCCATTACTGATAGATGGAATTAAACCAAAAACATGTTAGGCTCTTGATCCACAGCATTGAATTATTGGTCACTAATATAAATGCGGTATGCCATGGTACATATTACGGTACGCTCGGAAATAGCCCGCAATTTCGTGGTACAAAATGTTTAGTGGTACCCAGCTCTAATATCTCATGTCCATAAATGTATTGTATCTTGCCCGCGAATTTATCATCTGCAAAAACACTTAAAAATTATCCCATTATTACCAATATATGTGTGTTGTAATTATAAATATCGCAAGGAAAGCCATTTTAAAAAATCAAGTAGTTGATTTGATATAAACGTCGATAAAGATTGTATCAGTGTACTTGGGTTTTGGAAACAAAAAGAAGATAGAATAACACCAACAGAAGCTGCCCCATATCAAACTAGTTTGAATAAAAGGGACGGGTCACTAACGATTGCTGAACAAAATCAGGACTAATTAAGAAGTACTTTAGTTTGGATTGATCGTTTTATGGTTTTACCTTTCCTAATTCTGTATGAAAACTTAACTTGGATTGACTATTGTGTGGTTTCACCTTTCTTAACAAGGCATATTCGAGGCGCGTGCCTAGTAAAATGGCAACTTTTTATCTTGCTATGCGCCAATAAATCATATTACTGAACCTATATTTGGTAAACGAATCAGAAAAAAGTAAAGTTCTATTTTTAGACGAATAATTTGGCCACTATTAATATTGTTGACCCTGAATATGTCTTACATTAGTTGCTTAATTTATTAGTACTATGATTGCTAACTCTGTCTGTCTGTCTGTCTGTCTGTCTGTCTGTCTGTCTGTCTGTCTATCTATCTATCTATCTATCTATCTATCTATCTATCTATCTATCTGTCTGTCTGTCTGTCTGTCTGTCTGTCTGTGTGTGTGTGTGTGTGTGTGTGTGTGTGTGTGTGTGCTTATTTGTTCCTCATATAGATTCCATGTTCCGTTTTTCTTCCGACTCCACATTTGGGTAGTAAAAACACGTGCAACGTCGAAGTGTTGAACACGGTAAAAACGTACAGACACCTCAGAATTTGTCGGGTAAACGAAATGTGTCAGGCCCTTCTTCACAAAACCCGTCAACCTGAGTACACTCATGGTCAATATTGAATTACAATACTGTGTCGACAGACTCTTGAGTGGATATTTTAAATGGTCATGCCATGAATAAATGAAAGAATTGTAAATTTACTGGTCGACGACAAGTAATGAGAAAAGGACTTGCAACTGCAAATTCTTTTCTTAGAATTATAAAGATATACCATTCATTTTATCCAAACAAATGTGATTTTATTCGTTTTGGTTGAATAAATATTAACATAGCAATGTGTGATTTTTCATCGAAAGTATATATTATGCATCTTATACGGTCAAACACTTTGTAATAATAGGAAAGGACTAACCATAAAATCTCTGTTTATTTTTCTTTATTATTATTATTATTATTATTATTATTATTATAATTCGAGTGTTATCAAATATTTCGACTGAATGAAAAGATAACAATTATGATAACAAGGACGATTGTGATAAATATATCAAGTCGGTACAAAGTACAAGTTTAGCTTATTTTTCTTCATCTTATCCTTTTTTAATGCTAGCAGAACATATGATATGAACAATTGTCAGATAAAAAGAATGAAATGGCTATGTTATATATTAACTTTGAGCATTATAAATTAGAATACAGTACAGAACAAAATAGATCAGAATAGAAACTTTATTTAATCGTTATGTTGCAAATGTAATGTGTAGCTTAAAATAGAAAAACATACCAAACATGGACAAAAAAAATACCAATAATGTGTGAGCCGCCTGTGCAATTAAATCAAATTCATTGAGTTGTATAATTTGAAATAAACATCTTATCATAGTTGGAATATAGTGTACATAGTGTACATTGTATTTCGAATTTTAATACCAATCGTTTAAGTCATAATGACTATATAATTTGCATGTAATCTGATATTATAAAGTGTTTGAGTTAGATGGCGATGTCCGAATCAGGTCTTTTTTTTTTTTAAAAAGTTATGTTCTCGAGCCAAATGAGAACTAGTAATTATGAGTAATTTTGAAAAGTAGCCCTAAGAAGGGCTTTTTGTACATAGCAGGTTACCAACTCGAGCTCCGCCATTCTTCTGCCTCTTTGACTTTGGCGGTGGTTCGTTTTTCCTTTCGTACTACGTCTGGAAATATGTAGCCATGGGTTGCGGCTACGTACCTGGCTGCATTGACTAGCACGTGGGTGGGGTGGTTCTGGAAGGCTTCTTTGTATTAGGTGGAGAGTATACTGACCCCGAAGCGCCATTGTATGGCAGTAGGCTGGTAGACTGCTAGTGATTTATAGGCAATGTATTGCGTTGATAAAACTTCCCGCCTTTTTTGTATCGTCTATCGCTGCACTATTTCCCAAGTCCCCTTTATTTATTTTTCCCTCAGGGTCCATCAGCTCCTCTTCTTCAACTTCCTCTACGTCTTATTCTTCCTTCACACTTCTAAGTCCCCAACTAGTATCTCCTCTTCCGTAGGGGTGGGAGTGGCAACCTGTGATTTTGATGGTGGTGGTGGTGGTACTGATTTAGCACTTTCTGGGTACGATTTTTCCTGTTCTTCCAGATTTACTACCGTGCGTGGAGATGGTGGTGATTGTTCAATGATGGTCATTGGAAACAGTTTCCTCAAAGTGTCTAGTGCCGCATTGAAATTCTGGAGCTTGCCGATATCGATTCTTTCAGCGAGTCAGTGGCAGTCGTTTGTTGTACCACTTCAACATGGGCTTCCGTGAAAGCTTGAGTGGCCGGCTGCCTATTTTCTTTTGTGGGTGGTGTGGATTTACGAGCATGCGAGATTTCTCCCCACAGCTGCTTGTTACCCCTATTTCTCCTGCAACTGAGATTCCCCATGATAGTTGATACTTCATTGTTGTTTTCCCATATCAGGAGTAAAGTTGTCTTTTTCTCCTGGGTCCTGAGGTTCCATTCTGTTGCAGTAGTAAGGCCGTTGGCTAATATTGCGCTTAAGGCTTGCTGGCAGGAATTGCTCCATTACGTGTTGCTCCTTCTTTGTTCGCCGCTGCCAATAAAGAGTACATGTTCTGGGGAAATTTTAATACGTTCCTTCCTATCCTATACATGGTACTACAAGGACTAGAAGAAATCCGATAATATTTCCCGTGATGTTAACAGTGTCTATTATTGACCTTACCAACACAATGGAATGCTATTCTCAATTTGATAACTCTGGCAGATAGAAGTATCCTAACCCAGTGTCATGGCATTGTAAATCTGGACAATTACTTACAAATTATATTACTCTTCCAATACGGCAATACCGCTGTAATCATGTCACATGACACTTCAATGGATTTCCACAGTACAGAGTTTGGATGGCCTGTGTATAATCACTATAGAGTATTCTTTCAAACACGAACGTGGAGCTTTATAGATGCGCGACAATATACATTATTCGTGTGATAAGTGCGTGAATACCACAATTTCAGTTTTCTGCTTTAGGAATCTCTTTGAATATAGAACTGAAATATTAATTTTTCTTTCATAATTAATATATCTTGGATTTTTTTTAAAAATATGTTGTTACTCTACTATAAACAAGAGCAAAATAGTTTTCCATTTACTGACAGACGAAAATTAAAAAGAAAAATATCAGGCCACGGACCCAGAATATTGAATTGTTGGTCCCTGTTATACCATGGTACGTATTACGGGTACGTCCATAAATAACGCGCGATATTATTAATTATTTTGCAGTGCCACCCCCCCCAAAAAAAAAAGCATTGATTTGTCGCATGCACAAATTTATCGACACTTGACAGTGTATTTCTCATCTGGATAATCATTTAAACTGTTATCTCGTGCAAACAATGTATTTTGAGGGGCCCGTTATTTATAAATATCTCAAGGAAAGCCATTCAATAAAGCAAGTACGTCATTTGATATATCGTCGGTAGATGATACATCAACGTACATAGGTTTTGAAACCTAATGCAGATAGAACGAATAACAAAAACAGGAGTTTCTCCATTTTAAACTGTTTTGAATTAACCGATCGGTCCATAACGATTGCTGAACAAAAACAGGACTAATTCAAAAGTACGTTGACCATTGGATTGACCACTGTATGGTTCCACCTTTCCTAGTTCTTTGTAAAAACATAGCTGGGATTGGCCGTTATATTGTTTCACCTTTTCTATTTCTGTATAAAATCTTTTGCGACGCATATTCAAGACGCGTGCCAAGTCGCATGGTAAATTTCTATGATGCTCTGCGCGCAAAAATCTATATTACCGAACCTACATTTCATAAATGAATCAGCATAAACTAAACTTTATGTAAGTCATTTTAGAAGGTTACGTTGACCATTCTAACTAATGTTGGCATCCAATATATATTTCATTAATGCCAGAAAGCGACTGAAAATATTTGTGTTCATTCCACGTGTGGAGTTGCTTTAGTACCATGATAAGAAAATAAACTGTTAATTTAGCAAGACACATCTATATAACAATTTGGTAGTGACAATCGAACAAATCCATTTTTTAAAATACAACAAATAACCAAACAAGTTCAAACTGAATATAAGTAGTCTTACATGTTTCTATGAGGCCCCGAGTGACCGAGTGGTCTAAAGCGCTTTCCGTTACGGATCACTGCCTGTCTGCGTGGGTTCGAGTCTAAGATTCGGATAAGGTAGTTATGTGAGAAAGCTTGCCAGTAGCTTCTCGTGGGTCGGTGGTTCTTTCCGGGGGGTTTTCCCGGGTTCTTCCTCCACCAATAATACTGGCCGCCATGTATAGCCTATCGTGTGCTGAAAAATGGCGTTAAACCCTACAACAACAACAACAACAACAACAACAACATGTTTGTATCGTATTTCATGGAAAAAATTATTTTAGCGAGAAAAACTTATAAACCATTTTAAGGCTGACAGAACTATACAAGGTTTATTATCAGACTATTGAAGTTATTTCTTAACTTGAAATCAGAGTCATTCATAACTTAAAATTGTTTGTTGAAGAATAATGATATATTTGCTTTGTCACATTTCAAATTTACCCTAAATATACGTAGCAAGTTACTGCCATTTCTACCTTTGGACAGGTGAGTTCTAAATTAATAAAGTTTTAAAAAATTCACAGGTAGCTGTGCAAGTCATATTGACCTGCAGGGTATGTGTCTCCTTCTGCAACTTCACTCTAGATAGTCCTGTTCTGTCCTTATCAATGCATACATACGAACGTACCTACCCACCTACTTACCTGCATCCATACATCCATATATCCATCCATACATCCATGCATGCATGCGTACGTACATACGTACGTACGTACGTACGTACGTACATACATACATACATACATACATACATACATACATACATACATACATACATACATACATACATACATACATACATACATACATACATACATACATACATACATACATACATACATACATATTATCTTTTTACTGCTATTTATGTGTACCATTTACGAATTTTACTGAGATATATCCAATTGTGAATCAAATATTCTGCAGTGCTTTATTCATGATATGGGCATATGTTTTCAGTGCTTATCTATGGTCACAAAAACATGCTAATACATATATTACTAAATTATGATTTAAATTTATGGTGATGGTAAGGAAACTTTATTACTAAAGTATAATTTAATCTATCATTATGTTGATAAGGTTTATAATGGTTATTATGATAAGGTTTATAAGTGTCATGTGATATGATTACATTACTTTATAAATAAAGTATTCTTTAATTGTATCATGTTAAGGAAACGTTATGATTATGGTATGGAAACAGCAGGAATAAAGTATGTTTATCGTATCGTATTGGTGGGGAAACGTTATGAATAAAGTATGATTTAATCTATCATTATGTTAAGGAAACGTTATGAAAAAGGTGTGATTCAATATACCATTATGATAAGTAAAAGGCATTGGTAAAGTATGGTGTAATAATATTATGGTTGTGGAAACGTTATGAATAAAATATGATTTAATCGTGTCCTGATGTAATAAAAACAACATGAATAAAGAATGAGTTCATCGTAGCATTATGATAAGGAAACTGTATAAATAAAGTCAGATTTAAGTGTATCATTATAGTAAGGAAACAGTATAAATAAATAAATATGTATTAAATCGTATCAATATCGTATGAAAACAATGTAAATACAATGATTTAAACATATCATTATGATCAGTAAACATCATAAATAAACAAGTCAGAGACATGTGCAGCTCTCTAAAGATGACCTCAATAAAATTACACTAAACCAAATTTAATTAAAAACCAGACCAGGGAAGCGGTATTGAAATTCAGCTACCTATGAGCCAAAACCGACCTTTTCAAAGACGTGTTTTAACAGAATGAATATAAGCATCAAGCTCTAAAGTTGGATGGTCTCGAAACCAGATCTGGAGCTACAAAAGCTGCTTACTTTGTATGCATTTTAATAGAAATTGTAGAAAAATCATTCTTCTGACATGCCAACTTTTGCTGTATTGAAAATGTTTCTGTTTTATTTTGGCGTTTTGACTCCATATTAATTTTTTTTGGGGTGGGGGATGGGGGTTGTTGTTGTTGTTTTGTTTCAATCAATTTCTTAACTTTTAGGCTAAATCTCACAATCACGAAACTCCCTGGGCAATATTTTGTACTCTAACATATAAATTTCATTTTTTTAATAATAATCAAGTGCATTCAATTTTCTTTTTTACATTAACTACATACATATGAAATGTATTAACAGAGTGCAAACGTAGTGTTTGACTTGGGTTGTTAAATATGAGCGTTCGCATTTTGTTTGGAGTCTTATGGCCATCGTGTAATGTTTGACACTATTACTAATAAAATCATTCAGTCATGATATGATGTTTTCATATCATGACTATTTCTAGAGTTATTAGTTTATGGTCCGAAATTCTGTAATCTAAAATTTTAGCATTTTTGTATTTTTTATGGTCAAAATCTGTTACGTAAAATTTATCTATTCTACTTGATTTATGTCTTCCTAAGTTTACATAATCATGTGTATATTCAGTTCTTAAGAGGTTCAATCTTCTATACACATCTATTAAGTTATATTTCTTTAATAATCTATTCATTACATCAGATGAAGATAGATCTTTAGTTGTTAAGTTTCCGGTTCGATCTATGTTTTCTCCCACCCAATTAAAATCCCCCCCTATAATCAGGTGTTCTGCTGTGTATTTTTTTAAATAGTTATTTAGATTTCCTATAAAGTCATAGTGCCTTTCTCTTTCTGCAGGAGCATATATATTCAAAATATGTACCTTATTTAGTTTTATATGAATTACCCTTCCCCTTAAGCTAGTTTCTTCTGTTATTCGTTCCCAATTTTGCCTATTTTTGTTTCTAATAATCATTGCTACCCCCGCTTTCCTATCGTTTTCATGTGCTTCGCTATTTACAACTATTGCGTCCATTTTGGATTCTAGTTCTGCTATAATATTTGGTGTAAACTTATTGTGTGTTTCTTGTATTAGTAAGATGTCCTGCTTTAATTTTATTAGTTGTGCAATTTTGTCCTTATCTATTCCATTTATGTTTAGTGATGCAATATGGAAGTTTGATTCCTCCATTTTAGGTTTCCAGGTGGCAATATTATAATACTTTATCTTTTATCTATATCTAATTAAAGTTAGTTTATTTATTACTGTGAAATATCATTTGGGGGCATAGGTCCCCCGTCAGTCACGTCTGATGGTTCTGAGAGGTTTAATCCCTCTTTACTTCCGTTTGTTATGTCCAAGTTTTCATTTGTCGCGTCGTATGTCAGATCGGTTGAGGTTGAGGTATAGTCAATTAGGATCGCTTTTTGGTATAAGGGTAGGAGGTCGAAGTCTGGATCATACTCTCCTGAGGATGAATCAACTAGGGGCTCTTCCTCTATTCTTCTTTTCCTTTCCCTTTTCCTGGTTTTCTCGATCAGTTTTATTTTTGGTGCAGGTTTCTCTGTGAGTGTCTGAGACTCATCACTTGTAGAAGTGCCAGAAAGGGTATTGTTTTTCCTTTTCCTTTGAGGCACTATTGGCGTGGAAGTGTTCTTTCCCTGATTTTCCGTCTCCTCCTCACTTTGCATAGGTTGAACCCCTAGTTCTTCCATTTCTATTTCTTCAATTGGTAATCCTTCGAACCTGTTATTTGTTTTCATGGGTGCTGTCGGCCTCTCCCTTCTGGTTGTTTTTTTTGGAGTAACATACGTATCATCATGCGCGAGGATTTGTTCTTGTCTATCCACTTGTGGTTCATTTTGTTGACTGTCCTGTGGCGCGTGTATTTGCGCTTGTACTTGCATCTGAGTTTGTGTTTCCAGGACTTCTTGTTGTTGTTGTTGTTGTTCAGGTTGTTCAGTTTGTTCAGTTTGTTCAGGTTTTTCGGTTCCTGATTCGGGATCTCCTACTAATATCGCCGCATATGAAGTAGGGTCCCTGGTTTGGCTGGCAGTCGGACAAAATTTTGGGCCATGCCCCATTACTTTGCATTTAGGGCATGGGCGGTGTTTGTCACAGCCGCGGTACCAGGTCCTACATAAGAATCCAAGAACATAAAAATATGCTGGGACTTGCGCAGCCTGGTCAGGGTGGACTTTGACTATTCTCTCTCCACTTAGCACATCTTTATGTCCCCAGCAGGATGCTTGGGTATTGCTACCCACATGAATTCCATACTGGGTCTGCAATTTATGGGTCACTGCTTCAGTACGAATCTCTAGTGGTATACCCGAGATATATAAGTCTACCAGTTTCATCTCTATATATCTTACAATTGGATCTGCGTCCGTGATCTTCACCTTTTGTCCGCCTAGTATTAACTCTTTTTGCTTTAGGATGGGTTTGTCACCTTTGGGGTATAAATTATATTTGTTTCTCCCTCCGTATTGCAGTCCATCTATCTCTGCTAGGTTCGTCCCTAACACTTTAAGTTCTGTTAAAACTTCAGTCAGTCTAGGAAAAATCTTGGCCGACCCAAAGTCTAGGGTCTGGCACCCTTCTCTATGATAAATCACTAACTTCCTGTGGCCAAGTTCCCCTTCTACTACGGTATTGAAGAAGTCCGTGATTTTGAACTTCTTTGGGGGATTTGTCCCAATAGCCTCTGCCATTTCTAGTGCAGTCTGCGTCGTCGGTCAATTGTGTTTGTCAGGGCAAATTAATATAAGTAAAATACTAATGAAAAATTACAAAAAGGGGTGCTGAAAAGAAAGATAACGTGCTACAATAACAAAAATTGACTAAATGCATAAACACAATACAAAGAATCAAAGTACCTAAGGTACTAACACAATTGTTGAGCACTACTCAACACTTACTCAATAGAATATACTCCACAAAAAGCCTTATAATCCAGTGGATTTGCTTTTTTTTGGGGGGGGGGGGGCACCAGACAGATCCCCCCCCTCCTTATCAAAAAAATTTTTAAAAAAGTTTATATGTGTGTGTGTTCCCCCTGATGTTTTTATGTTGTTTTTATTTATTCTTTATCTCTAAATCCCCAATTAATTTTCCCCATCGGGGTTATAATATAATTGACGAGGGGTATTTTTTGTATCCTAGTGTATTCTAAGTAGTCTTTTCTAGTTGGGAGTTGATCTACCCACTCTAGAAAGCTACTTTTTTTCCTGTTGACCATGGCTAGTGGTCTCTTTTTATCCTGATGTATGCTATATGTATGATGCTATATGTGTGATTGCTATAAAGGATATATTTTATCCTTGTGTATATGTTACGGATGGCCATTTCTCTCCAAATCAAACCAGTTGTCCTATTTTGTTATTTATCTTCTCCAATATGGAAGATAAATTTTAATTTTTATTTATATTAAATTTAAATTGATAATTTTGAATTTGGTATATATTGAGGTGTATTATTTACAGAAAATTATATGTGTCTCAATATATCTAATTTGTTAATTGATGGGTCCGTTTTCCTTGAGACAGAAGCTATACGAATTTATTTGGTTGTACAGCTCCTGGCTCAATTTGTCCGGCCCTTATTTATTTATTAAAGTTAAGAAAAATCCAAAACTGTTTAATTTCCCTTAATTTGGGAGTCATGGCTATTCCGGGAGACAGCCACGACAGATAAAGCATGGATTTAGAATCCAGAGAAAATGCTCATGCATATATAAAGAAGAAGGAAAAGAACTAAGTAAATTTTAAATATTTGGGTGGTGTTTTCCAAACTCTTCCATAGACCTGCTCACTTCGCGTGGCGCCATGTGATCTAGCTCTATGGCGTCCTCATTATGTACTTCCCCCTCACAATAATGTTATTTATTTGTATACACTTTTTTTTTCTTTTTTTTTTTTGGAATGAAAAAGTTTAAACAGATTTTTTTTTTTTTTTTAAATTTAAAATAAATTTAAAATAATTTTAAAATTTTTTCCTTAACCTTCATTATTGAACCACATCTTATTAAAGTATTCGTTATAAAGTCCGTTATTTGTCTAACCAATTGTTTATTAAAGTTTCCGTCTAGGAAGAGTAATTGACGTCTGTTATATTTCTCTACCTTCATTATTTCTGTTATTAGTTTGATCCTTTCTTCCTTTGTTTTGTCACATTCTGTAATTGTGTGGTCTTTTGTATATGGGGCATTTTTGCATAGAGGGCAACAAACAGGGGTCCTTATTAATCTTCGTTTAATTGCCACTTCGCCTGTTAGCCAGACGTTGTGGAGGTACGTGTACATAATACTTTGTACCTTAAACGAGTTAATGCTGGACCAATGCCTCCAAACTCTGTCCCAATTTACAGATGGGTATTGTAATTGTACCTTGCATTTGTTTTTAATCGAATTTAAATCTAAAAGCCAGTCATATGTTTTGTCATTTGTTAACGCCCATAGTTCCTTATTATCCCTATACCTATATAAAAAATTTTTGATCCCCCTATATAAGTGTGGTGCATCTAATTTTTTCACTAGTTTGTTGTTTGTGTATATGTCTTGTTTGTTCCTCATTCCAAAACCTAGCCAGAAAATGTATAATGCTTCCCAGGGTTTTTGTGGTGTTGCGTTTAATCTTTTTAGCCTATTTAAAACAGTTTTTAATTTTATTAAGTTGGGATTAGGCAAGGCTAATCCCCCCTTTAGTTTAGCCCTATATAAAGTTTCCTTATTTATGTGATGTGTTTTGTAATTCCATATGTAATCTATTATTTCATTATCAATAGTCGCTAGTGTCTTATTGTTAATGTCCACAGAGTTTATAAGGTATGTCAAATTTGAATACATATATGTTTTTGCAACCTGTGAACGTTCAATTAAACTAAACGGCTTTAGAGCCCAGATATCTATTACCTCTTTTATTTTCTGTTTAAATTTTAGACAGTTTTCTTTTTCATCATTGGCCCCGAAGAAAATCCCCAGGGCTTTCACTCTAATCTTTATTAGGTGTGGGGGGTAGACCAGGGTGGTTTCCCCTCCAGTTTCCTATTTTTAATATTTCCGTCTTATCATGGTTTATTTGCGATCCTGATGCTTTCCCAAAAGCCTCGTATTCTTTTTGCAGGTGTTTAAAAGAATTTGGATCATTAATGAAGTTAGTACAATCATCAGCGTGTTGAAGCATTTTAAATTCCTCTTTTAAGTTAGGAATTTTTACTCCTTTAATATTGGTATTGTTTCTAATTTTTAGACTCAAGATTTCTATAGCTATTACATATAATAGCATAGATAGTGGGCAGCCTTGCCTCACTGATCGTTTTATTTCAATTTTTTGAGTTTTCGCCCCATTAACTTGTACTTTTGCAGTTATTTCATTGTACATTATTTTAGTCCAGTTTAGGAAATTTGTCCCAAAACCAAATTTTTCCAGTACTTTTTGTGTATAATTATGTTCTAATCTGTCAAAAGCTTTTTCCTGGTCGAAAAGTACCATAGCGCATTTCGAATTTGTAGTGTTTATAAAGTCTATTATGGTCCTAATGTTAAGTATATTGTCATGTATGCTTCTATTTTTACCACCGCATGTCTGATTAGTGTTTACTATGGTGTTTATCCCGTGTTTAATCCTATTAGCCAAAATTCTACTCAGTATTTTGTAATCCGTGTTTAGGAGGGAGATGGGCCTCCAGTTTTTTAGGTCGGTTTTGTCACCTTTCCCCTTGTATATAAGAGTAATCAGACCCTCCCTCATGGATTTTGTCATTTTGTCGTTTTTTAATAAAATGTTGTTAAAAAGAGATTCTAATATTGGTGCCACCTCACTTTGGAATTTCTTATAGAATTCCGCAGTGAGGCCATCTCGCCCTGGTGATTTACCTTTTGCAAGTTCTTTTATTGTGGTTTTTACTTCCTCCACAGAAATGAGCGCATCGCACCGTTTCTTGTGCTCTGGTGTGATCATTTCGCAATGTGTTGAATTTAGATATTGCATGATTATGTCGTTGTCTATGCATTGAGTATTATATAATGTTGTGTAGTATTTGTGAATTTCCTCCATAATTTTTGCTTTAGTTGTAAATATTTCCCCATTAATGTTTAGTGCACCTAATTCCTTTTTTACCCCTTTTCTTATCTCTTCCCTTTTATTGAGTTCTCTGCCTTGTTTGTATATATGGTGAAATTTGCCCGCCCTGATTTCCATTCCCTTTGTTTCATATTGTCTTAGCTTTCCTAGTTGTATGGAGTAGCTCTCCTTCTCCCTTAAAGGTGTAGTGACATCATTTATTAATCTTTTTAAAGCTACCTTCTGTGTTTTTTGAATCCGTTTACGTTTAGTTGAGTGATATATTGCTATTTGCTTGACTTTTTCTTTAAAGCTATCCCAATCCGTAGCAATATCTGATATATTTTTTCCCTGTTCATTCGTAAGTATTTTAGGGATTTCCAAATTTATTTCATTTATTAATTGCTCATCATCTAATATTGAGTTGTTTAATCTCCATTCTCCTTTACCCCATCCATTATTTTTCTTTATCACCATTTCCAAAGTTATTTGTTTATGGTCTGAAATTTTGTAGTCTAATATTTTCGCTTTTTTGTATATTTTATGGTCAAAATTAGTTACATAAAATTTATCTATTCTAGCAGCAGGAAGGGTGAGCTTCACTTTTCCCTCCCCATTTCCAAACTTTAAGTCTCCATTCATCAATCTGAGACTTAACAAAAAATCGCTAACTCGTATTTTGCTGATCTGCGACTTAGTGATTTTTGCCTCCGACCAATTAAGAATATATTCGATCAAGTCCGATCCGGTATCGTGTCCGCGGATCATGTAACGCTATTGTGATAAATCCATGAGGGGTTTGCTGAGCGTTACTGAAAAAGTTTTTAAATTGATTAAAATCCATATCAGAACACCATGTCTGCCAGATATTTCTTAACGTGTGTGTATCAACACCATTAAACACACTTAACAGGTTACAATTATCGCGAATTACTTTAGGAATTTGTGTATACCGCTGAGTTACATAAATAACATCAGCGTTTTTATGGCGTCCGCGTGAGAAAATTCTTGCTGGATTTTTTTGTTTATCTAACATAACATCATCATACACAATAAGATTATTAATACTTCCATCGAGATCTTCTACAGATGGAGCTTCATCAATATCAGTTATCACATCAACGACATCTTCTCCAGCGGTTTCAGATGCAACTTCATTATATTCCCGTAATACCTGATAACAGTGTTGATCATCTACACTCGGGGCGACTAAATATAACCTATCCCAGGTCATATGTTTCATTATCATCGTCAGTAATAGTTGAGTTTTACCACTTCCGGATGGTCCGATAATAATCATCCTGATAGAATTCGGTAGCTTCTCATGATGTTTAACTGGTTGTTTTTTCTTTGTAGCGCTAAAATCAATCATTTCCATTTGTTGATATGCGTTTATTTATTATAAAAGTTATGGATTTATATTGTGTGAAATGTAAGAAACGTACACCAACAATCAACGAAACAACAGTTACAACGACCAATAATAGACTAGCCACCTCAGGTAACTGTGAAATTTGTGGCATAAAAAAATTTAGATTTATAAAAAAAAACAGGTAGAGATATCGCCAACCGTTTAAGTAATCTTCCAGGACTTCCTTGGGCTAAGTATCCAGGTGAGAAACATATTCCAGGATATAGTTATTGCGGACCAGGAACTCGATTAGATATCAGACTTAACGAAAATGATCAACCAAATCCAGGTGAAGATCCAATCAACGCCATCGATGAAGCTTGTCGTGTTCATGATATAGCATATAAAAGTAATGATCTTCAACAACGTCATCTCGCAGATGTAAAATTAATTCACGCGATAGATGCAATTCCAGATAAAAAATTAAAAGAAAAGTTAGCTTCAGTATTGATAAAAACCGCTATGAAAGGTAAAATATTATTCGGTAATTGAAAATCTAAATTATTTTACAATAATATGGAATCTATTTATTACTCACCTACTGGCTACTGGAAAGGTTACGCAGCAATTAAAAAACTCGCTAGTGCCGCATCAGTGAAATATAAAACCGCGAAAGATTGGTTATCCAAACAGGCGTTATGGCAAATTTATCTTCCGGGACCTAAAAAAATTAATTATTCTCATTTTGATGTTTTTGTACCAAATGAAGTTCATCAAGCCGATATATTATTTCTTCCTCGTGATAACGGTTACAAATATGCATTAACTATAGTTGATATCGCTAGTAGATATAAACAAGCAATACCGTTAAAAACAAAGTCGTCAAAAGAAGTCTCCGATGCATTTGAAAAGATTTATCGTAAAGGTCCACTAAAATGGCCAAATTTATTACAAGTTGATCCGGGTAAGGAATTTCAAGGTGTTGTTACATCTACGATGAAAGCTCATAACGTAGCTATACGACGAGGACATACTGCAATACACCGCGATCAGGCAATTGTAGAGCGATTTAATAGAACTCTCGCTGAGCGGTTATTTGGATATCAATACGCAAAAGAACTTACTCAAGAAACTCGCTCTCGTGAATGGGTTTCAAGGTTACCAAAAGTAGTATCTGCGTTAAATAACGAAATAACTAGAATGATTGGCATCAAACCTAACATCGCAATAAAAAAAAGAGTATGTACCTAGTATTAGAAATGCTACCATTTCCACTAACACTTCCAATTTCCAACCAATTCTTAGTAACGTCACTGTAAGATATTTATATGAGCCAGGTGAACTCGAGGGTGGTGGCGCAAGAGCCACTGATCCTATTTGGAGTATCACTACACATAAAATATCATCGTCGACACGATCTTCTTCTAGACCAGCAATTTATAGATTAGATTCATCCGCACCTCAGCGAGGATTTACACGCGAACAACTACAAGTTATTCCTGATGACACTCAATTACCACCACGAAAAATTAGTTAGCGTGACGTATATTACACGCGAGACATGTTAATCTTACATTACCAATAATATGTCCGAGATTATTATCAATTCTATCCACAGTAAATTGATAACTATCTCCAGGGTGATACTGCCAGCGCATTAAACAGTTGCAAGCAGCGCAGTGATTATCTTGTTGCGTTTTCAATGATAAAATCAATTTTGGGTTAATATTAAAATTTCTATTTTTTTTTCTTATCTTGTTGTCGATATCCCGATAATTTTTTCTCAACAACGTAAATATCAACATCAGAGCTGTTCGAGTTATCTTCGATGATAACTCTTCTCAATTGATTTATTCGTCTAGCTCTAGATACCGCTAAATAAACTAAATTTGACCACTCGATACGATTATCTACGATCCAGATAGTTGTATCCTCAATAGTTAATCCTTGTGATGAGTGTATTGTGGCGGCGTATCCTAATATCCAAGGTGAATTTTCAGCCCGCAACGCATCTTCAACTACATCAATGTCCACGTGTACAATATCATTTAACACTAATTTTTCAATTCGAGAAACGCTAGCGTTTCTACCAGGAATATCAACATCAATATTTTGTTGTCGTGTATCAGATGGTCTGTAACATAATGGAACTTTTACATCAGGAAATTTTTCTTTGTGTATCTCAAATAATCGTCGCTGAATATCATCACGAATTATTTTTCTACTTGCAAATACTGTATCAGTAGGTTTCCAAGATCCCCAAAATTCCTCCTCAGGAGTTTCATCAATAACTTCTCTGAAAACTCTACATTGCTCGTAATCAGATTGTCGTCTTATTCTAGATTTTAAATCTTTTATTTTATCATCTAGCGATCTATGATCATCTGTCATTTCCTCATAATAATCAGTATTAATTTTCAACCACTTATGTGGTGATTCTCCACAAAATGGTGGTGGTTGACCGTCATCACCGCACATTATCACCTTAGTGTTCTTCGTGGACAGCCAACTTAGAAACTGTTGTAATATTTTTAACGGTACTGTACACACCTCATCCCAAAGAATTATTGATGGAATAAATTTATTGCCCATTCTTTCCGGAGTCCACGCATCACCTTTCCATCTAAAAAAGCTGTGATAAGTACTAGCAGGAATTCCACGTTCTTTTATATCTTTCTTTAGTTTGTGAGTTGGAGTTAGTGCTTTTATGCTAGTATTTCCATTTTCATTTTTATACAATCTTATAACTCTTTCAGTTTTTCCAGAACCTCCACAACCATTTAAATAAACCGTCTTATATCTCGTTATAGGATCAAACACCGATGGTGCACTAGAAAACTCAATTTGAATATTTTCTGGATTCTTTCCGCGGTAACTATCAAGTATCTCAACATCTACATGATAGTTATAGCAGTGTAATCGCTCTTTCTTAATTCTCCAAGTTCCCCAACTACCATTTCCTAAATACGGCGTAACAGTATTAATATGTTTCTTATGAAAATACATAGAATCCGTGGCAACTCTTACAGCGATATCTGGAAATCTATTTATCATCGAAAATAAATTAATACTTGTATACGCTAACATGGAAGATCTTAATCCTGTATATTGAGCACTCTCCCCATCTATGTAAGTTATAACAGTTCCATACTCCTCCCCGTTTGATAATAACGCTTTTCTACTCGTTATAAATCTATCAGTGTCAGTGAGACGTTTAATAATAATTTGTTCTTCAATCGGATCAATTACCAATCTAGAAGAGGTTCTAGCATTATTAAATCCTCCTCCTTGAGTAAACTTTCCAATGATTTTTCGTCCTAAATCCTTTGCTGATTTCTCTCTATCACAATACATTTGTTTAGCAGTTTCCATAATCTGCTCTTCGTTATATTCCGGAAAATTCTTTTTTACCTTCTCAATTTCTCTATCTAAATCCGGTGTTGGTAACCAAACATCTTTTTGAGATTTATAACTTATTATTGCTTCACCGACAGTCAACGACGTTAACATACCGCTATCTAACATGTATCGCAGTAGTACAATAGGCGTCCAAGCTTTCTCAGACATATGTTTGCCAAGCCAGCAATAACTACAAGGATGTAATCCATCGCGGAGTTTAAAAGAAATAACTTTAGCAAATCCAGTTAAATCAAAATCAGGTAAATCTCCGTTTATGGCAACACGCGTCATCTCATGCGTTGGATGACCAAAACGTTTAAAATATTCAGCGCACTCTCCCATCCCTAAAAACCCTCCAGGATAACTGGCACTCATATCGGCGGAAATTAAATTATTAATATCATATTTAGTGTTCCACAATCCGCCGTGTCCGTATTCCACGCGGCTCAATTTTACATCATCAAGAAATCCCTTCGGAGTTTTTCTCCAAGAATTCTTTTCACGAGCATAATGAGCCGCCACCGATGATACTGTAAAAGAATTACATAATATTTTTTCGTCAAAGTTTTCTACGAAATTCTTTGTAACATCTCTCATACGATTATTTAATTCTTCAGTTCGGTATAATTCTCCGTTAGTTTTCACAAATTGATCAAATTCCATTTCAGGATCTTCATCACTCTTAAATAACCATACTCCGGTTGGATCTTTTTTATGAATCTCCGCAATTGCATCAAATATATTTCCGTTAAATTCTTTTATATATTTCACAATCTTTTTTTGAGGAAAATCTGTCCATTATGATCAATAATTTCAATCGGAGGTAATTTATTTTTTTTATATTTACAATCCTGCAACACTTCTCTAGTTAATGATTTTACAATAATTGGATATTTTAGGGCTTTTTGTAATTCAGCAACATCACTAATTGAGGCTCCGCCTTTTTCCATCATCCGTTCCCCCCAACTCATTATCTTTTCTTCTCGCTGTTTAGTTAATCCATTTCCTCGTGAAGAATTTTTAAAATGTTCCATAACTCGTTCTGCCACGCAATTGATCGACGACGTTCTCATCGGATACATTCTATCGTGGTCAGTATCTGTATGAATTCTATATAACCCGTACATCACAACAGTCACCGGGTAACGATTATTATAGTACTTACTATCAATTCCAACTAACGCTCCTGGATTCATATCCGATGAAAATATCACATTCCTACCATCCTTCATCACTGGGTGATAATTATCTCCGATAATCCATCTACCGGGATTATTTCCTTCTCCCTCTTCATATTTTATCCATTTTATTCTGCAATATTATCTGTAATTACCAAGTTGTGATATTATATTCATCGAGCGAACTTCATCTATAGGATAGTCATAAAGTTTTTCTCCATCATTTACTCTATAACTACTAAACATATTTAAGGCTCCATCACGTTGAAATTCTTTCATGGCGAGTTTTCTTAGTTTTTTAAGCTCTCTATCAAGTCCTCTTAGTGATAATCCAGATCTTGCATCGAGTGAAAAATAATTTTTACTCATTATATTAAAGCAAATATCTAATTCAAAAAAATAATTAAAACAATTGTTTAAAATTTAATTAAAAATATGCATAGTTATATAATGTATAATTGTAAGTGGTTGCTAATCGGTTCGACGGATATGTGTAATAAAAAATCGAAAAAGGAATATTGCGGACAGCATCAAGTATTAATTCGGCGTGGTAGTACAGGCCCGAAACCTTGTATAGTATGTGGTGTTGGAGTACGGGGAAAAACAGAATTATGCCTGGAACACGGCGGAAAAAAATACAGAGAATTAAAACGGTACTATGATGTTTATACTCATGTTAATCACAGAACCCCGGTTATCCAGACCCCAGAAGACTACATAAACAAACCAAAGTGAAATAACATTTAAACAAATAAATTCCTATATAAAATAAATGTCGAACGAATACCGCCCGCATCCGATCTACGTACAATACGAGGCATCCCGAGATGGAACGATTAGAAATAAGCGATTAAGAAAAAAAATTGGAAATGTTAGTAAGTTTGGTTATTTACATATTGTTATACCAACTTCAGACGGGTTAAAACATTATTTATCCCACAGATTTATCGTTGAAGTTTTTCTCGGAGAAATTCCTCCGGGTTATGTTGTGGATCATATCGACCGAAATAGATTAAATAATCACATCGATAACTTAAGGATTGTAACACCACGAGAAAATAATCTTAATAGTGATCCTAATCAAAGGAAAAGTACTAAACCAAGACCTGTGAATGCTTTTTATAACAGCGAAATCATTAATTTCCCGTCAGCACGTTCTGCCGGGAAATATTTCAATATTAATTCCACTTCTATACAGCGGTGTGCAGATGGTGTATATACATCATCATACTCAATTAAATTTAACTGTAGAATTTCATTCGCGTGGGCGTAAAATTATGAAATAATTTCAAAAAAAATAAATAATTTACAGAAATTTATGAAGTCTGAAAGATTTCTACATACAACTGTTATCAAATTGCTCAGCAAACTGAGCTATATTTTTTTCCTCCTCAAATATTTCTCCCACAGCCTTCAATAGCGGATGTATGAGTTTAGAAAGTTCAACAAGTTCATCTAACACGCTATCGTTATTACCTAACTTAAGATAATAGATTATCTGATTACGCTGCCTGATTAATGTCTTTACTACACGATACTCCGATCGATATGTTGGATAATCCTTGGCTCGTGCAGATTCAATCTTACGGAATTCATCTGCAAGGTAATCAGCGTTAAAGTGTTGTATTTTTTTTTGTGCTACTATTGCAGTGATTTCCGGGATTTCGTTTAACCGGTTAAGTTGCGTTACGATTTCGTCGACGATTGATTGATTCATTATATATATATATATAAAATTAAAATTAATTTCTAAATTAAAAAAATATATTTTAGGTGGAAAAGTCTACGGGAAATTAACATTAAAAATCGACTACTTAACCCTACAAATCTCAAAGAGATTTTTACGGAATTTGTTGCTAGTTTTTGTTGAAAATTATGGAAAATCGGTGAAAAATGTAAAAAATTAGTGAAAAATATGAAAAAATCATGAAAAAATATATTTTAGGTGGAAAAGTCTACGGGAAATTAACATTAAAAATCGACTACTTAACCCTACGATTTCTAGCACCTAAAAATGAAAAAATTCATTTTATGATGAAAAATTGATCAAAAACAACTCAAAAACAACATAAAATGACTAAAAAAACAGCTAAAATTTAGCAAAATCTGACAAAAAATCAGATTTAAAATTTATTTATAAAAATTTATTTTTTAAAATTGCAAGTAGAAATTCGAAGAATTTTTATTTATGACATTACATTTAATGTGATTTGTAGTTTTTCTCCGCGAAGATCTAACAACGAAAAATCTTGGTCAACAATTCTAAAGAACATCTTTGTATTATACTGGTTAATTGTTTGTAGATAGGTTGCTGGAGATGGATTCTTCACAATTAAGCTGCCAGGAGAAACATTCGGTGAAAAGGTATATAAAATATATCCCTGTGTTACATTATCAGATTTTTCAGTATCAACAGTATAACTACCTGATATCGCATCACAAATAACATGAACAGCAGTTACCGCTGATATATTAACGTTATTTGGGGATTTATGTTTGTGATTCTTTCTCGGTGAATTATTATACGTGAGTAATTCCCGTACTGGAATAAATTTAAACCATAACGCATGAATCTGTGGAAAATACTCGTCAACCACCTTTCGTTGCATACTCATTAATTTAGGCACACACCAACCAGGAAATTTATAACTCTGTACTGTGCTTTCAGTTCGCGCTGTTAACTCCAGAAAACTTTCTTTGTGATTATTAATTGATATATCTAATAATGTTTGATTGAGAAAATTCATGTCCGCAATTATTTGGTTAAGAGTTCTATTATTACGCACAATTGTATCTCTGGTAGTGATTACATCACTAAATTCATGTGCGGTATTAATTATATTTTTGAAAGATTCTCGTTGTTGTTGAATTCGTTGAATAAACCTCTCTCTCATCGCACTAAAAATCTGAGGTAATGATTTCCAGGTTATTGAAAACTCCCATGTTGCTGCTTGCTGCAATTTACCCCACCATGATATCGGACCTTCTTGTGGATACTCAGACATTACCGGAGTTAACATACGAGAGTGTTTTGGCATTTGGGGTAGTGATAACGCGTACACATTACTATTGTCGTTATAATTAAATTCGGGATGTAATCGTGGATTAGCCACAACACCTTGTGGAAATATTGTCAATTTATCGATAAAATCAGATAATACTGGCTCCGGTAATCTATGATGAGTTACAGGAAGATTATCAAGCCATCGTCGGTGAATCGCTAAAAATGATTCTGAGATAGTATCACTAAGTTTTTTTTGCTGTGCTGGCACATTATATCCGGGATATTTAAAGCTAGGGATATCTTCAACACGAATATTATAAGTTGTCGCGAATTTTTGTTTAGCTTCTGGAGTAAGCGCTAAGACTGTATCAATTGCGTGTTGGTTGTTATCTTCGGCATCAGCGATTATCTGATTAAGTATTTCAACAAATTTGATAGTGTCAGAATTTGATGGTGGAATTGCAGTTATCGCGGACGTCAATAAATTTATAAACCGATCAAAATCAGAATTTATTAACGCAAGATTTGCAGAGATATTTGGAATATCAGCCTCACCTATCACAGTTCCACGCCGTGTATACGTAAATTTAGAAATGCTTGCATTTCCGGAAATGCTTTCATCATCACTGTAATATAATCCATGATCACTCCGTTTCTCAGATGTAAAATCAGACTTTTTAGGTTCAGGTGGTATTGATTTTGGATCAATTGTATCTAAGTAAGATTCGGGATATCCTAATAGTGCCCTTATACTACTATTCCAAATATCTACGGCGTAATCCGGTGAATTTATTTCGATGATCGAACTCAGTGAAGATTCTTTAGCTTTAATTTCAATCGGATGTTTATCGTCAGTCTCAGTAAGAGGAGTATCTTTACCTGCTATTAAATTATCTCCGGTGATATGTTCAATCTCTTCAATGATTATTTCACTAATATCCTCAATATCATATGCGCCTGTAGGTATGTGGATTGTGTGCCATTTGGTTGTATCAGCGATAGATCCGTCTGGATTTTGTTTATAATTAGCTGAAAATGTAAAACTATTATTAGGAAGTTTACCTTTATACGGCTCTGACCTCACATTCGGCCAGCTATAGTAACACCCTAGTTGAGTTAACGCAATTTCAGATGCTTTTAATGGAGGATTAAATTCAATAGTGAATTCCGGGGTTCTTGTTGTAATGTTTATCGGTAATGTTTTCAGTGAGACTGTATTATTCGCGATTTGATTTAATATTTCTTGAGACATTATTGTAAAATATTTTTAGAATTCCAATTGTAAAATCTAATTTAGATTTAGAAATACTTGCATTTCTCAATCAGTGTCATATTTTACATCCTCATCATAAGTTTCAATACTGTAATTACCTTCTGTTAGGAATATTACAGCGTCCTCAAAATTCGGAGGATAATCCAACCAGCCAATCACTGATCTAATACTGCTCTGGTAGATATCAATCACAAGTTCTGGAGCTATTATAAATATATTTCCTGGAGATATTATAATTTTTGGTACCAAATTCGTAGAATTTTCATCTGGATTTTCACCCATAACCAGAGACATATTATTTAGTTGTTTATTAAGTTCCTTCATTGTATATTCACCTGGTGATATTCCTACGGTATACCACTCGATTGGAGATTTCCAGGAAAAAATGATTGAATTATTTTTTTTGGTTATTAGATATTTCTTTACTGAGTTGACTATTGACGTCATTATTGTATATTGTAGTATTTAATTTCTTCATTGCGGAATTGTAACGCTCAGTAATATGTGAAAATTCTTCTTCGGTTATTTCACTATCGCTTATTGCTTTAGAAATCAATGCTGTTATCTCCGAGTATGTCGCCGTTGCTGTATTAAGTTTTAATGTGTAATCACGTAGTTTATGTGAAGAACATGATGAGATTTTATTTGAAACCCCCGTAAAGATACCTGTAAGAGTTGTTACCGCAGAAATAATGATTGGAATTACAACCGGAGCTGTCATAGTGACTGAAGATAATACTATTCCGGTGCCTACAATTATTCCCGATACAGTATAAACAGTTATATCTAACACCGTTATTCTTCGCTGGTATTTTTTCTTTTTGATGGTATAAGTATTAACAAGATCCTGTAATTGTTGCTGATATTTCAATACTGTGTCATAACGATACTGTGATGGTGAAACGTTAAAATCACCTTGTGATTGAAACTCTTTGAGTTTTAGTGGAAATTTCTTTGGTGGCATTTATTTGAAAATGTTATGTTTCTATAAATCAAAATTACTTTGTAATTTTTACTCTGATAAGAATTCTACAATCCATGGTACTTTTATTCTAACTATAGTGGGATCATACGCGTTTATATCTAAACTATAATTATCATTAAAAAAATTTAGATTTAACAATAATGTATTTATACCTGATTGATATGGATCTTCCCACCTATCATGATCATCTAATCTTCCATGAAGGAATCCCGAAAAATTAAATCGATGGGAGGAAAATAAAGTTATTCGATAAAATCCAGGCACCTTAATCGGAAAACGTATAGATGTGTGAGCAGAATCTCCCCTAATATAATCAATTATCCCACTAGCAACCACACATGTAAGATTTTTAATATCACTCGCGTTATTAGTTATTTTTACTTTATCGGTGATTGGTTTAATATCCTCAATTGATTTTTTATTGATCGCGATTGATTCAGAAATTGATTTAGTATCACGGACAACACCTAACCGGGAATTAATCGCAGTTATATCGTCGTTGAATTTTTGTTGCTTAGTTGTAATATCCGTAAGTGTTGTTGTAATATCATCTGGTTTAATATTTTTTTACCAAAGAATTTCTCAATCGAGTTATCGGTGGCATTAAAGTTTCTCCGGAGTGTAACAAAACTAGTTATGTGAGCATCATATTCAGCCCGTAATTGCGCTAAATTATCTATCGCCGCTTTGACATACGCGATTTGTACACCTAATGTGTTTCGTGGAACACCAAAGAATTTAGCTAAATCGGTATTGATAGATGTTATTTGATTATTAATTTGGTTTATTTCACTAAATTTATCTGTTATTGTTGTAAGGGGTTCACCTGCTGCGAGCTTACCTTGTTGGAATACCACAATAGAGTCGTCGGGAGCGGTTGGTTGTTTTGTTAAGATATCATCAAGCGCTAGATTACTTGTTGTTAATTTGCCGTTACTATCTTCAAAAACAACTAACTCTCCTGGATCTACATCAACGAGATTTAATCCTGATAATGTATACCTTTTTATCAAATTTATTATTTGTCGGATGGATAGAGATTTCTCTTGTCGAGTTGTTGATCTTAAAAAAATATCTGACATGTTTATACTAAAGATATTTTCCATTTTTAATTGCTCTACAATTTGATTGTTTTCATTGCGGTATACTCATGAATTGCTTTATGAGGAATATTAGTGTTAGATAACACCGATAACGCGTTAATAGTTTCTGGTCCACATATCGGAGGATCAGTTATTGTTTGTGTTGGAAGTGTTGAATACCAAATTGGTAAATTACTCCGTGAAATCTGAGGATTTCTATTCACATAATTAACAAACTCAGGTGGTGGTGGTAATCCGTATGAATCAAAATAAATAATATTACTCGGACTGATTAAGTAACAAACCCAGTGAGTTCCAGGTCCGGCATTATCATCAAGATTAATTATTCCGGTTTCCGGAATTTGTGGGTGATCTGGTAATTGATCTCTCATAAATACACCTCTGAAATGTTTTATCGGAAATTTAGTGGATTTAGATTTTTCAACCGCGTTGATGAGATCGTAATTTGACATCGGTAAAAATCTTTCAGATTTCACCTTCAGATTTTTTCTTTCAGATTTTATTGCGGTATGTATCTCGTGAATCGACTCCCTGGAAGTCTGAGTCCTCTTCCCTTTTTTTTTCGTCCTGATATTCCTTTACCGCTAATCTTATCAATGAGAAAACTACCTACTGATCCAAGAATAGGTGCTAGCGCGCCAAGTAATGGAAGAAGAAATCCTCCTGTTTTAACCATATTGTCGATTGCAGCCTTGGAAAGAGTAATTTGAGCTCCTTTTTTATTTTTTAGTGCAGTATTTATTTGCTTTATCTGAGTATTTGTGAGAGATAATTTATTTGGTCCACCAGTTAGTTGACTGTGTTTCAGCGAAATTGTAGTTCCACATTGTTTAGCTATCGATGACTGTAATTTCTTTATTTGACCCTGAGTCAATGTGACGTTGATAGTGTTATATGACATTTATTGTAAAATACACTTATATTTTCAATAGAAAATCTTTAGATTTTTTTACTTACATAGTTTCTATAGGTGCATCAATCAATCTCATTCGTCCACCACCTCCTTCAAGCATCATTGATTTATCACTAAGAATTACAGCAATCGCCCTAAATCCCTCAGCTGGGGTTGTATCAACACGAGCCTGGAATTTCACATCAACAGTAGAGTGTTTAGACAGGTCAAGATGTTGCAACGAGAAATAATAAATCGGGTAATGTTGCTGAAAGTCCAATTGAGATATTTGTAGACCAGTATCAATATTTTGATCCCGTCCCATAAATGACCATAGCCGGTGATAAACCCGTCCAATTTGATTATTTGCGTAATTGATAATAAGTTGTTCTTCAGGTTCTTGTTGATTACTCACACGTAGCGAAACTTCATTAACACCACATTGATCAAATATCATATGAGATCGAACTTGTTGAGGGGCAGCAGCCACTACATCTGCAGCAGCACCTCCTGGAACTGGTTTAGTTCTGGTTCTATCTACACTTTGTAACGCAACAAATACGTGTCTTGGCGCTGACGTATTTTTAGTTAGTGCAAGTTGCCATGTAAAAACTCCGCTGGCGGTGTGTGTTATGGTTGAGGTTGTAACCTCAAGCCAGGATAATAGATTTCTACCTCCATGATCCATAAAAGATAGTAATTTAGTTTCAATATTCAGTGATGGTGTCATAACCGGCATCCATAGCGCCAGTTTTGTTAATTCAACTATACCATCGTCAACACCAGGTCCTCTCCAAAGTGCGTAATTATCGGAAGGATTTCTTTGTAATACTACGTTATGACTAGCACCAAAGATAACTTTTCTAACATCCCTACAAAACCCGAATATATGTGAGAGTGGAATTGTACAAGAAAACTGACCGGCGGCATTTAACGTCTTTTTAAGTTTTGCAAATCCTGCGTTATAATTAGGATTAACTCCCAAGACGACAGCCTCAACATTAGCGACATTAGCAGCATTTGTATTCTCTTTCGGTCTTCTGAACGCAAACGGATTAATATCAGCAGAATTACTTGTATCTTTTGCGAACATCATTGAGGGTCCAGCTGATTGAATAAAATCATCAGAGTATCTTGCAAGTCCTATTATTGTTGTTGCAACATCCACATCATTATCAATAGATTCAATCTTATTTGTACCGATATGATACTCAGCCGACTTGAACAACGCCATAATACCGTTATTAACAAATCCAATATTTGTGGTTGCAAGATCTAGATAACTTCCTGGTGGATTCCTTATACCCAATCGACCTTCTACTTCAATAAAAGCTTCTGCGGGAAGAAAGTATTTGGAGGTATCATCAAATTTAAGTTCAATTCGTCCTGGTGTATTAGGCTGTTGGGCGACATACGAAAAATATTGATAATCCCGTATTGAAACATTTTTTTGTACCTTAGCATCTATATCAAAGGCGTCATCGGTTTCATATTCAAACATTATATTTATTTGATAAATCTAAATAATTAATCGTTTTAGTCCGGAACCAGAAATACGTCTTAAACGAGCTTGAACCATTTTATTAATTGCACTGCCAGTTTTAGGTGGCATATTATTTGTAGACTCCAATTTTTTCTTTTTATTCCATCCCACCCAAGATCCAATTTTATCTGCCGCCGCATCAATTCCACGAATTGCGAGATTGCCAAGTTCTGTGCCAGCCTTACTAGTTAACATTCCGATAGCCTTAGACCCGATTTCTTTACCTATAGGAAGTAATTTTGGGGCAACTCTAGTAACAAAACTTGTGACAACATCACCAATTCCATTTCCGTGTCTAATTTTATAAACGGGTAATCTTGAATTTATGACAAAAACCCGTCTGGGTTTGTTCATACTTCGATGTACTATCATTATTGGAAATTGTAAATGATTTTCTAAATGGTAGATTTAAAACTCAAAGAATTGGAAATCTAAAAGATTTCAATCACTGTAATAGTCTGTATCAATAAGCTCATTAACTAAATTACGGTATAAACCCATACCAATTACTTTACCCTGGAACAGTCGTTGACAGATTTCAGTGGCCTCATTGATGATTTCTGGAGAATTATTTCCAGCTCGTTTTCCCCCGATTAGAACTTCAAGTCGTGATACATCATCATCAATAGTTCTTGAACAAGGAATAAATCTAGAGTTTTTTACTCTAACATTAGAAACACTAGTGTTTCCACCGCGATATCCTTCTCCGGTTGTTTCTTCTTGAGCAGGATCTTGTTGTTTTTTTGGCCGCCCAGGTCCTCGTTTTGAAGTTGGTGATACTCTTTTTCGTTCTTCTGCTCGTTGTTTTTTTCGTTCTTCTTCACGTCTACTTGAAGTTGATCTTACACTCTCCATCATTTTTGCTTGTACTTGTTGTTTATCTTCTTCTATTTTTTTAATATGCTCATTTTGTAAAAATACAGCATCTCTAAATTTTATAAAATCCTTATCATTCCCTCGTGCTTGGAGTAACCCAGTTTTAATTTTATAAACAATACTAGACCAATCTTTAAGTTCGCTCATATTAGCTTTTTGCCCTGGTTTTAATAATTTGTATCTATTATCAAACTCACTAGCAGTAATACGTATTAATTTATCTGTATCATTTTCATTAATAATATAATTCACAAAAGTATCATCAAATTTATCTTTGATTGTTGTAAAAACTCTCT
The DNA here is from genome assembly GCA_030141615.1 of Unio pictorum. Classification (NCBI taxonomy): domain Eukaryota; kingdom Metazoa; phylum Mollusca; class Bivalvia; order Unionida; family Unionidae; genus Unio; species Unio pictorum. The sequence goes on along the minus strand of JARLTB010000360.1, from coordinate 1,087,578 downwards.
TTTTTGGGACTTCCTCAACAACATCTGGAACTGGAGGAGGAGGGGGAATATCTGGAATCTTAGCAAATTGCGCATCTGCAATATCCGCGGGTAATGTTTTTAAATATTGTTGAGTTTTTTCACCAACTTCCTTTGTGACTTCTGTGATTGGTTTAAATAATTCTCTTGTTTCCTCAGTATATCCCATTTTTGCTTGTTGTTTCGCTTGAAGATTATTTCTAAAAGAATCTCTTACCGGAAGAAATTTCTTAATTGCAGCCAATCTCTCCCGAGTTAATCTAGTTATTTGTGCTTCCCCAATTTTTGACATATTATTGTAAATTATTATTATCAATTAAATTAGTAATGATTCCAAGTAAGGTTTTTTATTTTTTTCTTTAATTCTATATTTTCTTTTTGAAAAATAAGTTTTTCATCCTCCTCATCTCCGAGCTCCCTTTTAGTATTTAGTAACTCTTCCTCAAGTTCTGAAATCTTATCAGTTAACTCAGAAATCTTAGGGTTAATAGAAGTATTTGAATTTAACAAATTAATATTATTAGTGTATTCCTGATTTTGAGATTTTAACGAATTAATCTCATTAGATTGTTCTTGATTTTGATTTTTTAATTTTTTAATTATATTAGTTTGCCCTTGATTTAACTCGAGAACCTTATTAAACTCAGCAACAGGAACATAAGATTTTTCCATTTCCAATTTTAATGAATTAATCTCATCAAATTGTTCTTTATTTTGAGATTTTAATGAATTAATCTCGTCAGATATAATATCTCCACCACCTGATTTTTTAAGTTCTTGTAACTGCTCAGACAAATCATAATTTTTGTTTTGTAATAAACTTAAACTTGAGGATAAACTACGATTTTGTGTAAGTATTGAATCTGTATATTGTTGTTGTTGGTGATCTTTATTTTTTAACAAATCTAGGTGTTGTTGATGTTCCTTTACTAACGAGTCTATATGTTGTTGATGTTCCTTTACTAACGAGTCTATATGTTGTTGATGAGATTGTTCTTTTGCCTCAGTATCTATACATTTTTGACACGGTAAATTTTCATTTCCTCCTCCATGAAAAATTATCTCTGGAATTTTTTTTTGCTCTCTCGTGTACACCTGAGAGTTTTCGATAATATCAAACATACGATTTAATATTTTATTGTTTACTGGTTTATTTATCGGACCACCCCAAATCGAGTATACTCGTTGCAACCCGATATGATATTTTGCCTTAATTTCCGATATGGGAATTTTACCTTTCATCGCGATAATATCTTCGATGTCTTTTTCGGATAATGGAGTCGATTTTATTGGCATACCTATATAACAAAAACATAAAATACTTTTAAAAAAATACGAAAATGTTTGAGTAACCTTAAGTATATACTCGGATCGGACTTGATCGAATATATTCTTAATTGGTCGGAGGCAAAAATCACTAAGTCGCAGATCAGCAAAATACGAGTTAGCGATTTTTTGTTAAGTCTCAGATTGATGAATGGAGACTTAAAGTTTGGAAATGGGGAGGGAAAAGTGAAGCTCACCCTTCCTGCTGCTATTCTACTTGATTTATTTATTCCTGCTTTTACATAATCATGTGTATATTCCGTTCTTAGTAGATTAAGGTGTCTATACACATCTATTAGTTTATTTTGGTTTAGCAGTCTTTCCATTATATTAGCTAATGCTAGATCGCTAGTTGTAAGTTTGCCTGTGCGATCTACATTACTCCCCACCCAGTTAAAGTCTCCTCCTATAATCAGGTGCTCTGTTGTGTATTTTTTTAAATATTTAGTTAGATTCACTATGAAGTCGTAGTGACTTTCTCTCTCTGCAGGAGCATATATATTTATTATGTGTAATTTATTTAATTTTATATGAATTACCCTTCCCTTTAAGCTATTATCTTCTATTAATCTTTCCCAATTTTGTCTAATTTTGTTTCTAATTATTACTGCTACCCCGGCTCTATTATCGTATTGTTGTGCCTCATTATTTACAACTATGGCATCCATTTTGGATTCTATTTCTGATATCATGGTTTTTGTAAGTTTATTGTGTGTTTCCTGAATTAGTATAATGTCCTGCTTTAATTTTATAAGTTGTGTAGTTTTGTCCTTATCTAATCCATTTGTGTTTATAGATGTGATATGGAAGTTTAATTCTTCCATTTTTAGGTTCCAGGTGGCTATTTGTTAATTTTTCTATTAGTCTTTTCTATTAGTCTTTTAATTAATATATTATTCAGATTGTTTTGTTTATTTCTATTTCCCTATACTGTCGTTTGCGTCGTTTGTCGTGTCATTTGTATCAGTAGTCTTGTCCGTCGTTTGTTCATTTATCTGGTCATTTGTCGTATCCACGCGGACATGCGTCCATTGGATTTTAAGTCCAGTGGATTTGCGTGCAGTTTGCTTGGTACGATTTCTTTGAGAGCGCACAAAAACACGTCCGCTCTGTTCCATTGCTGGCATCGTTTGTACAAATGGGTAACACATCCTACCAGGATGCTGCAAAGTTTGACTAATGCTAGCGATTCTGTTCAGCACTAGACATTGCACTTAATCTCCCAATGAGACAAAATCTAAGAAAGTTTCGGAAATATGTGGGTATTTTATGATATCACTTGTTGTCTATTCACTTTGTATTTGCCGGTGAAATATTAGTTTCTGTGTGAACTGCGGTATTTGAAAAGAAGAGTGACTTCACTGAGAGTAGGCGGTAATGATAACTCCCCCAATCAACACCCGATACCAACAGTTCTGTGTACCTTCTTGGCGACATCGCCCGCGTGTAACGCAATTGGCGTGCCTGGGGGAAAGAGTGATACCCACGTATCCCCGCATCTTATCTATCTAACAAATAGCCCACCTATCTTAATCTACTTTAATTCCTTTACATTTGCCAAACAATGCTTTGTCTATCGCATCTCTGGAAGATTATGGCAAAACTGGACTTTTAGCGACTTTGAAGAATCCATTTGTATTTGTGATCTATGCATGAAGGATAAACAATTTGAAAAATCGATACTGATCCTTGAGTCGTATAATATTTGTAAGTCACAAGCGGTCTAAGACAGACATACACGTGTATCTTTACAGAAGAACACCTTTTCAGACAAAAATGTGTGGAATCAACTGATAGGAGGGAAATAGTTTCATTTACAACGTTTTTTTTTTAACTTCTTATCAAAACCCTTTTAATTTTAAACCAAATTATCCGAAGAAAAACTTTTAGAAATTCATATTACTTTAATGTACTTGTAAAAACAAATACCTGAAGTCATCAATGTTCAAATTTAGCAAAACTTATTTTAAATCACAGAACTTTAACAAACATAATAATTTGCTAAGTTAGCGAGTTTGCTGACAAATATTACTGAATTTACAAAGCAACATGGTTATCATATGGTTTCCATAAAGAAGATCGCAATATATATATATATATATATATATATATATATATATATATATATATATATATATATATATATATATATATATATATATATATATATATATATATATATATATATATATATATATATATATATATATATATATATATATTCGATCAGTAGCTTCAATGTTTTTTCGCTAAAATAAAACGATTCTTATTTAACAGTGTAGCATCAAATATTGTTCGTTCCATACGGCGCAGTAAAATAAAATGCAACAAATGATTTTTATAAATAGGGCGGTTTACCCTTTCTGTCTGTCCGTCTGTTCATCCGGCCGGCCGACTACTCACTAAGTGCATAGCTGTCAAAAACTCGACCTTTAAAATGAGATGTAACAAACTTATTAAATAATAATTTCGATAAATTCCAGCTGATAGACATAATTAAGATAATTAAGTAGGATAATAACTTTCAATTCTCATATAATAATTGTTTAAAATTAAAATAATTAAGGATATATACAGTGTGTGTGTGTGTGTGTGTGTGTGTGTGTGTGTGTGTGTGTGTGTCTGAGAGAGAGAGAGAGAGAGAGAGAGAGAGAGAGAGAGAGAGAGAGAGAGAGAGAGAGATTCCTATGATGAATTAATAATGTGTTCAGTGGATGTTGAGAGGGAAAGAATGTGTATTTATGGCTGTTTTGGTGTTATGGGGACATTTACATCAAAGCCAGTCTTTAACAACTGCATACTAACTCTATTAACATCATCAACAATATTATTATTGTTCTTGTTATTGCTATCATCATCAGCAGCCTGTTCATAATTTTCACACACTTTATTATTGACCCTTTCCCATACAAAAGTGCAAATCCTTCAATTGCCCCTTCAATTTAAAAGAATTCAACGTATCTGCAGTGACCACAGCTGATCCACAAACGAGATAACATAGCGCTTATATACATAAACTCTGCAATAGAGGCTTAACACTATAAAATCTTGGTCTCGGTGAAAATTTATGGCTAACACTATTATCCTAAAGGACAGCTTTCATTATCAAGCACTGGCACACGTACACGCGTATGTCAACCCTCAGCGTGTCCTGTCTTGACACATATATTGGGGTAGAAGCACGGGATGAAGTTTAAAATTATCAATTACTAATACGATCATACAAATAATAAAATGTATGGTATTATGAAATTATTTTTCTAGAAAAACAATGCCATAATTCAAACTTGCAAGAGATGTGATCTCTCTCTCTCTCTCTCTCTCTCTCTCTCTCTCTCTCTCTGCTAAAATAAATGTAATATTAATTAGCAATTATCTCTCTTGTAGTAGCGATTGTGGTGGTAGAGGTGGTGGTGGTCGTCGTAAGCAACAGCAACAGCTTTAAAAGTAATTATCAGAATGTGGTTAGTAGACCACAAACAAATTTGTCTGCACCTAAATGACCAAAAACTAAAATAAAAATAACCCTTAATACTCCTCTAATCCGTATGTACACCTACCTGTATGAATTCATCTTTGTTCATTAGCGAGTTGGTGCTCTGTTAATCTAAAACGTATAAAGACTAATACCACTTCACACAAACCGAAGTTACGGCGGTGTTTTAGTATGTTTATTTACTTACTGTATTTATTTATTTTAATGAACACTTAGAACTACATGTTTTATCATAGCA